>CM047583.1:25975046-26071723 GCA_026184515.1 Peronosclerospora sorghi | reverse complement strand
GCAATACAATTAGGGCAGGATTAGTTGGTAACAACTAATCCTATAATAAAAGTAAATATATTAATATTCACTTATGTTCTAGAACGCAAAATTAAGAGTGTTTATTTAATGGGTGGTTTAGAGGCTAATAGTATAGTAACTAACTAATTAATATAATAATATCAAGTCTTTAACTAACTGTACTATTAGTTAACCTGCAAGATTCGGTATTTATACCGAATCGACTTTTCCTTCTTAGATTATAATAACTTATAATCTCTTATTTAAATTTCAGACAACGCGTCTGAAATTAAACTGTGATATTCTAACTTGAATATCAATTATGTAATGGCACCCCATTACAAATACCGTCATGGTCCGACCTAGCAACTTCATGTTCCCCTTCTTCCGTTTCTTGCTCCGCTGTCGCCTGGTCTTGTGCTGACACCACGTTGACTAGCCTCGGCTCGTCTACTTGATGGTCCACCGTTCCTGGTGACTGCGGCGCCTTTCTTCGGACCAACATATTTTTTGGGGTGACATAACTTGGTCTTTCCACTAAAGGTGTGGTATCCTCTTCCACCGACCCATCATCGCTGATAAGATCGGTGGTCGATTGGTACGCCGGGTTTTGCCACTCGACATACCGCCTCGACCCAATCGAGACGAACGCCATCTTCCTTGGTACCTTCCCTTCTGCTAACCACATGCCGACAATAGTGTTATTGTCCAGTGTCAGCGGCTTGTCACCGATATTGGTAACCCGGGCAAAATCACGTCGACCAGCACTCTTTACGAAGGTCGAGACCCACCGATCGCTCCTGGTCAACCACAACTTCCTCGAACGAAAACCTTTCTCAACCGGGGTATCGGCAGACCGACCGACTGGGATAGTGAGGTCTTGGTCCCACCGGACCAGATCGGTATACGAACCATACAGAGGTCTTCGACCAGCCAAATGGACCTGGACTCATCCGGGAGCGTAAGCACTCCATGTGACAGGTCTAGGCGAATACCAGCTGGGACCATGAAATCCATTCCTAGTAAAGCGTCTTGACCAGCCAACCTGCCAACCCAAGCGCTGAAAAAGTAGACCAGCGATCCCGACAAAGTAATTTTCACACGCTTTCTTCCTTCGGTCATATAAGAGTTTTCGCCGATCCCGACGCATTCTTGTCTCTGGGTGTCGTCTATACGACATCCGACCTTACAAGCAAAGGCGGAGTCGATTATCGAGACTTCAGCTCCAGCGTCGAACAACATCGTCGCCTTCTGGTTATTAATCTTGCCACAGGCTTTCGCCTGCTTGAACCATTTATCAGGCGCGTGATACTTCCAGTATCCGCGGGATTCTCCAGGCAGCAAGTCCAACTGCATAACCACCTTAGTCCGGGAGTACTCATCGGTCTTCAGACTGTAGACCGGATGGTCTCGGTCGACGCAATTTGGAATAGAACGTGTATTGTCGGTCTTATCCTCCTTGCCGACATATGCATAGATGTGAACCGTAGAACGCTCGGCTCGATCCAGATTCCATCCTGGCGAGCGTTCTAGTTTAACATCTTTTCTGCGTCCGGCGGCAGCATCCCCGCGTGCTTGTACGGCACGTACCACTTGCGCATCATGTTAAAAAAATTCTTCAATCTTGCAGTGGCCGGCCTCGTGGATCTCTCCACATGACTGTATACGAATAGGCAGTGGTCCGTCGGGTGGCCGCGTCTCTCGCACTTCTTGCACACCCTCTTCTTCCAGCAGTTTGGACCATCATGTTTGCTCGACCCACAGTGGGAGCACTTCTGACGAGGTCGGTCTGGATCGTACTTGCTTCCGTTCCTTCCCTTCCGGTCCACCTGGTCGGACTTCGACCTGGTCTTCGGGGCAGGTCCCGCAACATAAACGTAACGATACTGTTGTTCATCCGACGAATCCTGGCTGGATTGACTTCCACTTTCCCCTTCCGATCCCGTGCTGTCTTCGGCTACGATCGCCTTGACCACTCGGGTCGGTCTGGTCCAGGGCCTCTTGACCGGATCGGTCTGGGTCTTGGATCGGTAGAGACCTGATCCACCAGCACTCTTCGCCCTCATGCTACGCGACTGCTGTAGCGTCCATAGAGTCTGTTCAACTTCACCCGCTTCCCTAAGACGCAGCAGAGTAAGCCGGTCCGCCAGTTCTTGATCGTCCAGGGTACTAATGTAGTGACCCACATGTTCCAGAGCAGCACCATTCGGCGGGTTATTCTCTTTAATTGTTATGCCGGCACGAAGTGCAGCCACGTTCAACCGATGCAAATACTCGATCGGTGTTTCGTCGTCCCGCTTCTGCATATTGTGGTACTTACGGGCGATTGAAAATCCGGAGTTACAATATTGGCCTTCAAACTCCGCACATAACAGGTCCCAGTCAGACCGGACGCCCCGACCCAACTGTTGAATCCAGTTCGCAGACGGTCCTTTTAACAAATCCCGGAAGATTAAACAACGTTCGCTTTTTGGGGTCTGGTCTCGCAGGAACGCAGACTTGACCCGACTGAACCACGACCGGGCCTTGTCTTCATCAGCATCCTTGCCGGTGAAGTCCTTGAGGTCGGTCGTCGCGGCCATACGGATGCGCGGAATCGCAGCAGATCCAAAGTCGTAGGCAGTAGCGGAGGCTAGGTTAGCCTTGCGCACCTTGCCTGCGCCTGTACCATCTGACCCACCATGGTCGTCAAGACCGCCGACCGACTCCATATCACAGTCACTTGTCTTGCTTGGTCTACGCGGTCTTGCCGGTTGCGGCTTGCCCCTTCTCTTGCTGGTTGGTTTATCACTTCTAATAGGCTTATCCATAGATGTTACCGATTCCATATCCACATCTTTGCAAACATTGACACCTTGACAGGTAGACCGGTCTTGGACATGTGGGCGCATAGGTGGTCTAACCCGTTCTTCCATGAAACGTTGCATCATCGTCTCAAACATAGCTTGGACGTTGGCTGGCGTCATGGGCAACGTGTTGATACCCTCCTTTTGCGGAACTGAGGCCTGTGGGGCTTCCTGTATCCCCGACTGGCAAGCAGCCCCTTTCTCCCGCATGTCTTTTTGTTCAGACCGGGCATGGTCCACCCCCATGGTCATCCGCTCGGCACCGGTCTCCAACTCTGATGAGCTGTTAGAAGCCGGTGGAGACTGGTAGATCGATTCATCATCGGAACCAATGTCAACAAGCTCTGTGGAGGCTTCGGCGACCTTCATTGCCGTGGTGGGAGTTGGGCGGCGAACCTCCCCCACCAGTGGCACCAATCGGTCGTGGAGGTCCGACATCGACGCCTCCAGTCTCCAGACATCAAATTCAAACAATTTATTGACACCGGCGGGGTTCTGCATTTTAATGCCAACCTCCGCCAACATCGCCACCAAATTCTTGACGAGCAGCAATGGTCGATCACTCTGGATAGGCTCGGTAGTGGGACCGAGAAGACGGTCGGGGATATGGAGGTCCAACACCCGCAAGACCTGGTTTTGGTGAACAAATCGCTTCAATTCAAAAGCATAATACATCTTGCCCAGGTCTTGTTCGGTGATAGCCTCATCCCCGATCTTCGACTTTTCTTCGAAGTCGTCTTCGTCGGGTGGCATTCCCAGCCCTTTTCTGGGCACCTTGGGTACCTTGGGGACTTTAGGGAGGTAGACCGGATCGTTACAGTCAGCCTCCAAGTAATTTTCATCTTTTAGTTTTCAATCATTTTTTCATTCATACACATAGGATCAGGACCAAGGTCCTGATCCTTTCCGGAACTAAAGCAAGACCTGCTATAGTCCCGATTGGCTCCGGTGGGAGCCTTTTGGGGAGGAAAAAACTTATTAATCCCGATCTGGTCCTCCGCCAGGCCAGATCGGACATCGCCATCTTAATCAACAACGAGAACGTAAGGCGATAGCCTTTCCTTACGTCCCCTCTAGAACGACTCCATATTCAAATCACTCAAATCTTCGAATCCAATTTTTGATGGAATATCAGCACGGTGATATCCACGATCACCAAGTGATCCTGGCACGCGCACCATTCTGGTGGAGTCAAGTTCGAAATCGAAAACATTAGCATCGATAACCTGACTACCACCATCGCGCCCAGCCTTCCAACTTTCGGAGGGGGTACTCCGCGGACCACCACTCGAGATTTGGTCCGATCGTCCGCTGCAAGCAGACGACCGGTCGTCATCAGAACCCACTTGGCCCGATTGTTTAGTGTCCATCTCACCTTGTGTACCCGATGGAATGGGCTAGTTACACACTCGGTGGATCGGGATCGCAGATTGGATCAAACCGGTCTTGAATATAGAATACCGATCTGGGTAGGTATCTCTGGGGCGGAACTCTTCACCCCGGACACAGACCAAAAACACTTCCAAGAGATAACTTCCAATAGGTCGATCGTCCAAACGATCAAAACCTGACCAATACGAAATAATAGAGGGTATACCAATCAACCGGTCTAGCCCCTGACCAATATGAGAGAAGACCAAAACCGGTCTAAACTCCAACCAATGTTACAATGAGCCAATATGTCCGCGTAAAGACCCAATATGCTCGTGAAACTCCACAAACGATATCTCCACGCCAAGACCAATCCAGTGAATAGCACGTTCCAAACGTACTTGAGTTGAGTTGTTGAGATCGCCAATCGTACTCCCGTCGAGGGACTTCCGGTGGGCCAAAGTGCGCGTGCGGCCCGTCCAGACCGGGTATAATGGGCGAGAGGGGATAATTCGACCCTCTGCCCCCAAGCACTCCGCGGCGGGCGGAGGCGACTAGTGTAAGAAAAGGGAAGAACGGAGACACCTAGCTGTGGTGTGAACCAAGACCAGAAGAGGTTTCAGCCACTTATCCGAAAGATAAAAGATTTCCTTACTTAAGGGTATAACCTCTGTCCTAAAAGGTAAAACCACAACTAAAATACTACTACCCTATAGTCCCTAAATGTACCCCCACAAAAATATGTAAAATACCCAAAGTCGGGTGACTCACCAAAACTTGCGTTCTTGACACTTCTTGAGTCTGATAGGCTGAAAAGCCCCCGTTGTTTAAACCAATCCGAAATTAGACCAAATGCCTTGACAAAACTTGACCAGAAGTGTGCCAAATTTTGGGCACGCTTCTCCACAAATGGATTATGAACCTGAAGAACTACCTGCGTGGTGAACTGTCCAAGTTGACGAACGATCAAGCGAAAGAGTGCATAAAGATCGCGGATAGCTACGAAGTGGATGATAATGGATTATTGTATTACTGCCGCGATGCCGACCAAGACAGTGCAGACCGGGACCGACTGGCGAAATTAGTGATCCCCGAGTTGCTGCAGCCGGATGTCCTTCATCACTATCACGTGAGTCTAGAAGGGGGACATCAGGGCATATGCAGGACCTATCACAAGATCAAATCCCACTTCCACTGGCGAGGACTTTTTTGGAGCGTGCAGAAATATGTGGGCTGTTGCACGGATTGCGAGACCGGAAAGGGTAGACCGGTAATTAAGGGGCGATCGCCCGGAAATATCGAAGCTACCTACCCTTTCCAGGTCATAGCGATGGACCACATACCGTCAATGCCTAGATCGACGCGCGGAAACACTGAGCTGCTGATCTGGGTAGACCTGTTCACCGGTCTAGTTATTGCGAAGGCAAGTGCATCTCGGTCTGCGGAGCAGATCACCCAGAGCTACGAAGAATGTGTGTTCCGAAGATTCGGCGCCAGCGAGGTCATCAGGCACAAACTAGAACCCGGTTTTATGGCCGAGGTGTTCCGGTCGTTCAATAACATTCTGGGCCAGAAACAGAGTGCGGCGATGGCATATCGTCCGCAAGCAAATGGATCGGCGGAACGCATGGTGCAGACCATAACGAGGGCGATCAAGATGTACGTTACTGACCCAGACCAGCGAGATTGGGACGAGTATGCAGAAAGGCTGGTGTTTGCACTCAACTCGTCGACCGATCGGGTCCGAGGAGAAACGCCTTTTTATCTGGCATATGGATGGGACCCTCGGTCGACATTGGAATCTGCGATACCTATCGGTTGCACCCGGAACCGTGATCGCGATGCTCGACGCTGGCGCATGCAGGTCCAGAAACACTACCTGCATGCAAAAGAAGTCGTCAACGAAAAGCTGCGTCAGGCCACACAAGACCGGGCAGACCGGACCAATGACCAGGTCCGACCCCACGGTATAGAACCAGGGGCGAGGGTATGGCTATACCTAGACCGAGTGAAAGAGGGATATGCGAAGAAGATGGCTCACATGTGGCAAGGCCCCGTCCGTGTTGCCGAGCTGATCGGTGAGCACGCTGTCCGTCTAGTAACAACTGGTACAGACTACAAGGTCTTCCCGATCGTGCATGTGTCCAAGTTGAAGCTGGTCCGAGAATTTCCGGATCGACCCAAAACTCCCTGTCTGGTAGACGAAGAAAAAAAAAATTGATTTCGATGAAGCGTTACTGCCGGAGGACAGTTGGGAACGACCATTAGAGGAAGAGGAGTTCGAAGTGGAGAAGGTCTTGGATGTTCGGTCGACCAAGAAGTCCAGGTTCGGTCGGACTCACCGAGAGTACCTGATCCGATGGAAGAACCATGATGAATCAACCTGGATCGACAGAGCTCGATTTTGAATTGTGGGGCTCTTCTACGAGAGTTCGAACGAGAACGAGTCAGTCGTAATCGCTTCGCAGTGATGCAGACTCACGAAGACCAAGACTAAGACTCGCAGTAGCATCGGTCGGTCTAGACCGGTGTGAAGATGTGGAAGGTCCGGAGCTGATGTGAAATTGTGATGAACTGTGACGAATTGGAGTAGCGGAATGACGAATGTGATGACTATTTTTCGTGATGGGGGTGGAACTGTTTACGATAACGTGTTCGGTGCAACTCTGAAAAAGTGGTGAAATTAGTTCAAGTGATTTGATGATCAGATATGTGAAAAAGAAATAATGACATGTATTACATGCTATCTGGTCGACTACCTGGGACTTCATTCGCTATCACCCCACAGGAGGCCGATGGTCGCCGCCGGATGGCATGCAATTTGGTCTTTAAATTGGTTGCGCCAGGGTTCCTTCTGGTCAAGCTTGACCAAAGCATCCTTGAGGTCCGCGACCGGCTAAGGTCAATCAAGACCGGGGTACCATATGCCTTCATCGGCTAACAACCTGGTCTTCTCAACGCGACGCCTTGGCAGTGGCCAGACCAGATCGGATCCTTCGAGGGTCGGCAGTGGCCAGATCGATGTCACCCTCCGAGTGCGCCACTTGGTCTTCTTCTGACGTCGGCTCTTCAACTGCGACAGCGGACCGACGATTCTGGGTGGATCGGGATTGAGATAAAGCGGGAAGGAGATCATCTGAACCCACCGATCCACCCTCCGAAGCCGCCCCAGGCGAGTCCAATACCGACTTGGACCGAACGGCGAAACGGGTCGAGGGCGCGCGATTTTTTGAGTCCTTCCTCTCCGTAACTGCATCCTTCACCGCACTTGGGAGTTGCGCCCGTATCTTGGCTAGTGATTACACCATTTCCGCTTTTTTCTCGTGCTCTAGGTCGCGCGCAAGGGCCCGCGCCCTCGCGCCTCCTGATGCGCCCTTGCTCTTCTCATTGCGTGCGTGAATTTTGGGGGGCAGATTTTCAGCCAATGAATGGCGAGAATTTCTACCCGAATTTTGCTGGGAAATCGTACCACCTGAATGCGCCCGCGGGGGCGTGAGGGCGCATGGGATTTGGGGATGTTAAACACATCACTTGCATCCGATTTTTGGCTCATGAGGAGCGCCTGCGTCTTGGCTTTCTTGTGGGGCGGCGCTTGCTTCTCCTCGTGTTCGGAGTCGCGCGCTACGCCCCGCGCCCTTGAGCCACTCGACGCGCCCGCGCGCCTCTTGTAATGGCGCCGATCTAGGTATTGATGCGGACCTGACCAGGATTCCGAGGTCCGCGGCGGAAGTGGGCGATCTCCAATTGCCATATATTTTAGCCGTGAGTGGCGGTGCAGTCCAGACGTGCGAAGCAGGAACGAAGGCGCCGATTTCGCTGACCCATATGCTGGCGTGCTGTCACCTGGTAGACTGGTCTTCTGCTCCGACCCCGAAGACGATGCCGCTTGGACGGAACTTTTACGCCGACACGTCTGCGACTTGGACGGGATGGCGATCATGAACTCTGAATCGCAGGACCCTTCGCTGGAGTCCTCCCCGGACGAGATCCATGTGTACTCGGTACGGAGGCACGCGGGCGCGAGGGCGCTTGAGTTTTGGCAGGGTTGCAGGCATCACTCACGTCCAATCTTGGGTTTACGAGAAGCGCCTGCGTCTTGGCTCGCTTATGGGGAACCGCACGCTTCTCCCCCTAGTTCGGGGTCGCGCGCTATGCCCCGCGCCCTCGAGCTACCCGGCGCGTCCGCGCGCTTCTTCGATTTGTGTGCGATTTCGGGCTGCTGAATATCAGCCAATGAACGGTGCCGGTCTTGGTCCTGCTGCAAACGGTCTTGGTCTTGCTCCGAGGCGACTAAGGTTGCCGACGCAGACCAATCTATGCTGGAGGAAGCAGCCGAACACGGATGCAGCAAATTCATCAAGCGCTGGCGACACTGGTCTAGCGCCACCCGACGACGACCCGATTCCTGCGCCCAAGCGTCCGACCGGTCCTGAAAAGACTGGACCTTCCCGGTCTGGTATTGGACCGAAACTTGGAGCTCAGTAAGGTGTCGCTCAAGATCGTCGCCTTGCATGCGCAGCGAAGTCTTGTCCAATTGATCGTCCAACTGCTGCCGGCAGATTCGGCTCCAGTCTGACACCCATCCGATGTTTGAGGTGCAGGAGAATTATGTGGGCTGTCAGACCGGGCCGACCGAACAGACGAAGCAATGTGGGGCGACTCGGCACATAGAGTTTCTACAAGAACAAGCGTCAAGAGGAAGCATAAGAGGATCGAGTGCAGTGAAAGGAGTACCTGGCGCAGGTGGCGAAGATGGCTGGTCCATGGTGAAGAAGTGTGAGCGACCAAGGTCCATTTGGTCAAGTGATGGGTGAGTCAGACCGTTATCGTTTTGCGACATGGTCGGACTCAGGGGCGGCTGTGGTGAAGTGTACCACAAATTTGGTCACTTTTGGTCCAGGCAGCTGGTCGAATTTCGGATTGGTCTAAACAAGGGGGGCTTTTTAGCCTATCAGATTCAAGGAGTGTCAAGAACGCAAGTTTTGGTGAGTCACCTGACATTGGGTATTTTACATATTTTCATGTGGGTACATATTAGGACCGTAGGGAGGTAGTATTGGTTTGAGTTGTGAATTTGCCTAAAAGAGAAAAAGTCGTTTGGAATCTTTTGGTTTTGCCTTCGGGCTAACACCTCAACAGGAGGTCGTTTAAACCTTTGCTATGTGCATCAGTCGCCACCGCTCGCCGCGGAGTGTTTGGGAGCAGAGGGTCGAGTAATCCCCTCTAGCTCATTATACCCGGTCTGGACGCGCCACACGCGCATTTGGCCAGCCGGAAGTCCTTCGACGGGAGCACGCATTGGTCGACTTCCTCAAGTTTAAGTCAAGTACGTTTGGAACGTGCTATTCACTGGATTGGTCTTTACGTGGAGTTATCGTTTGTGGAGTTTCACGGGCATATTGGGTCTTCACGTGGACATATTGGCTCATTGTAACATTGGTTGGAGTTTAGACCGGTTTTGGTCTTCTCTAATATTGGTCAGGGGATAGACCGGTTGATTGGTCTACCCTCTATTATTTCGTATTGGTCAGGTCTAGATCGTTTGGACGATCGACCTATTGGAATTTATCTTTTGGAAGTGTTTCTGGTCTGTACGTACCTGGGGTGAAGAGTTCCGCCCTAGGTACACCTAGCCAGCACGGTCTCCGATATTCAAGACAGAATCAGATCAATCTGCGATCCCGATCCACCGAGTGTGTAACTAGCCCATTCCATCGGGTACACAAGGTGAGATGAACTTAAGTGAATCGGACCAGGTGTCTTTGGATGATGACCGGTCGTCTGCCAGCAGCGGACGATCGGACCATATTTCGAGTGGAGGTCCGCGGGGTACCCCCCCCCGTAAGTTTGAAGGCTGGGCACGATGGCGGTGGTCAGGTTGTCGATACAAATGTATTCGATTTCGAACTTGACTCCACCACAGTAGCTACCACTTTAAGGAAGAGTCTTCCTCTGTGCGCTAGCCGCACCGTGCGTATACGCACCGTCTACAGCATCCGGACACGTAAACGCCCATGTACGGGCTTTACCCGTAAGATGGGTCAAAGCAAGTCCCACTTGCAAGTGATCTGCGAACACATTCGCTGTGGCGAAGGCCGGTTCGACCTCTCGAACCCACACATAAAGGTTATCACCCTTCTCACCGGTGAACTCCTTTATCTTAAAGGGCAACGGGGGACGCACCCCCGTGGACGTGGAATGACTTCCACTACAACTCGCCTCATGGGCGATAAGGGTATTGACCCTTGCCTTTACGGCCTCAAGGCCCTGCTCCGCTAGGAGCAGCATGCCTTTGTCACCCATTAGGGATAACAGCCTGTTAAAGGCTTCCTGCTGGACGAGGTTAACCTTTCCCAATCGTCCTGATTCATTCTTTGCAGAGTATGCCGTAGCCTACCAACACAGGTGTTGGATTGACTACAAGAGCTACGAGATGTAGCCGGTGCGGCTAGCGCACAGAGGATGGCTTTCCTTTAAGCTGCGTTCGCCGCTACTTAGACTATACGCCCTTATAAAAGGGCTTAGTAAGAGAGAACTCTCTTACTCGGGGCCAAGATTCTACTTTGGTTTACCAGTTAGCACAAGCTAACGCCTTAACACAAGGCTCCCTTAATAAGGGGGTAGCTAAGGGAAGAACCCCCTTACGCTACTACACTTACTGCGTGCGCGACCGGTCGAGGTCGTGCGTCCTGCAGTCTTTTGAGTAAAATGTAAATTGAATGTACATTTAATATGTAATTAGCCTAAATTAATTTAAACTAATGTAAACTATATGCAATACTAAGTAGAACTTACTAAATTCGTACCTAGCTAAAATGTAGTGTACACCACCTGTGTACTAACACGTGGCTGGCTGCCACGCCTCCACCAAGAACTCCTGCCCTGATTGGTTAAAATAACCAATAGGTCCAAACCTTTCGGACCGGTCAATACTGACCCTAACCGCAGTGTATCCACGTACACCACATACCAAATGTAACCATAATGTAACCCTGTTACATCCAGAGGCAGGGATCTGTCGTTGCTGTGATCATAATTCCGTAGGATCGGACCTTTAGTGAAATAAACGCTTGGAATGCTGAATGGAAGGACGTGTGCGCGCACAACCCCGGGAACAACGCTCTAGTGCTGTTTTCTAAACCTTTCCGATCCTAAGAAAGCCTCAGGAGAGCCATCCTCCATAATGATCACCCTCTCTTAATGATAAGGCCAATTTCCAAATAGGGTTGGTACATTTAGAGAGGTTTGACTGTATAGAGTTGGTATGGTCGAAATTTTGTCCAATCGTGTTCACTATCACAGAAAATGAGTGAATGTCGGCAAGCGATAACCTATGTGGAAGCGCTTGAAGCGCATCTAGCGGAGCTGCGACAGACATTAGCCAAAAACCCCATAAATTTTGATTATGAAGGTGCCCTAGACTTCTTCTTGGTGCGTCCGCATCCGCTCAACGCCCAATATTGACTTCGAAATCGTTTCTCAAATATATTACTTGTCGGTTGCTACAGGCTGCTATCAAAGGTGAAGTAAATATTACGATGGAAAAGTTACGATCTCGTTGCACTATGGTCGATCCTGTAACGAATCAGCCTCGGTTTGGGCCTCAGATGCTGACAAAGGTTCAAGATCTACTGCGTCGTTACGACGACGTGAAGCTCGCGATACACGAAGATGCTCTGTTGCGTCTCGAGGTCGAAGCCAAAATTTTTGAGCTAAAAAATAGAGAAGCTGCGAAAAAAGAAGAAGAAGCTGCTCGAGAGAAGGAAAGAAAAGCGGCTGAACGAGCGGTTACATTGGCTAGGGCAGTAGAGAAGCAAATACTGCAACAGGAAGCTGAGAGCCAAAAAGCTAAGGAGCAGGAGAAAGAGAAACTTCGAATTGAATCATTGGCTCTGGCTGCGCAGAAAAAACGAGATTTACGTAAGAAAGAGCGAGCAGAAGAAGAACGACAGCGAAAGCAGCAAGAGGAAGAGCGCAACTTCATGAATGCGTCCATTCCATTTGGCAAAGAAGGGCTTGAGGAATCGATCATGATGTTACGGGAAAGCACAAATAATCAGGCATGTAGTTTTGATGTTTTTGAGTTGGAGAAACGGGATTATGACGTGTGGCTACTAGGTGCTGTTTCATCAGTCACTCGAGAAGCTTTTCCATGTGCTGAGCAATATCTGCTCATCACCTGAGAATGCAGCTTTTCGCCATATTCCCAAAGAAAATGCCAACTTCCACGCTGATCTGGGACAATATTCGGGTGGCCATCAGTGTCTGCTTGCGCTAGGGTTCAAAGAAGTAGAACAAAAAGAAGATGACACACAAACAAAGACTGTCTTTGTGCTAGAGGTAAGCGGGAAATCAAGTTGCGTAATCGAAGGTGCTTTAAGCGAACTCGATTTTCTGGATGGTTGTGCGTGTAGGAACCAGACTTGTCAGAAGATTTTGAAGGCTGGAGTAATTGGTTTAATAACCTCAAGGAAATGCGGCAACTGATTGAATCGAAGCTGCGATGAAAGGTAGTAGATGGGCATGATAAAGTTCACGGTTTAGCATATCCAAAAATATTGATAATTTATGATGACGTTCTGAAAGTAATGTGTCTTATACAAAGAAACTAGTCAGGTAATGGGCTTCCGCATGTACAAAGCGTTAGCTGGCATTGATCGACTAAAAACTAAGCGGTGACTTCTTATGATTAGCAGATCCAGTATCATGGGTCCGAACAGAAGGCTTGTTTGCAGGATTTCATCAAAATTGAGTGTGGGAAAGTATGATATTTAACTTCTTGGTCTTGGCTACAAAATTTAAGACATGAAGGCCGTGGATGGCTCATCGTTGCTCTGTTCTCGTCGCTATCGTTCTCTGACTCGCCAATTGATTCGTTTCTTTTCCAATCCAGCATCAACGCCGATATGTCGTGTCTTCAGCAACTTCGTTCTCCGCAGCGGCAAGCTACAATCAATTCGCAATCACAAATCTCCGTCACGATACAAAGGTTCCTGGTCGTTCCCTTCGCATTCATGTTGTCTTCCACTCAAAATTTTGGCGTGATATGTGCCCAGCACCTCTGACAAGAGTTCTTGATTACCATCAAAGTCAAACGGAATCTTCTTCGACGAGAGATCCCGAATCTCCAAACGAGTATTCCGTAATGGTCGACAAAATTTCGAAAATGGAGACAATGGAAGTGCTAGCGTGGTCTCGCTGCACCAATCTTGGACAGCCAAGCATCCGAGACCATTGTTTTGACGAGTGGTGAGGATAAAGTCGTGAATGTCCCTTTGCACATCGATCGTCTCAAACTTTAACGCTGTCACCTGCCAGTCATACTAACAAGAGCAAGATAAATCCAGCAAAAAGCATAACCAGCGAACGATTGCTAAGTAAACCTGCTCGTTTGCAAGAGTTGACGATGCAAAAACGACATGCTTCCGGAGGTTTGTCGTGATAGCCGAAATTCGATCTTCAGCTATTTGCTACATCAGCGATCGCAAAACATTGTAAAAAGTTGAATAGCCACATCCAAGATACGCATCAAACCTGATAGTCTGCAAGCACAGCCTGGATAACTCGATAAAACGTAACGCGCTGGTTCTTGACAGCTTGCCAGGAATGTTGACATTTCCTTCTTGCCTTCTCAGCCGTCTACCAAATCGTCGGTAAGTAAAAAAAAACTAACTTTTGCGTAGCTTTACGTTACCTCCATGAGCTTGACGGTACTTGTGGTTAAGTCTTCTTTGCGGTGAGTGTCGGACGAGAGCAACCAGTTCACAAGTTTGCTGTTATTGATCTTTTTCAATGCAGCAGCGGCTGAGGGCTTTTTGTCCGAACGATGCGATGGAGAGCTCGTACCGTGCCATTCTTCCATCTTCTCTTCTTTGTCAATGTTTGAGAGACCCAGATGGTACTGATCATTCAGTAGTGTACTAGAGATACCAGTGTCCATTGCGGTGGAAAAGGACGCTGAAGCGTCCCGAAAACTCTTGTCAAAGACACTGTACTCTTTCCTATACGCATCTTCTTGGACCTACATCATAGCAACAATCGTTACCAAATATGACTAAGAAACGATGAGGTCGAATGTACCTTGACCTCCTTCTTTGCCTTACTAATGCGATGCGTAAGACGATGAGCTCTCTTGCTGTTCTGTTCATACAAGAGCTCAATTGGTTTCAGTACATCTTCTTCCAGGTTCTTAGCAAGCTGTTGATGCTGCACGCTCGTATTCAGATACTGCGCTCGAAGACTCGCCGTGGCAGTTTGCATCGTTCCATGCTCCATCATCCCATGGAGATGTGAGGTTCGAACCATTTTGGTTAATTCTTGAGCATACGTCCTTTCCAAGTTGACTCGATTTTGCAGCAGTGTCACTAAACTCGCGTGAGCAGCAAGACCGGCGGCACAATCTGCACGGACGTCCTCTAAATTGAAGAGTAATGCGGTGGCAAACGTGACATTAAAAGCAGGACAAGCGGTAGTCTCAATCTGTACGCTGGAGCTCGCCATTCTAGCTCGAGTGTCTCACTTGGAGATGATGAAGTGGACTCGTTGTCTTTTCTTAGAGCTTTTGGCAGATGACAGAGTGAATGTTCAACTTAGACGACCTTCATTCTGCACAACGTCAACTTGACTTTATCATCCACGAAAAAGAATATTTTAGAGCTCGGAAGCGTCTTCTTGAACGAGTAAACGCTGCAGGATCAACTCCAGGACGTCGCCAAGTGTCGTCCTCAATCATTGGCACAGCATCTTCAATTACATCTTTGACGCATGTTCACGCTCTTGTCAAGAAGAATAAGGATGGCATAGATAATCATTTCGACACTATCGATCGATCTTCTTCAAAAAAAATCCGATCGAATCGTGCAATGTCTCCGTCAAAAGAGAACGTGAATGGTATTTAAACGCACAGGAAGGTACCAATGTGATGATAGAGATAGTGACCATACACCCTGATTGTCGACACCCCAGCGGGACAAGCTTCCTCGTCCTTTACAAGTCTTACAGTTTATCAAGACGGCGGTCTAATGATAAAAAGTAACATGGATCGTCATGCTGTGACACCTGATGCAGTTTGCTCAACAACGTGGAATCACCCACCCTGTAGTGCAGTGGTTTAGGCCCTATTACGGGACGGGGAGGTCACGGGTTCGAGTCACGCAGTGGACACGAATCTAAAGCGGGTAGAGTCGGGGTCCAAATGTAATGAAGAGGCCTTCATCATAGTTGTCTTTATTACTAGAATTAGACGGAGAGACTACTCAATCTACCTAGCTTAAATACGGACTATTATATAAATATTTGTAGTATACAGGTATACTATACCGTCTGTCGATCTTCTGACGTTGTCAAAAAATCCGAAATAACTAATTGTAGAGGAAACGTTCCGTCGAGTTGTTCTGATTTGGTGCAGTGGTCTATACGGTTGGTCGCCATGATGTGCATCTTCGGCGCACATCGGTGTCAGCTTCTCTTTTATTCAATGCAGATGGCGTATTTTGATGATCCCCGGATGGAGGTCACTAAACCAACTGAAAGCCAGATGTGACCTCATTGCGCGCACAACCTTGACCAAGGCCAGTTTTTCTTCATCCTCATATAGCCGTCTTTTGAAGAATCGGGTGTGCGCCACGAACGTCGTAAAGACTAATTGAAGCGAAGGGGCCGATGGTGTAGGCTGTCTTCCGTTGAATAAACACTGATTTCGATCAGACCAGAGGAAGTGGAGCGTCACCGCGCGAAGGGTGTGCCACACATCACCCACCACCGCTTCACTCTCCTTCCAGTTGTTCCGTACCAGTGGTTTCGTCCCGAGTGCGATAGCGAGCCATGTGGGCAGTGACCGAAAGAACGGCAGCATAAGTGTGCTAATTTTCTCCAATAGCTGCGTCGCGAGTGTGCATTCAAAGAACAGGTCCTTCTCTGTCTCTACTGCGTTGCACCCATTGCGTACACAGTAGATGATGCTTGGGTTCGACTGCTGTAGGAACCAGAACCGTGAGCGAACGGGTAGTGTAACAGGACTGATCCTGTTACAGGCTTACACTGTATTTTGCGAGGAAGCGCGCAATACAATTAGGGCAGGATTAGTCGGTAACAACTAATCCTATAATAAAAGTAAATATATTAATATTCACTTGTTATCTAGAACGCAAAATTAAGAGTGTTTATTTAATGGGTGGTTTAGAGGCTAATAGTATAGTAACTAACTAATTAATATAATAATATCAAGTCTTTAACTAACTGTACTATTAGTTAACCTGCAAGATTCGGTATTTATACCGAATCGACTTTTCCTTCTTATATTATGATAACTTATAATCTCTTATTTAAATTTCAGACAACGCGTCTGAAATTAAACTATGATATTCTAACTTGAATATCAATTATGTAATGGCACCCCATTACATCACCCCCCACTTAAGGTGGTTGGCCAATAATAATGCTTATTTTGGCCAATCATGGGTGGCACTTGTTGGTCAGAATTTCTCATTCACCAACTGATTGATCATCGACTCGATGGTCAAGACACACGGCGGCGGCGCTCTAAAGAGCGCTGCTGAAAACAATGAAGGAACTTCTTCCTCCGCCTCAGCACTAGGTGCTGAGGTGTTGAGTGACAACAGTGACGCTGCATTAGCAGCGTCAACTACGCAAAGGTCGGAAGACGTACCGTCTTCGACCACAGATGCTGCTAAGGCGGCATCTGACAAGAAACAGGGAGATGTTGCTAATGCAACATCTCGCACGATGGCAACTTCCGAATGGCGTGTTTCCAAGAGGGCCATGTTCGGGAGTTCTGACTCCGAACAAAGTGATGGGGATACAGATTTCCCCACTAAAGGATCTAGCGAGTCGAAACTCGCTAGGTGCTCATCGCCTAATAGCGATGACGACTCTGGTGTCGCTGTCAGCTATGACAGCGACAATGATTATCACAGGTGGTTGCGGGAACGCAGAGCCCCACCTGGACCAAGTACTTCTCCACGTCGGGGTGATTTAACCCCAGAGCGTGGTGTTGAAGCAGGCGGTGCTCCGACTGCTAAAAGGGCTCGAACAGAAGCGGCGGCTGCCGCTTCTAAAGCGTATCATCGTACGGAACCACATGTTCCGTACAAAGTGGGGTTTTGGACCCCTGGCTGGGCTATTGCCCCCAACAGTGGCGGTCACCGTAAACGGGACTGCCAGTATGCGTTATTTAATATCAACGTGCTGGATGACTGCGAAGACATCCAGTCACGTCGATTCGATCGAAGTACAGACGATAGACGTCTGTACTTTATTGACCTCTTTTTCCAGGTTCGATATTATTCGAGCCGGAAAGGGTCAAGGAAGAACAGGGACGATAAAGACGCCCTGACTCAGAGTTGGAATGCTTTTGTTGACAACTACAACAAAAGCCCAGATGATTACGTGAATAAAGTTCACGTAATGCGCGAGCGCTTTTTAAAGCACTCACGAACAGGCAAAATGGAATGCATCCATTTTGCTTGCCTCAAAGAAGGGTTAAAGTGTGGTGTCCCTTCTCACCTCGTTTTCCCGCGGTGTCCGCAGGGCGCTCCTCGTCTGTCAGAGGAGGAGTTGCGGGGGTACGGTGGCTTTTCCGTACCCGCCGAAATTCAGGGTTTAATTGATACCCTGAATGCATCAACACCTACTGTTGATGCTACTTCGCATTATGAGTTTGAGACTTCTTCTCAAAATCAGTCAAAAGGTCTGGGGCGTCGGCCCTCAGAACCTCAATCGGCTCCCAAGAGTCTAACTCTTGGGGATATCCCAGCCAGCGTACCAAGTACTCGGTACGCTTCCCCTTCTTCAAAGGCACCGAGCGCTTCGAGATCAAGCGCTCGAGGATATATCGATTATTCCCCTGATTATCAATCAGGGGCGGCGGAGGTTGAGAATTCCCTCGCCGTTGTTGTTGCGTAGCATGGTTCTTCGCTCCGCAAGCTCGAGGAGAGTTATTCCTCCTTGAGCAGCGATATTTCTCACTGTGTGAAGACATATCGGTCTCTTCGCGAGGATGTCCGCAACATCCTCGGAGCGCACACTGCCCTCCAGCAGAAGAATGATTTTCTGTACATTGAGCTTTCTCGCTATAAGAGAGAGCTCGATCGGCGCACGGCTGATATCGAGCAGTCGAAGGCGGAGGTAACGACTCTCCGCTCTGCTCACCAACGGCTGGAGGCCGATTACAAGTCTCTCTTGGGATACTGGAGAAGCACGGCATCTCCCGTGATTCTGCGTCTCGTCGTAAGACGAAGACGAGTGATACGGCTTGAGCCGCCCAACATAGAATGTTGGGTGAAGCCGCATTGCTGTGGGAATGTCTAAGGTATAGGCATTCCCCCGAATCTCTTGGACCTTGAAGGGTCCAATGTACTTAGGAAGCAACTTCCGTGTAGGGAAGTTGCTTATTGCATGTGTATGCAAATTAGTAGTACTTAGTAATACTAATTCACCTTTAAGAAAGGAGTTCTTGTTCTTCCTTCCTTGTTTATCTGCATTTTGCTTCTGCTTGTCAAAAGCAGAGGCAAGTGCATCCTTTACATAGCGTATTACAGCTTGGCGCTGTAATACGAATTCATCTACTGCTTTATCAGCAGTAGGTGCATTGTCCTCGTTGTATGCAGCTATTGCTGCAGACACATATTCATCGTATGAAGCTTCAGTTTTAATTGAAGCTGCTTCCGCTTCTACTGTATTTTCAGTAGAAGGGCCATCGTTTTGTTCACAAGTTGCAGTCGCAACTTGCGCATCGACTCGCTCAAAATTTGAGCGGGTCCCTCCCCCACTTAGATTTGGCGTACCGCCAAGTAAAGCTGGGGTTCGTGGATGCCTTAAGGCATTCACGTAGAACGGTGTATGCTTAGTTGAAGCATGCACCGAGTTGCTAATCGCAAATTCAGTGAGTGACAGGTAGTCACTCCACTGTTCAAAGGCATGTGCGTATGATCGCAACATGTCTCCGAGAACGCGGTTAACCCGTTCCGTCTGCCCATCCGTTTCCGGATGGTCCGCAGTTGACATCTTCAAATGGGTTCCCAACAATGAGAACGTTTCTTGCCAGAAACGTTCTGTAACTCTCGGATCTCTATCCGATACAATGTCTTCCGGCATTCCGTGCAAACGGAATACCGTATCAACGAATATCCGCGCTGTTTGAGCGGCGTTTACGTTCGCTGATACTGAAGTAAGATGTACCATCTTACTGAAACGGTCTACAAAGACCACTATTCCAGTCTTCCGACTATTGTCGGGTGGAAGACCGAATACGAAGTCCATTGAAATGGACTTCCAACACTCTGTCGGAACCTGAAGAGATTGCAGCGGAGCCTGTGCAGACTGCGCAGGCTTAACGCGCTGGCAAATCTCGCAAGCGCGTACGTATTTTCGTACCCACTTGTACTGGTTTCGCCAGTAAAAGTCACGTGCGAGAGAAGCGTATGTCTTCTCTCGACCTTGATGCCCCGAAATCGGTTCATCATGATACTCAAACATAATTTGATGTTTGAGATCATCGTCTTTTGGAACGACGATGCGACTTTCATCTTTTTGGTCTGTGCTGTAGAGCAGCAGACCATCGTGCAGTCGATACCGATGCACGCAAGCGCGGAGGAACTCTGGGAGTTCGTCGCGTTTCTCACTTGATTGATTACGTAAGTAATCAATCAACAGACGTGTCTCCTCGTCTGTTTTGTACGCCTCGTGTACTTGTCGTATAATTGACGACGACAAAGCAGTGCAACGGATCGCGTTTGCACTGGCCCCTTCGGTTACGGAAGGTTTCGTCTCGTAATCGGGCCTTCGTGATAGCGCATCTGCTATCACGTTCGACTTTCCGGGTTTGTATTCAACCGTAAAGTTGTACTCAGCAAAGAATGACAGCCATCGAGCCATTCTTTGAGAAACGTGTGGTGAATTCACGGCCGTGCGTAGCGACGCATGGTCCGTGTAAACCACAAACGGTCTATCTCCCAATAGATAGATCCGAAACTTAGCCAGTGCGTACTTCATGGCAAGGAGTTCCTTGTCATGCACTGGATAGTTGCGCTCGGCTGGTCGCAACTGACGCGATTGATAGCAGATTACGCGATCACGATCTTCGTGATCACGCTGCATCAAAGCACAGACGATAGCGAAATCGCTCGCGTCGCAAACGACGTGTAACGGACGCTCGTTATCGGCTATAGCCAAGACAGGCGCTTCAGTCAAGCTTTGATTGACTGCATCAAAAGCATCTTGACATTGGGTATCCCAATGCCATTCGACATCTTTCTTAAGTAATTGAGAAAGAGGTCGTATCAACCCAGCATAGTTGCACGAATACTTGTGCAAATATGTTGCCAACCCAAGGAACTTTCGAAGTTCCTTAATGTTGTTTGGCGTAGGCCATTCAACGATCACCCTGATCTTTTCAGGATCAGGACGCACTCCGATCTTGCCCACAAAGCATCCAAGAACAGGTATCTCAGGTGCACCAAAGGTGCACTTCTTCAGATTTGCATAGAGCTTATGTTTACGCATAAGCTCCAACACTCGACGTAGATGCTCCCTATGGACATCTACATCGCTTTTATCGTGTTCACCCTTACTATGGATGAACACGTCATCGAAATAACTCGGTGCGAATTCTCGCACCGGGCGTAATAGATGCGTTACGCATCTGTTAAACGTAGAAGGGGCATTTAGAAGCTCCTGCGGCATAACAAGCCACTCTTAAAGCATGCCGCTTGGGGTGCTTACCGACGTGAGAGGGATATCCTTCTCACGCATTAGGATTTGATAAAATCCATCTCTTAGATCGAGAGCACTAAAGATGGTGCTCCCGCACATGCCATCTATGATGACATCCTTCCGCGGTATCGGTGTCTGTGCCGGTACCGTCGCTGCGTTCAGCTTGTTGTAAGCATGAACGATTCTCCACCCACCTGTGGACTTTTTCACACAAAAGGTGGGGGTAGAGTGCGGTGAGGTAGACTCCCGCACTTGGCCTGATTTACGACGAGCTTCGAAGAACTCGTCGATCGCTTTTACCTGATCACGCGGCAACGGCCATTGCCGCGTAACACAATACTTCGTGCCTGGCACGTGGTCAATCTCATGACGAGTTCCCTTATCCTTAGGGAGATCGCTATGTACTTCTTCTGGGAATACGTCAGCGTATTCCCAAATTACCTCATAAAATGGGGAGTTCACTTTAAGCGACTCCCAGCTCTGCGCTTCAAAGCGCTGAACTCTCGTTCGATCATTGGGAACCTCTTTCCCAATGTTTTCCACTTGTAATGTGGATATTCGCTCACGAATATCCACTACATCATCTGTTGCAACGATGATACAGATCTGTTCGATCTGACCATCGCGCAAGTTTCTCATAAACTTCTTCCAGCTTAGCGCTGGAAGAGCCATCACCTCTGAACCTTCTTTCGGAGGGTGTTCCATCAACAGAGACTGGGTAGCTAATCCGGTCTCCGTTTGCGTCAAGACGTTGATCGTCTCGACGGAACTGCCCATGCAATCAGACGCACTCGTCTGATTGACTGCTACACGGTGATTACGGTTCACCGTGTGCGAATACTCATCATCATGGTGGCCACTGCCTACCATGGAATTTTCTTGGAGATCAGATGTGCTCGTCTGATCGGCCGCCTTTTCTGCGACACGGTGGTCTTTATCACCCGTGCGCATGGCTAACGCAACTTGGTGGGCACTGGCCACCACGGACTTTTGCTCACGATTGCACTCGATCGTGAGTTCACTCTCATCAACACGGAATTCATTCGTCGTGTTGGAACCTTCGGTCGCACAGTGGGTGTTTCCCACTGTGGATACTATTTCATTCTCACGGTGGGTGTTTCCCACCGTGGATATCACTTCATTCTCACGGTGGTCTTTATCACCCGTGGAATGTTTCGCTCCAACACGCAACGACTCTTCTGTTGCGTGTGGTACTCCCTCTGGACTCTCACCAGCGGAGGTACCTTCCGCTGATCGTGTCAGAACAGACCTGGTGGTGCCATCGCTATCCACCAGACTGTCTGACGCTGCGGTTGTATCCTCTTATACAGCCGGATTACACACAGGGTGATCAGATCCTGTGCGTCCGCCGCAGTCGATCGATAGGTTAACCCAGTCGATCGAAGGTTTAAACTTGGACATCCATGGGATTCCAAGTATCACATCGAACTTGTCATCTAAATCGAGGACGATGAATTCATCCTCGAATGACAGTTCATTCAACTCGAAGCGTGTTTTAATCACACGCTTTGGAATAGTCACGGTTGCACCTGTTGCTAACCGGACTGACAACATACTTCGTGGGGTCTCTACCTCCACGAAGATCAACAGCGTTAGACTCTGAGTTCTAGCGAAATTGTTTGACGCTCCTGTGTCAAACAAAGCTCGCATGGGGACATCGCTCCCGTGCGGCTTAACCTCCAGGGTGATAAGAGGCTTATCATCACCCTGCACCTTTTGACAGGACATAGTCCCGTCTGGGGCTATTACCCTCACATGCCCTATGTCGGCATGTGGGATAACATTCCCAGTAGGGCGCCCCGCCCCTACTGGCGATTCTCGTTTTTTGCACCAACAGGGTGATGTCCCTGTTGGTGTCGCCGTGCAGCGGACGGTTCCGTCCGCTGACTGCGTGGCACCGGACGCGGTGCCATACACTCATGGGCAAAATACCCCATTTTCGCGCATCTATTGCAGCGAATATTCTTTTTAAATTTCGGTTGCTTCGTGTTCCAAGCAACCGCAACCGATAGGTACATCGGCTCTGGACCTCCACCGCCCATCCTCTGGCGCGTGTGGCTGTTTCTTGAGACGAAGTGTGAGCTTCGTCTTCCTGACTGCTGATTGTTGACATGCCGTTGCGGCATGTCAAAAGCGAAGGGCTGTTGAGCCCTTCGGCTGTACCCAGCATGCGATGACGCTGATCGCATGCTGAACTCCTCACGGAGGATCATGTCAATGAAATCCCTCAGAGTATCTGGCGGGTGCCGATAGAGACTCTGTTTGACAGGACCATCATTGAGTCCCTTCATGAAGCCAGTGACCTGCATAGCAGGGGGCACCGGCTCATACACAATATTTGACAGCAAATATTGCGTCTTCTGAGCGTAAGCTTGAAGTTCAAGCTTACCTTGCCGGAGTTCCATAAACTCCCGACTACTTAGCTCCATTTCTGGAGCTTCAAAGTTGAGCTTTAGCTCAGCTTTAAATTCCTTATAAGTAAGGAACGCAGAGTCATCAGTGGCTCTGCGACCCATCGCCCATGCCCTGGCTCTGCCGCCTAGACATGTTGTGGCGAAGTACGCCTGTTGACGTTCGTCAACAATATTTTGCGCAGAGATGGCATCTTCCACCTCTGCAAACCATCTACGAAGTGGCTCACCCCCTTCGCCGGTAAAGGGCCGTACTCGCGCCTTTACTACTTCAACGCTATGCGTTGAAGGTGCAGTTGCGGTCCGCGCTGCCTCTGGCGCGGGCCGTACTGGATTTTCTAGGTGGTTTAGCCTAAAGCGGTTCACCACCTGTACCACTTCCTCTGGAGACTTACTCGTGAGGAAGGTAATAATGTCGGTCCCCATAGACCGAATCATTTCCGCCGTCGCGTGTTTACTACGCGACGAGAAGTGAGGGAAGTGTTTATTCAACTATTCCAGCGTTCTTTCTCGATCGGCAGCCGACATGTCTCGCGACATGATGCCGAGCGGCTCTTAATCTTCGCTCCGCTAGTTAACTAGCAGAACGGAACTGTAGTCGTTAAGACGGACCAGAAAGTGCTGCCAGGTGTAACAGGAATTATCCTGTTACAGGCTTACACTGTATTTTGCGAGGAAGCGCGAAATACAATTAGGGCAGGATTTGTTGGTAACAACTAATCCTATAATAAAAGTAAATATATTGATATTCACTTATGTTCTAGAACGCAGAATTAAGAGTGTTTATTTAATGGGTGGTTTAGAGGCTAATAGTATAGTAACTAACTAATTAATATAATAATATCAAGTCTTTAACTAACTGTACTATTAGTTAACCTGCAAGATTCGGTATTTATACCGAATCGACTTTTCCTTCTTAGATTATAATAACTTATAATCTCTTATTTAAATTTCAGACAACGCGTCTGAAATTAAACTGGGATATTCTAACTTGAATATCAATTATGTAATGGCACCCCATTACAGGTAGGAGTCGAAACGCGAGACGAAACTGTAAGTCTTCGAACACGGGTAGCAAGATCACTCGCCAGTGTTTGCTGTATTGGACATATGCCTTGATCTGTACGTCACCAACATGCTGGGAGTGAACATACATTGGATGTGGCTTCGTCGGTGTTTTTGGTGTCCATACCATGCGAAGAAGAGCCGTCCGTGGGATAGATGGGACCAAGCATAGTTTTACTCCACTCATGCAGCCCAGATAAGGTATAAGGCGCCGTGCACTGTTCAAGGACTCCAGATCAAGCTGGATCGCACCAAGCCGATCAAAAATCTGCGTGGCCTCCTTATACAGCACTCGCAGCCACTTTAGCTGTCGTCCAGGTGTCGTAGACGCGTGCGAAAAGTCGATGTGTCTCTCCACAAAGTCTTGTTCTACCGGCCAAGAACAACCATCATGCATGAAGTCAGCCAGCCGAAGACTCTCGATATGTGTAGTCTAAAGCTGCGTTGCGGTTCGGTAACCATTCCAATACAGCGTCGATGTGGTGAGCTGGTGTGTGTCCTGGTGGCCTGCTCATAGTGCAGTCTGGGGTCCGAGTGGAACCAAATCGGCTGCTGAAGACCATACGAAGCGTGCTCATTCAAAGGAAGGTCGTGCCACGTTAGCTCCCAGTGAGTCTTGTACCACCAGGTCCATGTCGCTTTCCACCACGGCGAGGTCAGAATCGACTTGATCATGGCTCCATGCCGAAGTGGGGAAATCACAAGAGAGTCCAAGCCGTGACGTCCTCCGTAGCGAGGAAGTGCTGATGTTAGCAACTCGGCGCCAGCTGTCGTCCAGTTTCCCACACCTGTATCACTCGTAGCACTCACGAACTACAGCAGCAGAGAAATACGTTGTCGCTTGAGCTGTGCATCGATACCGGGGATACCAAGACCGCCGTCGCCTTTACGCAGATACAAGAATTCCTGCGGGATAAGCTGGATATGTGATGCGTCTCGATTATGCTTTCGACTAAGCACGAAGCGGTTTACCATCGACTGCCACCGCTTCACTACTGCAGTTGGACTCGATACGTGCTGTGTGTAGTGCCACAAGCGGGAAAGCACCATTGTTTGTGCAACCAGAAGCCGACCACGAAGTGTCCTCGCGCGCCGGTACCACATCTTGAAGCCGTCGTAGAAACGCTGCTCGAGAAGCTCTACGATGTGGTCATTCACCGGTGCCAACCCGAACGGAATACCGAGATACTTGACTGTGTCTAAGCGACCAAGTACTTGTACACCAGGCAGTCTAGGACACTCGTGATTCCGGTTCAGCGCCAGTAGCACCGACTTAGACATGTTGAGATGCGCGCCAGAGCCTTTGCAGTACTCCTCTACGAGCTCAAGCTGAGCCTGTAGGTTCGATATCGAGCTGCCCAGAAGAGTCGAGTCATCGGCGAAGAAAATACTCGTGGCAGTGGTATCGGCATTCAGGCACACTCCGTACTCATCATGCGAGCGGAGCAAGTTGCCAAGCGGCTCGATGGACAAGACGAAGAGCAGAGCCGACAAAGGGTCGCCTTGTTTCACCCCTCTCGTCGGATGCAGCGCAGGCTGTATGTTTTGGTTGATGAGGAGATGCGCTTGCGGGTCGGTGTACAGCAGCTTGATCCATTGAATAAACGTTGTCCCAAATCCCATTCGATCGAGCAACCGGAACATGTAGTCCCAATTAACGCGGTCGAAAGCTTTCTGGAAGTCCAGGAAGAGCGCATACGCTTCTTCGTCTCTACTGGTTGCCAAGTCTTGCAGGTCCACGAGGGACCGCACGTGGTGGTGGATTGATCGCCCTTTGACGAAGCCCTTTTGGTCGGGATGGATTAAATCAGGGATGACGCTTTGCAACCGATGCGTCAACGCTTTTGACAATACCTTCACATCGACTGGTACTAGTGCGATAGGTCGGTAGTTTCGGCACGCGATCCCTTCTTGTGCAAAAGAACGACAGCAGACTTGCGCTGAGATGGAAGAAGTACACCACGGCTGAGGCGATCCTTGAAGAGGATGCTCAAGCATTCCCCGAATACATCAGGGGCTACCTGGTAGAACCCTGCAGACAGGCCGTCCATACCCGGTGCAGAGGTCGCCTTCATGTGACGGATCGCGCTTGCAAGGTCCGAAGCCGTGCCTTCAGCGTCAAGAATTGTGCGGTCTACCTCAGGGACGAAGCGCACTATCGATCGGAGAAGCTTGCGTTGTAGTAAGTCGTTTGGTGGAAGAGATCGTTCCGCTGGACTGTTGGGGTCCCCCATCTCAGATCCCCAGTGCTCTAGAAAACGGAGCGAAATCTCAAGAGGATTTCCCGAGCCACTTCCACTTGGTGTCATGACTTCCTCAATCGCGACTCGTCTCAGGCGTGTATCTAGTGGAAGGAAGAAGTGCTTGGTCGACTTTTCAGCGTTAAAAGCTTGGAAGTCGAACGCAGTGTCTTGATTGTACTGGCTCGTCTGCGTGACTGTCTCCCTGTAGTTTCTCATGGCTTCGTCGAAGAGATCACGACTTGAGCTGTCAGACGCAGTGCGATATCGAGCTGCGGCTTGATCGAGCTCGATTCGAGCGTATTCAATAGCTCTTGTGTCTTGCGCTCGAAGCTTCTTTTGTACGTCTTGTAGTTGCTTGTTGATTCTCGCCTTCCACTTCTCCCACACTTTTCCCGGGTTCAAAGAGGTGCGCAGCTCGTCACGGACAGTCTCGGCTTCCTTCTCGATCGCAGATACCACCACTGGATACTCCAGCAGATACCTCGGGAACTTCCAATAGCCACTACCGTGCAGCTGACTACCTGACCGGAAGCTCACACTGTGAGCAAGATGGTCGCCAGCATGTTTTGGAAGACAATACTTGGATTGGTAGTAGAAGAGGTAGCAAAATGTCTCGGACAGCAAGATGTAGTCCAGCCTGTTCTTCCGGGGAAAAGGGCCGGTGAACACGTGCTTGTTGTCGAAATGGATCCTCCATGCATCGGTGACGCCCAGCTTTGCTAGCCATTCGAGACAGCTAGATTGACCAGGGTCATAGCGCAGGTTGGGTGATGAAGAGTCGAGTCGTGGGTCCAATGGGGTGTTCAAATCGCCCAGCACAAAGTGAGTGGCGTAATCCTCGAACCCCTCGGTTTCCAAGCTCGAGAAGAATTGTTGCTTTTCTTGGAGGTCGACAGGCGCATAGATGTTGTGTATGTAGATGGGAGTACTCTCAACCATCACCTTTACTACAAGGTAGCGACCTGCGACTGACAGAGTGGTGATAACAACAGCTGAATCGAATCCTGGGAAGTCAGAGCGGAGCACGGTGAGCACCCAATTGCTCCTTCTTCGCGTGGGTCGATGGAGGTGGGTGTTGGGATCGTCCACGAAGACCTTATGCTTGAAGCTTGAGTCCAGGTGAAACTGGAAGTTAGAAAGATGCGTGTTGTCTGCGAACTTGGTTTCTTGGACACACGACAACGAGTGCTTGGAGATCACGCTCTCGATAAACAAGTGTCCGTTTTTCTTGATGCCATTAGTGTTCACGGTGACAACATTGATGTTGCTCCATGTTGTCGAGCTCGAGAAAACTTTAGCAACGTTTGGCGAGGCATCCAGCGACCGTCGTCATCGTGCCTTCTGCAGCGTGGAGTTTCAGCACTGAAGAGTCGTCCGGGTAGAAGCCATCCTGCTGTTGCAGCGACTCAAGGTCATCAAGCAATTGACCCTGCCACTGCACCTCTCTCCACTGCTGCATGCAGTGTGCACCTAGGTCTGAGCGCAGGAGCCGTAGGAGCGTGTTCGGGTGCAGCAAACGCGTGTGATGCGCAGGAATCCACTAATGAAGAGGCCCTTACAGCACGCGCTTGACTTGGTTTACACGCACATAATTAAATGGGGAGGTTCTACATATCTCAACGACTCCAAATCACCTCCGAGTGGGCTTAAGAACTCAATAACTGCATGCGGTTCGTCAGCCTGTTTCATGTTTTTTTTGCAGCCCAACGAATCTCCAGTGGGTTCCTCGCTGCTCGCATGAGCAACGCACCACGACTTCAACAATATCTGATCAAAATGACTCAGGGCTTTGATCCCAATGATCAAGTCTCACAGCTTAGATCAAGATGCAAGCTGAAACAAATGCTGACCGTGCTAGGCCTTCCAGTTACAATCGGACTTTAAACTTTTCAAGGTCCGATCGTGATGCATTTAAAAAGCTGAGGGAAAATCGACACAATCAAGTGTCGTCAGAGCGAAAGCTAATATGATGATGATCAAGCGCATTTGCGGTGACATTGACATTTGTAGCATGGAAAAAGGTGATAACGTTCACAATGCAGAGATCCTACGAATGAGCTCGATGCAAGAAAGTAGGAATGCAGACAGGATGAATTTGGTGGGTGGAAAAGATATGTGAATCGAGGGATGAACGAGCGGCTACAGCGCTATCAAGTAATATTAAAGAGGTAGAGGGTTGTACTTTTCAATGTTCTTGGTGAGATATCTGTAACGGCATAAAGTGACAAAACGACAGAGAAAATGGGACCGTTTTCCGTCGTACATGCGCATGAAAAAGAATGCAAAGACGGCCAAAGGACGACGTCATTGAGGTAAGTACGGTAGGGTTCTTGCAACTCGATGAATGTTAATCGTCCGTGTCTGACTGTAGGTGGATACGATCGAATGTGCAGCACTCGCAACCGAGACATCATCATCAAAAAACACGATCACTGAGCCACTTGTCTGAGGCGAAAAACGTCTTGTGGCCCTCCGCACGAGCGAGTTCACCTGCCCCTTGGGCTTAAGTCCTTCGAACGTATTTCGAGTTGCGTCTCGACTCTTGAACGTTTCACCCGATATTTATCACGCGACACAGCTTCATTGTACGCACCCGCAGTATATTTATTCAGCTGATGTTTCGTACTACTGCCATTCTTTCCATAGCAACTCTGCTCTCCCGCCTCTGTGGACAAAAGCGAAGACATCTCTACTGGAAAAACGCACCCATTTGCACAGCAAATGCCACCTCAACTTAACTATTGTTAAGACTTTTCCACTATCATTTCCTGAGATATATTGACCAGTGAAAGAAATTGCGAGTCCACCTGCTTTGAGTGATTTGTGCTTTGTAAGTGAGGTTCGATGGTGATAAAGAACTCAAGACAAAGGCCTATGTCCGAACGAATTCTTTGAAACTCTCACTCGTGTCGCGAATCACACAAACAAGACATCGTGAATCTATGGCCCAAATCGCTATGTGACGAAACGAGCGAGTTGGAGACGCGTAGCTATGAATGATCTTGCCGTGAACGAAATTTTAGCAAGCAACTTTCAACAACAAACAAACGACTTACCCCGACATACAACATGTTTGCAAGACACAAGAAGATGAAACGCATCTTGACTTCGTACTCGCAAAAGCGCAAGAATCTTCAATGTCGTGGAAAGTTGATGGACTTTCATGACTTTGAAGGTTTGTTGAGAGACAAGAGACTTGTCGAACGCTTTTTCCTCACGGACAAATTAAACCACTTGTTGCATTCGTACAAGGTGGAGAGATCGGAAATGCGGCATCGTACACCGATTATGACCTTGTCTACGCCGGATTTTTCGAAGCTGTAGCTGCCATCGCCGTCTCAATCCTTACCTACCATTTGCTACTTTGCATAAATCTGACGGGAAACAGCCACAAGGCAGTGCTGGCAAAACCAACTTTCTTCAATGGTGCGCTGCCAATCCCACTTCAACTATACGACAGTCGATGATTGTTTCCGGTTCGATCGCAACCCCCGGTGCCAACAATCTTTCCACTTCTCCTGCATCTTCAAAACTTCCGGGCCAGAATGACGTGGACTTTCGCTTCGTCTGCAGCCATCCTAATTCTTTCCACGCCGATGCAACCAGACTCGAACAAAAGTATTTTTGCTTTGATTTGGTGGCATCGGGTCGATCCATGACAGGAGACGATGGAGCTGAGCTGGCGCTAGTACCAGAAGTTGAACCCTGAACTTCGTTGCACGTGATGCTTGCTGCATGGAGAGCATTAAATCCATTTTTATCTGATTCCCCGCTGGAATTAAGAATACCCAAGATACTGTAGGGGTTGCCATCGACACGACGAACAAATTTTTGCAGTGAAGTAACTAACTCCGGAGATCGGCCCGCCTGAACCCTTCGCACCACAATTCTGTTAGATACCTCACAGGCATACACCATTAGTCGAGTTTTTAATACATATGTCTGGATTCCATCCGACGTTGCCTCCATGATTCGCAACAGTACTGGGGACTCTCCTGGCACTACGATGCCAGCATGATCATACTTTGACCCGGTAAACTACAACAAAGTGATAATTACCGTCATCATCAAGAGCTTGATTTTACATTATCAGAAGTTGTTCGCACCTTGCGTTGCAATCGACTCGCTCCAAATCGACACGAGAACAGAATAATGCCTCCATACTTGACACTTTCATGAAGTGATGTTACATGGATCACACTCTTCTCTTTATGTCCCAACTCCGGGTAACGCGCACTTTGAAACAACTCCAAGAAACGACATAACTAGCACATCAGTGCTGACCACTGGGTGCCGTATAAGGTGTTTCAAAAAAGCTTCAAGCTGTTCTTTGCGATATTCAATCAATGCGCCTTGGATACGTGTGAAAACGTGCTTTGGGGGTAGATCGGGGAGTTTCATGGCGGGATATTTATGATTCAATTGGCTAGTGAGCGTATCGAATTCCTTATAGCATCGTACAAGCTGCCACGTCGTCCCATTGAAGACCACGTCAATGACATAGCAAGTGAATTCGCGCTGTGAGAGATCACTAACTTTGTTCTTCGTCCCAGCGATAGTCACATCAAGTGTTGGTTGTGGCATTTTGTGCATTGGCACGAGCTCTAGGTGAATTCGACGATTGGCACAGCCGAAAAGGTAGTGGCCAATTGATAGCTCCTCATCCTTGAGCCACTGGTTTTGAATTTCAAGGTACAAGATCAAGTTATCTGCGCCACGTTCAAGCAGACGGTGGAACGCAGTCGCGTCTTTTATAGCATAGTTAGCTTGTATCTGCTTGATCGCATCCATTTTGACCTGGAACACACTCACACTTCGGTGCGAAGCTTCACTAACGGGTACGATAGTTGATACACTACAACAGCAATGTGAAAATAAACACATGACAAGAAAAAAAGTGTTTTCACCGTAACACACCCACCAGTCACCATTCTCATCATCAGTCAGTGTGATGGTTAGAAACATTAACGACGTTGATTGTTTTCTTGTGCTTTGTGCTTGCTTTGGACTTGTCTAATAAAAATGAAACAAAGACACAACTATGAGCCCCACTGGCGGGAATAGTTATCACCAGCTCTAGTCACTGACCAGCACGGCCATGAATTGTTCTCTTTGTGACAGCAAATGCTCGGATCGTCGAGTATATTTTGATTCCATTAGACACTTTGCAGCTTCTTCTCCTTCGCTATCGTCGGACTCACTGGAAGCGAACCTTAAAAAGGCTAGAAACAGGTTAGCTCCTTTTTCCAATATATAAAAGATCTTTTTAATACCAGTCGTTTGTGCACTCTTCAACTCTCCCATATCTTGCTTAATGACAGGTTTAGTAGCCAAGGGGAAACAATGGGGCTACTCGTCTCTTTCGTCCAATATGTTGTGACAAACTTTAGTACCACTTAGCTACAAAGATGCAATGGAAAAATAGCGCTAAATAAATAAGGGAATTGCTGAGGGGTTTCAAACATTCGAAATCCGCGCTTTTTTGGCCAAATAAAGCAGCTTTTTTTAGGGCTTGCACTTTTTTGTCGGTATCTGCTGGCGCTTTAAAGCGGATAGTAAGAACTTCAAGACCACCTCTTTTTGCCAAAAAAAGTTCTGTCACTTTGCCTGCTTTTTTAAAATATCCAGTCTCCAACGGGTTCGACTCATGTGCGTTGTTAGGCAACCCTCCTACTACACGCTACAGGTCGACAACCACGCCCACGCACCATTACGGAGATCCACCCGCAGACTCGGCAATCAAACAACGACCAGCATGCCCCGACTTTCCCAACGCCAGCTTATCTTGAGGGATGCCTACCGCTCCCTGGAATCAATGACGCCACGAGCCATCGCCATCCACCCTATCGCACGTCCTCCAAGATGAAAATGGCGTCGCTGATGGCCGTTATGGACGATAGTGATGAGAATCAACACAAGCGCGTAAAGGTCGATGGAACAAAGAAGTGGACGCATCGAAACGCTTCCATTAGTATCAGTAGTTTCACGACAAATGACGAACCCAGTAATGAAGTGGAGGATGGGACGTCCATCTTTCAAGACGAGGTTGCGACAACGATTGAACATAGACAAGAAGAGAAACCACGGGAAGTGGTTCCCACACATGAAGCGAATGGAGAGATCCCGCATCGTAATGGACATGGCGACCCAAGTCCAGGAGTGAGACGAGACGGTCAATGTATGACTTTTATTTCCCGACTGGAAAACGAACGGAAACCAGTGAAGGAGGGATGAATCGATCGTTGAAGAGAAAGAGACGAACGGGACGACGAATGGAAGAACTAGCGGCAACGGAGCTCGATATGCTTCGATTTGGCGTCGATGTTGCCAAGCTCGTACCACAAGGACGTGTGGATCGCGTTGATGTTCATATGAACCGGTTAGTACGGATCAACGTTGTGAGCAGTCATGTCACCAATTGGTGCAATCGATCTGGCTTTGCCTCGAGTTTTTTGGAGGAAATTACGACGCTGTTGGCTGCGTATTATTCATGTATTTATGCGACCTTGCTCGATGAAGCTTTCGCAGGATTTTTGCTGAAACGACCCGAGTTATGTACTTGCTATTGCCTGCGATGCTAGCGAAAATGCGCAAAACAGGCGAATTTTTCTTGACGACGAAATACCCCGTCACAGACGCGTTGGTACGCATGTGCAGCGTGAAAACGGGTCCTCACGCATTGGAGCAGCAGAATCTAGTCTGCACATCACTGCTGCGCTGTCTACTAGAGCATAATGGTGATCGTTTTGTCCTAAGTCCATGGATTGCGGCGTGTGCGTTGACAGCTAGTGACAGGGTCCTCCGTACGTTGTGGCGAGAACTGTTGTATCATAGTTTCAATGCAGAAGACACGTTTTCAGATGAAAAGGATCTGAATTGGCGAATGGATTGCCCAGCCCAGCAAATCGTGGAGCTCTTGGCGGAAGAAGGCAAATTACGCGTGTGCCGACTCACGTGGTGCTTTGTTGAGCTTCTTTTAACTGATGACATTTTAAAGGAGCGTCTCGTAGAGTTACGGTCGTATTTGATCTTCGAGTGCTTGATGCGAGCTTTCAGACATGCCATTACGTACTGGAGCATGTCATTGATGGTTGAGTGGCTGGAACGACGTCGGAAGCACCATCCAGAGGGTGGTGGTGGCGTTTTCAAGGAGCTGGTGGACTTTTTGGCTCGCTTTACGTTAAAATTGAGTGTGAAAAAGCCCGAATGGTTTATCAACCACATTCTAAGCTTCATACTATCTTCTCAATGTCCTACAGTCGAGCAGGAGCCAGCCCTGCGTGTGATTTTACGCACCTATGCGCCCTTTGTGTTTGGTGGAATAGACTTGCAATGGCTCGACCCAAAGAGTCGACAAAACGGATATTTTGAAATATCAGCTACTTCGATTAGGACCTCAGAAGACCTTGACTCAGTGACATGTCAATCTTCTTCGCTTATCTGAAGCTCAGAAGCAACATTGAGCTCCTGATTGGCCTGCTGATTGTTGTGGATGCTTGTATAAGTGTATTATTCGTTGATATTTGGTCTTAAGTGGGATAGAGAAGGAGGAATACCACCCTGGGGTTTATGTTTACTCCCTTCTTTGCGTCTTCATTCAAAAAACGATTGACAAGCACAGTGCATTGGACCACCGTCTTGAAAGATTCACCATTAGGGTTTGTCAGGCCTATTATAGACGTTTAAGCCACCATCTCGGCCAGGACAGTAAGCGCGACGACGTTTCTATAAAGTTTTCGGAGGCACTTAATCTGCTCTTCCATTCTGAATGTCCAGTTGCTGGTGTTTTGCTGCACGAAGTGGTAGGAATTCTCGCTGGCTTTGAAAAAGGTAACACGCATCAGCGTTTACAATATTTAGCAATGTTGTGATACTACTCCTTGAAAGGTGTGGGACCAGTAGGGTGGAGACCAGCGGGAAGCGAGACGTTGTACAAAAATCGCTTGTAGCCTATGAATCCGCCGCCCCCGCCACATCCCGCAGCTCCTCCACCACTATCGTTCATATTCTCACGAGGCTCAAGACATTGGTTTCGACTCAGGCGAGACAGGAGAATTGACTAGACGAGTACTCTCGAGCGAACGTGTCGTCCGTTTATTCGCACATCTGCTGAATGTTGGACGATTAGGACGGAAGCAAGAGATTCTTTTGGACATGGTGAATGTTGTAATGAGGAAGAACGCATTTGCAAACCAAGAGGAGACTGGAGTCGTCAGATTATCGTACACGAGCTAGTACATTATGCCTACAGAAGTCGAGCTAGCTCCATGACGAATGCACTCTCTGTGCTTCACACTATTTTCCGGCAGCACGAGAACAGTATTCCGGCATTGTGGGTAGTTCTTCAGCAATGTACAAAGCTCTGGTGTGGAGAAGAGTTGAACGGCTACAATGTCGCCGAAAGTATCCACACAAGAGCCGGTGCTTTGGCGGAGCTCGTGAAAGTCGTGGTTTTTACGCTTCCGCGAACGATTGTACGTGATATCGTGCAATTCATGAACCAGCGACTCTTTTCGTGCGTGGTCGGAACGACACGGATGAATCTGTTTCTGCTACTATTGCTACAAAAAGCTTGTCGGGTCGGAGCTTGCATATGGTGTGCTTTTCTTACCTGTCGTACAAGTAGCAGTGTGTCCACTAGCGCCGATCCATCGGGATCAAACCCGTATGGTCCAGCTACAGATCCTCAAAACCTTGTGCACTCGTTTGACGTCGTTTCGTCATCATCCCGTGGCGTCAAAGGGCTTCAGTGCAGACGCTGACTGGATACGATGCATGGAATTGATATGTACTGAGCGGGTCCAATCCGAGTTGCCGTTACTGTTGAAGGAGACATCGCGAGCGTGTAATGGCGTGTACAGAAAGGTGGCGTGTCATCGTGCCTCGATAGTGTTGGCTCAGAGTATTTTGGCATTTACTCGTCGACTTCGACAAGCGACACCATAGACGAGAGAGGAGACATGAGTAGGAGGAATATAAGTCAGGCGCTAAAAGGCCATTGTAGCGGGAAACTAGGTAAAAAACAATTGAGTTGAGGCGAAGGGACAGACACAATATTATTAACTACGTCCACACGGAGGGGAAGAACAGACTCTCCCTATGCACGCTATATCACGATACCCTTGGCCATGGCTTCTACGTTGAGCAATCGGGATCGCAGATGTGAAGTGAACAGGGTAAAGAGGGAGAAAAGCGGGCGAAAAAAGCAACTCGGGAGGTGCTTAAAAAAATCCGCTGCATTGGCCGAAAACGCGCTTTTTTGGTAAAAAAGCGAGGAACATGTTTGAAACCCCCAGGCCCTTTTCGCTGCACGTTTTTGGACCTACAAAAAGAAGTACGGAGGTTTCAAACATGTACCCCGTCGATTCAGAAATGGGCTTTTGGGTTTATGTCGCAAAATAACTCGCTTTTCTCCGCCCAAAAAAATCGAATGTTTGAAACCCCCTGCTAACTTGCATACCGTATGTATCGTGCATACACCCTGTGATTGGCTGTTTTCAGCCTGCAGGGTTTAGGGTTTAGGGGGAGGTATGTACGTACATACGGTATGTAAGTTAGCAGTTCCCATAAATAATGGGAATTGATCGGGCCACCCCCCCCTCTCTTTTATGTTCAAATGCGTCAAAAATGGGTAAGTTTTGGGCTTCAAAAATGAACCCTTTAAATTATGCTAGCTTTATTAAGTTGACATCCGCAATAACTTTGGCCCTATCAACTTGGGGGAATGCACGCCGGAACGTTTACAACAAATTGCTGATTAGTTAAGACCGGTGCGGATGCTCTTAGCGCTGTAAATAGTACTGTACTGGAATAGCAGATTTTTTGTGTTTTTTGCAGCTGAACTAAAAAACGAAGTCAGGCTACGCCACTAGTCATACCTTCAATGTCTAAAGTGCGTATCTCGCCATTAGTCATTTTCATTTCTTAGTTAAACACACGATACAAGGACGAGAAAAGGTCAACGACTAAAGTGCCAAGCGATGATGCAAGCACTGCTGCACCACAAAGCGACAAGCGTCCTAACCACGCAAAGTCTGTAGCTTGCTTTTGCTCGTGCGAGGATAAATCATTTCCCGCTTGTTGCCAGTCATGCCGAATCCACATACACAAAGGGGACAAGGAAAATTGAAAAGGAAGCTACGGATGCCACGAGCGAGCCTGCCTACAAGGCCCATTTCCTCGAATCAAAGGGCGTGCACCCTCTTAGCTCGCATGAGGAACCAATGTGGGAAAATCCCATCAACCACGCCGTCTACGACCTCGAAAAGATCACTAACATGGAGCAGACACACCACCCGATCACCAAGATGCACGAGCGCGTCGCTGTCTTGGGTGTTAAATCGATACGTACAGGCTTTGACATCGTAACACGTTACCGTGGACCGGGAGGCGCCATGACTGAGACGGACTGGCTCAACCGCGTTTTATTCCTCGAGTCCGTGGCTGGTGTTCCCGGTATGGTGGGCGGAATGCTGCGTCATCTTCGTTCGTTGCGTCGTTTCAAGCGCGACTATGGCTGGATTCACACGCTGTTGGAAGAGGCCGAGAATGAGCGCATGCACTTGCTCATCTTTATGAACATCAAACAGCCTGGTTGGTTTTTTCGTGCGCTCGTAGTTGGCGCTCAGGGTGTCTTCTTTAATGTCTTCTTCCTCATGTACCTCGCCTCCCCCAAGACATGTCACCGCTTTGTGGGGTATTTGGAAGAAGAGGCTGTTAAGACGTACACGTATCTGCTCAAGGACGTTGAAGACGGCCACTTGAAGGCGTGGAAGGAAAAGAAGGCTCCCCTCATTGCGCGAACTTACTACAAACTACCAGAGGATGCATCCATTTACGACATGGTCAAATGCGTGCCTGCCAACGAATGTAACCACCGAGACGTGAACCACGCGTTCGCAAGTTTGGACCAAAACAAAGGCGTGAGTCCATTCGTCCATAGTCAACACCAAGGCGTGAGTCCATTCGTCCATAGTCAACACCAAAAGTAGATTTTCCTAGCGGCTCTCATGAATCAAGCCATATTCAAGCCCTAGGAAATGAGCGCGTTGAAAAAACATCGCCAGGAATTGTTTTCATCAGTGCGAATCTCGCGATTTCTGTAGTTCACCTAGTTCTGACGATTGCCGATCAGTTCCTTCAGCTTCAGCTACAAGGACAATTGGCGGATTCGAGTACATCTCACTTCTTGCCATCGTAGAGAGAAAGTAAACATAGCAAACATTCGAGATTTGCCACACCAGGCCCACCCAACAAAGGGAGTGGTAAGGAAAAGGTTCCTGCACGCAACAATTGCAGTAAGCAGTACCTGAGCGTTCATACACCCCCGCGGAAAAGGGCCTCCTGTGCAGGAAAACGGTATCTGGATATGTTATTCGGGTAATTGAAGAGTCACGGTGTTGAAAAGGCCCCATTTCAGCCGCGATATGGGTCGGACGCTACGAGGGTTGCAACCATGAGGGCATCGATACGGTCAAGCACTCCACTGTGACCAGGAATGAGCGTGCCGGAATCTTTCACTCCAGCAGCACGTTTGAGTAAGCTCTCAAAGAGGTCTCCCAGACGCCCAATGATCACGGCAACGACTGTAAGAGTCACTTTGGTGCCAAATGAACCAGGTAGATCGAGCAAGTGGGATGACACGACCATTGCGACGATCCCAAACGCAATGGCACCGATTGTACCTTCGTAATCCTTGTTCTTGGATAGATGCGCGACGAGCGGGTTATAGTACGGGTAGTTCGCGAGCGTGAGGACCTTGCCTGTAATATAAGCGCCCGTATCAGATGCCCAAACGACATAAAGCAGAGCAATGAGTAGTTTGCGGTACAGTATTCGATGTCCATCGTCGACAAAGGCAACTAGTACCGACAATGTGATGACGATAATGTAGATGAGACCCAAGGCGTCCAGTGTAAAGGTGACAAACGCCTCTATTTTGCTCTGACATGTAGTGAGTCGGAATACTAGGACGAGGACCATGCCAGCGAGAAGGATGTACGATGATTGAATCGCCGTGTTGCAGGAAAATTTGTTCATTGGACAAGCCGTTGACAGGAGCGTCAGAATGGTAAAGATGACATTCTCAAGGAAAACAATGATTGCATACCGCCAGTCTGGAGAAAGACATGCACACATGGCAGCAACGAAGCCGGTTCCAATAATGTAAAACAATCGCGCTTCGTAAAACTCCGTCGATTCTAATTCCGGAAGCCCTTGCATTACCAATAGAAAAACCAAACATGATATCGCACAAAGCAAGGGTGAAAGACACACCGCCGCCAGCCATTCACGTCCTTTAAATGCATACTTTGCCACGCTTGAGATTGCGCAGCACTCTAGTCTTAGAGCCTCTTGCCTCAGCTCATGATTCACTAGCGCGAGTTCAATTGGTTCTTGTTCTTCTTGAAACGATCGATTCATTTGGTCTCCATGGAACGATATTATCTGATACCCTTGCGAAGTCGCCATAATCTTGAACCCAAAATTGTCAAAATCGAATGAACTACTGCTGCTTCGGCTGTCGCTTCGTGTGTGTTGCTGATAGGTGATACTTAAAGCAGTTTGAGTGACACGCTCGCCCTTCTCGAACGCTCTTAATCTCGTCAGTAGTCGCAGTCGAATACGATTTGTAAGACACGCGTATTCATACGAGCACGTGATGGTCATGAAACTACAAACGGTGGACATTGCAATTGCGGGTGAGACCCAAATAAACACGGTTACGAGTGGGGCTAAGACCGTGGCGGATAAGGTGGGCTGCACTACATTATAGCGCAAGAGAGCGGAGCAGCGACTTGTCGAGGTCTCGACATGTGGCAAACGTGGATACAAGTGGGTCATATAATGGAAATGAGTGCCTTGTGGAGAGGGATTATTTACGCGTATCGACTGCTGAGGCATGTGTCCAAGCTTGAGAGACAAGAAGAATAAATTAGTATCAGATGCTTCTCCAGTATATGCAGGCCAGTACGAAGCATCGGAGTTTGAAAGTCCGACCATGACTGTGCCCGCAATTTTTCCTAAACTTAAAGGTTCATTTTTGAAGCCACTTACCCATATTTGACGCATTTGGACATAAAAGGGAGGGGTGTGTGGCCCGATCAATTCCCTAAATAATTAGGAATTAATTATTTTAAGAGATAACGTCTAATATGCCCCTGTTTTCGCCCAAAAATTCTAAAATACCCCTCTTCTTAAAAAGATCCTAAAATGCCCCTGTTTTTGCGGTGCTTTCCAATCGCTAAATTTAAGGCGACTATTTAATGAAACATTAGCTTGCCAATCATCTCTAAGTTTGAATGTCCGTATTACAGGGGTATATTAGACGTTATCTCATGTTAGAAAATATATAAGAAGTGCTACATGCACTAAAATGTAATTTACTTGCGACGAGTGAGAATAGGTAAATGAACCTTGATTGCACTGACAGCTCTGAATGCTCATTTGGTAGCATCAAACCACAAGAAGTCCCGCTGAATAAAAAAATTAGTTCCTTTGCAAGCATTAGATATTCGTTCAAAGACCCATATCATTACGTTAGTCATTTTGGTGTAGCATCCTTAGCATCAAAACGTACCATCAAAAATGGTCGCCCAATTAAAAGGGATACAGGAACAGCACCCAAATGTCTCGAGTCTACAGAGCACGTTACATTGTCACCTTCTACCCAAACATGAACCTTTGGAACGGTGATTGTCCGCCTTCGCTCCTGATCAAAACGCGGTTGCAGTTCCACCACGTCTCCCTCCTGCAGCATTGCGTAATCATCAGATAGCAAAAACTTTACCTTACATAATTAAAATAAACCAACCAGAGCCAGAATTCGCTTGGTGATTGTCGCACCCTGGCATCGAGTGGGCGATCGCAGCTGAACGAGGTCACCACGCTCCCATCTCCGCCAATATCGCGATAGTCGCTCCACGAAGATGATAGAGCCGTCAGGAATCGTAGGAACCATGAAATAGCCAATACCGTAATTAATATCAAAAATGTATTTCTTTGTCAGGCTGCCCAGCTTACAATCAGCACACCGTTGCGCACTAGCCTTAGCATCGTCAAAATTTTGCGATATTATTATCACTTCAATTTTACCTCACTAAAATAATATTGTCTACTATATGGCGATTATTTCATTAAATAGTCGCCTTAAATTAGCGATTTGAGGGCACCGCAAAAACAGGGGCATTTTAGGATTTCTTTAAGAAGAGGGGTATTTTAGAATTTTTGGTCGAAAACAGGGGCATATTAGACGTTTCTCTTATTTCAAACTAGTGTAGTACCCCGTCGTACCGACGGGGCGGAGAGTATATAAGAATAAACTATAAAAGCAACTACGTGACCGGGAACGTCACAGGGACGGAAACTTTTGAATAGGTAGATGAAAAGCGCTATTCCTAACCACTTATATACTCGTTAACACTGATCTGCATGCCAATAGTACTACCACGGATTAGTCTTCAACAGAGCAATGATTCTTGAAGCCAAAATTGTATTTTATGTTTTTTGTCAGATAGTTTTCCTTCTGTAAAAGCGCTATTTATAGGGCGTGACTGGGTACACCCCCTCCCCTTTGCTGGGTACACCCCCCTCCCTTTTATGTCCAATGGATAAGTTTGGGCTTCAAAAATGAACCTTTGGTAAAATGAAAAGAACTTTTTTGCGCGAATTAGCATAAGACCTCAGATCTGATTCTACATCAGACGCTGCATTTCCGAAACTAATTCACAGCGCATCAGTGACGGCTGTAGTGGAGTCCGCTTCGATATCTTTTGCTGCCGACTCTTTTGCTGTGACCCTCTCTTCTTGAGCCAGCTGAAACAAGTAAATCGCGGTTTCAAAAGCCAGTTGCCGGTCCTGCGCGTCTCCAGCGCTCACGAGTTTCTCAAACGTTTGCTGTAGCTTAACGAGACGATGGGTAGCAAAATCGGATTGGATGCTCGCGAGCTGCGACTCGTCCAGCCTTTGAAATTTATATTTAAAATAATCCTTCAGTTCCTCTGGCTGTCGATCAACTGTGCGCACGCCCTCCATCACACCAGGTGAAGTCTCCTTCACCACCGATTCGACCGAGACCAATAGCTCCGCCAGTGCCATCTCCAAAAACTCCTGACCACAGGTATTTCGTAAAAGTCGTGAGTGCATTAGCAAATTCAGTAAAATATGTCAATCGTCGGAAAAAAGTCGTAAAGAGTGTTATAATTGTGCCCAATAACGGGCCTTATTATAGGGCCTAATTATAGGGCCTAATTTAGGGGGGCCGATTACGGACAAAAATCGGTACGTAATCGTATACGATTGTGGGTACCACGGCGTATACAGTTGCGTGTACGACCGTGGTGCACATAGTCGGGAAATAGACAGGGCATAGGAAGATGGGAAGATTACGTACAGGTACTCAGCGAACACCGACGAACAGCGACGGACGACGGACAAATCAGGTCGACTGGTCGACGGAGGACGCTGGAACGGGTAGTTCTAATTGGTGGATATTAGGAAATTGGTAGTTCTTAGGATTTAAGCAATAATAAAGTTCTCCTTTTGCGTTCGATCTAGCAGATCGTTTCCGGGACGGCACCTTTGCGCGTCCCTTATTAGTATACACCTCTACGTCCCGGGCGGGAGCACTTTGTGCATTTTTGGCCCACCGGCAGACGTAGAGTGTGTTGAAATAGCACAAAAAAAGTTGCAAACACTTAACGCAATCAATACTCACCACCTGGCCAAGTTTCAGTGTGGGAGGATCAGCGGAAGGTGTCGAACGGTGTGCGCAGCGTCGTAGCCCTTGCAAAGATTCAGTCTGGCACTGTACTTTATAATGCAAAACGGAAAGTGAAATATATTATGTATAGTTACTTAAGTCGCTATCCAGTCCTTACTGCAACTTTAAACTGTAACTGCTGTTTATATGAAAAAATGTATGGCTTACCTGCAGCAGCCAATGGGCTTCCACTATACGGAAGAGTGCAAACTCCAAGATGGGTACACACTCTTCCAACACTCCTCCTGGAAGACCGGAGGCTGTAGCTCCATCACTGTAAGCCCAGAGCCGCAAGCAACACTTGGATCCGCTGCTCTCCTAAGTCCTTTGTCAGCAAGTCAGCTAACATATCCTCACTTGGCACGTGGTTGGCCACAACAATGCCCCTCTTCGTATAATCCTTAGAAATTTTGGCTTGACATCGACATGCTTGGAACTTGATCCACTTGCCTCATCCTCCAGCTGCTGTATCGCGGCTTGGTTATCCATCTTGAACATCAGAGGTGTCTTTGCGTGCATCCCAATTTCAGCGACCAGTTGTCGCAACCCCAATGCTTCTTTACCGGCCATCGCCGCCGCAACAAATTCTGTTCCGCAGTCGAAAGCGCAATTGCAGTCTTCTTCCTGCAGGCCCAGCTTACGAGAAACCCATTAATAAAAACAACCATAGCTGAAACGCTCTTCCGATCGGTCTTGTTTAGCAGCGAAATCTGCATCGCTGTATACCATGATCCGGAGTGGCATGGGAAAATCTTCATCGTGCTTTAGCACCAGCTTTAAATCCATCGTGCCCTTGAGGTATTTCAAAATGCGCTTCGCAATCTTGTAGTCACCCAGCGTGGGTGCATGGGTCTTACGCGTGGCTCGGTGCACGGCGAACGAAATGTCAGGACGAGTGAACCGAGCAACCCATAGCAAACTGCCCACAAGCGACTGGAACTGCTTCACACTCGGCAAATTCTCCTTTGTATGCACCAATAATAATTCTTGAAACTCCTTCACATCATCCAGCGCCAGCACCGGAGTTCGGGATGTGTTCATCTTCTCGAGCTTGTTTGTCCTGAGGATTTCCTTAATCGTTCCTTCTTGATCCAATACGTATCCAGTCTTTGGAGCGCCTTGAATTCGTATCCCCAGGAACTTCGTAACGCTTCCCAAATCTTTTAACTCCAATACATTCATATCTTCAAAAAAATCCATCACAATCCCCTCACTGGTTCCAGTTAATAACCAGGAGGTCATCCACATATGTGCCGAACACCACCGTTTCGGCGTCCTTGTGCTTTACAAAAATGCACGTATCGGTCACGCACTGCGTGAAACCAAAATTCTTCAATGTCTCGCATAAGCACTGGTGCCATAGGTGCCCAGCCTGCTTCAAACCATAAAGGTTTCTTCTCAGCTTCAATGCAAGCTCCCTTTGAGAATCGACACCAAAATTTCGCAAAGTATCCACCGAGATTTCCATGCCTTGCGGCACCTGTAAGTAAATCCCCACATCTTCTTCAGACTTGGCTTTGGGGTAGGCACTAGGCACATCGCCGTGGCGTACCGCTACCCCCCACACTTGCGCCAAAACCAGAATCAACTTTACGTTGTTTAATTCCATAACAGTGGAAAATGTAAAAAAATAATCGTCCCCGAAAACTTGCTTGTCGCCCCTGGCGACCAACCTCGCCTTGTACCTCTCTACCGACCCATTTGCACAGACTTTCGTCTTATATACCCATTTGGGCGGGAGAGGTACTGTGGTGGAGCGGGTGATCAAAGTTTTTGAGACTTGATCAGGCGGTACCACGGCGCCCAGACTGCCGATTACGAAGGGGGTCCTCCGGATGTCTTCGACTGCTTGTGTTCTTGCTCACCTTGTGTACCCGACGGCTAGGCGTGAGTCGCTCCTCAGGTGGCGGGGACAGCGCACAGCGAATTCTTGGTGCAAGATTGAATTAACTAACTTGTGACGATACAACCGATGCGATCAGGCGTGATCACGTGCGATCAGGTGCTTAAACCACGTCAATTAGCCGCGATCAGGCTTGATCAAGTTTGGGCCGATGCTAATAACCGACGATCAGCAATATTCCGTCTTGATAGCAAGTGCGATCAGGCGGCATTCCGACGCGATCAGGAGCTGAAACGATGTAGATCAGTGGTAATCAGGCTTGATCAGGCTTTGGCTGACGTTAATAACCGTCGATCAACAATATTCTCTCTTGATCGCAGATGCGATCAGGTGTTTTGATCGCAAGTGCGATCTGGTACTGAAAGGCTCGATCAGGGGCTAAAAACTGCTGCCCAGTCGTACTATACCTTGATCAGACTTGATCAAGCACCGGAAGTCGTTCAAGTAGCAGTTGGCGCGATTTGCGATCAGCGATCACGATCACGATTCGCAAAAAGTGTCGATCAGGTGTTGATCGGTAGGGGGGGGGGTACTTGATCAGGCAGCGGAAGTCTTCACTGCCTGATCGCGGAGCCTCTAAGCCGTCAAACAGCTAAGGAACGCCCAAATCAATGCGCTCCTAGCCTAGACTATATGAGGAAAAGGTATTTATATTAAGATCCACCTAAAGTTTCCGTGGGGCGCTTAAAGCAGCCGAACGCTAGGGGCCAAACGTTAATTTCACGGGGAAGAGGTGAGAGCACTGCTCGATCACGTTCCCAAAACCAAAACCCTTTCAACGAAGAACCGCAGACACTGCGGGTGGAGTTGGGGGGTGAGTTCTCACACTCTACGCCAACCGGTGGGCCAAAAACGCACTTAGTGCTCCCGCCCGAGACGTAGAGGTTTCAATAAGGTGGGGGCGCAAAGGTGCCTTCCCAAAAAAAAACGATCAGCGGGATCGTACGCAAAAGGAGAACTATATTAGCAATTAAACCCTTAGATCTACCCTGTTCCTACTTTCAACCAATCCGCATCGTCCATTCGAAACGCCTTCCGTCCATCAGTCGACCTGATTTTTTCCGCTTGTTCCTTGTTTGTTCGCTGGTGTCCGCCGCGTACCTGTAAGTAATCAGCACATCTTCCGTGTCCCTTCTATATCCTGTCTATGTACACCACGGTGGTACGTACTACTGTACCCACCGTGGTACACATGGCGGTACCTAATTATGTACTACTGTATCCACTATCTGCGTCCACTATCAGGCCCCTAATTTAGGTCCTAATATTAGTCATAATATTAGGCCCCCTATGGGCCTAATAAAATGTGAAACATTAGGCCCTATTTTAGCCTAATAAAAAAGTCCGCTTTACGACAACCGCCCCTGAGTCTCGTCCCAGCCGTACAGCGGTTGGGGCGAGGGTCGATCATGCCGTTGATTCTGGGAATCATACTGCCGTTAGAGAATTTGTCGTTGCACATCGATCAGGTCATCATCCAACTGTCGATCATCACCCATCATCTGCCCCTTCTCCCATCAATCAAGCCCAATTCCATCAGGCGGTTACCGTTGGGGCTGTCCACTGCGATCTAACACTCGACTGTGGCCAACCGTGACAACTGCGATCAGGCTGTCTCGATCAGGCATTCACAGTCTGCTATGCCATCTTCAACGGACAGCTTGTCACTCCACATCACCAACGTTCCTGCCTTGGATAAGGCCGCAGCTGATCAGGCGATCGCCGCGATCAAGCAGGCCTGCGACCTGCAAGAGGATCTCCGTGCCAGCAACGAGCAGGTCGTCTTGTTGTCTGGCTCACTCGCCATGAGTGAAGACACGGTTGCGATGCTTCGTCGGCGGCTCACTCGTACCCAACGTGACGCGGCGGACCGGAAGAAGAAAATCGAGGGAAGCCTTAAAAAACTGGAGCTGCTGCGCGATTTTATCAACGCTGCGGTCAAGAAGATCGAAACCCAGTTAAAAGACGCCAAAAGCACTATCGCCGATCAAGAGCAGACCATATACGATCAGGGTGTCCAGATCCGGGAGCTGGAGTGTCGCAACGACCGTGAACGTTACCTGCGATCAAGTTTCCGCGGACCGGGACACATTGCGTGATCGGCTACGACAGGACCAAGGCGAGGTTGCGCGATGGCGCTCTCATCAATCGAATATTCAGTCCGATGGGTCTGAATAGTCGGTCGATCACGTTTCTTCAATCAATACATTCTTTCGATCATGTCATTTCACTGTTGTCCTTTGTTCTTAAATGCATAATATAAATTGGTAGTCCGTCGGCGCATCTGCCGTATCCAATCACCATACCTCGCAACATCCATCGTAATCACACCACTACAAGTCGTTCATTGTACCTCCATTAATCGTGAGTTTCATAAACCATTTCTGCGATCAGAGATTTTTCGATCGTGATTCCTGATCGGTACGTCGATCGCGCGCTAGTTGGACTCTTCATCCATTTGCATGACGTCGAAACGATGTCTGTTCACCATCTTCCTTTCGAAATCCTTGATCAAGGCATCACAATTCAAATCTGCCTCGTCTACCCACGACGGCTCGGAATACCCCTTCCAGTAGACTTGATATTCTCGTAACTTCCTTCCATATCTAGTCTTTCGACCCGATCGCACATCGGTAATACGATCAACTTCAAATTCATCGGGATCTAGCGTCCTTTCCCAGCTATCTTCAGGTAGCAAAGCTTCGTCGAAGTCGAAACGATATTCTATTCCAGCTGCTAGCACAGTAGTGGGACGATCAGGAAATTCCTTGACTAATTTCAACTTGGACAGGTGTACCACTGGGAACATACGATAATCGGTGCAGGCGGTGACCAATCTCGCTGCATGATCGCCGATCACCTCCTCAACTCGGAAGGGTCCATGCCACATATGCGCCAGTTTCTTCGAAAACCCTTCTTTCACCCGATCAAGGTACAACCAGACCTTTGATCCAGCCTCGATCTTGTGCGGTGTCACCTGATCGTTGTGTTTCTCATCCCGATCAACCATCGCTTGGTGCAATCGAGTGCTCACTTGATCGCGGGCATATCGGTAGTCTTTTTGCAACTTATATCTCCACCGACGAGCGTCTCGATCTTTACGTCGAATCCCGCCCAGTTGCAACGTTGATTCCAACGACGATCGTGGGTCCCACCCATACGCTAAATAGAATAGGGTTTCCCCCCGGATGCGATCAGGGGTTGAGTTTAGTGCGAATACCAGGCGTTCTGCATACAAACTCCAATCTTTTTGTCCAATATCCGACACATACATCTTGATCGCTCGCGTAATCGTCTGCACCGTCCTTTCCTCCTTGCCGTTCGCCTGTGGTCGATATGCCATAGTGGCACTCTGACGTTGTCCCACGATTTTGTTGAACGCGCGAAATACTTCCGACATAAAACCAGGTTCTCGATCATGCCTGATCACCTCACTAGTCCCAAACCGACGGAACACGCATTCTTCATAATTTTCGGCCATTGCTTGCGCGGTACGGGACGATCCAGCTTTCGCGATCACCATACCCGTGAACAAATCTGTCCAAATCAGCAGTTCTGTATGTCCATCCGTTGATCGGGGCAGCGATGGGATATGATCCATGGCTATCACTTGGAATGAGTACGTCGCCTCGATATTTCCCGGCGACATGCCCTTGATCGTAGGCTGGCCCTTCCCTGTTTCGCAATCCACTCATTGCCCGACAAATATTTGTACGCTTCGGAATAGACCACGCCAATGGAAATACCGTCTGATCCGCTGATATGTACGCCCTATGCCTTGGTGTCCTCCTTCCAAACTCACGTGATAGTGGTGTGGGACATCCGCGTGCAATGTCTCGGGTAGTACCAGCTTAATTGACGATCGGCGATCATCTTGATCATCCTGATCATTCCCGGTTTTTCTTTTAGTCGCATTTCCACAGTAAATCAGTAATCCTTGTTCGTCAACATCATAGTTGTCAGCAATTTTCGCACACTCCTTCACCTCGTCTGCGCTCAATTGGATAACGTCACCGTACAGATAACACCGCAAATCATGGATCCATTTATCTTCATCCTGTGCCTTTTTCACCCGTTCCATTCTTATTCCGGCTACTGGTACATCGGTCCATGTTGACGGTCGTGGTTGCCGGTGGTTACGTGATCGGGTCGTCACTAGCACTTGCGGGGCGGATTGATCTTCGTTCCATGTGATTACTTCGGTTAGACGGTTGAGATCAACTAATCCTTCCAGCTGTTTCTCATCTTCGATCTCAACTCTTGTTCCACCCTGCATAGCCATGGTGGTAATGTGATCTGCACTCCTATTCCACTCTCTCTTTACATGTACCAAATCATGATCACTCCACTCGCGTAGGAGGTTAAATGTACGCTACTGTAGCACTTGTAATCGCGGAGCTTTGCACTCCATTTCTCCTCGCATTTGCCGGATCACCAAATTAGAGTCTCCACACACGATCACCCTTCCTTTGGGATATCGTGCCAACAAGTCCAGACTTAAACGCAACCCGTGGTATTCTGCTTCATTCACCGTGATATCCGGTGCATGATCGGCGATCGCGATCATAATCTTCCATTCCGGTAACTTCCACACAATGTCACCAAATGCACCCACACGTCGCTTGACACTTGCCGATCCATCAAAGCTGATCACGTAAAGTTCTTCACCTTTTTTAACCGTGGGAGGTGGTACTTCGATCATCTGCCGCGGTTGCTTTTTCGGTGCGATCGCGACTAACGCTTCTTCAATTTCGGTGCGAGGGGTGATGCTTGCGGCTAACGCCCCTAGCACCTCCTCTTCTCCATGCACACATTTCTTGATCTCGAGGTCCCACTGTGATAGGATCGCAGCCCATCTACCTAATCGACCGTCCAACCCATTGGATGTTAGTAACTGCTTCAATGTAGATAGACGTGATAAAACGGTGATCGTCTTTCCGACCAGCATCGTGAAATAAACATCCAAAACTCGTAAAAGCGCCGGAACTTCCTTTTCGACGGGGCTGTAATTCAGCTCACCGCTTTTCAACGTTCGGCTAGCGAATGCGACGGGATGATACACTTGATCGTATTCTTGTACTAGAGCGGCGGATACTGCCCATTTGCTAGCGTAAACCACAATCACCGGCGTCTTGTACTGGTCAAAGTGTCGCAGGGTTGGAGCTGATGCAATCTTCGCTTCAGCATGCTGAATGCCACTTTTGCTCTAATTAGTCGATCATCCTCGTGATTTGATTCCGCCTCACTATGTGATCGTTTCTTCAACTCTTGATAATCTATCTCCCTCAATTCGTAAAGCACGGCGGCATAAATTGCGAAATCTTCAATAAATCGACGATAGTAATTAGGCTTCTCAAGAACGATTGCATAGCACGTAAGGTGCCAGGGAAAGGCAAATTGATCAGATCGTCCAGGTTCTTTGGATTTGTTTCTAACCCGCGGCAAGAGACGTGATGTCCTAAATAGGGCACTTCGCTTCGCCCCCAGTACGATTTAGCCACGCTGATCGACAAATTCCATTGATCGCACTTTTCCAGCAAGTGCCGCACCTTATCGCATAGGGTGGACCAAGTAGGTGCAGGGATTAATATATCATCGATATATGATCGCCGTTGCAGCACAGACGGGCCCGGCGTTTGGTCGGGCTCTCCTGCTGTAAATACATCAGCTGATTCATCTGCACCGTCTTTGACCCTAAGATATCCATATAGTGCATTGTCGATCAACCGCTGATAAATTTGCGGGGCATTCTTGAGGCCAAAGGGCATCCTATTCCACTCAAACAATCCAAATGGAGTGACAAACGCCGAAGTTTGTCGTGCTCGATCGGTCATAGACACGACCCAGAAACCACTCGCCATATCCAAAGAGCAAAACCACAGCGCTTTATCCAAATCTTCGAGTAGATCGGTGATCAGGGGCATTGGGTACACCATCAAACGCGTGAGTTGATTCACCGCGCGATAGTCGATGCATAGACGTATATCAACCCCATTCTTTTTCACGATGATCACTATAGGCGATGCCCAGGGTGACGTTGACGGCTGAATGATCTTAGTTGCTAGCAACCCCTTGATCAGGGCCAAAAACTTCTCGCGAAATTGTGGGGCCACTTTACGGCACTTTTGGGCGATCGGGCGCGCATTACCCACATCGATATCACAACAACTCCTCGTGCAGCGGGGGGTAGCGCGTTTCCCTTCCCGATCAACAGATGTTTTTTCGCCCAAATTATTTCGCGAAGTTGATCTATCTCCTCCACTGTGTTGACTGTGGGATCTCCGACTAGCAAATCATATTTGGTTACCTCTTCGGTGCTTGCAGACACTTCGGGTAACGTAGCAAGATGCTTCTCCAATTCTTCCACATACAAATTTCCACCTTCGTGATAACAAACCTGATCGTCAATAGGTGTCACGTCGAATTCGCTGGGGATAACTGAGACAGGGTGATTACACGCATCTTGAGTAGGTGTATCGCTTGAAACAGAATGTTCAACTCCATGATTGAGGTTCGGACCTTTCACGTCCGGCCCCTGATCGCACCGCTCTCGCACCCCTTGCACCTTTTGCGCCCCTTCGGTTACCAACGCTACAGATGCGACGATCGTGTCCGTGGGACGTACTAAGATACTTCGAGGAGTTGGATACTCCTTCTTCTCGACTAATGGAACCTGATCGACACTTTCTTGATCGTCAGATACCAAATCGGTGGAGGCTTGATATGCCAGATTTTGCCACTCTTTGTAACGGTTGGACCCGATCGAAACAAATCCGGGGCGGCGGGGCACATCCTCTTTGTTCATCCAAATATCTAAAATAGTCTCTTCTTGAACAATGATGGGGTGATCGACGATGTTCGTAACACGTAAATACCTCAAATTGCCCGCGCCCCTAGCGATAGTGGGGACCCAATCTCTTCCACGAGTAATCCAAAACTTGCGAGATCGCTGATCGTAAATTCGTACTTCGGATGATCGACCTACTGGGATCTGTTCATACTGATCGAGCTTCATATAATTACCGCTCCATACAACTGTCGACGTCCCTCCAGTGGGATGATCACTTCGTCAGGTAAACTTAGTGCGCCATGAGCGATATCTAATCGAACACCAGCTGGTATCATAAAATCCATACCCAATATGGCATCTTGACCAACAAGTTTGCCCACCCATGCCTGGAAATAATAAACCAATGAGCCCGCTAGCGTGATCTTGATTTTTGCACGTCCTTCTGTTTGGTATGCACTTTCTCCAATGCCGACACATTCTTGTGTTTGACTCGTGTCAATCCAACAACCCACCTTACGAGCAAAGGTTGAGTAGATGATCGACACTTCGGCACCAGAATAAAATAATATCATAGCTCGCTCGTTATTGATTTTTCCACTCGCCTTGGATTGCTTGAACCATTTCTTTGGCGAGTGATATTTCCAATATCCACTTGATTCGCCTGGAAGTAATTCGACTTCCATGATCACAGGTGATCGAGAAAACTCATCAATATGGAAATTAGCCAAACGTGGTAAATCAAGCTGATCGCGTTTTTCCTTATCTCTTGTTGCTACTCGATCAGCCCTCTTCTTATCCACAAATGCAAAAATGCACAAACTAGAACGCTCGTCTCGTACCAGATTCCAACCTGGCGAGCGTCCTAGTTTAACAAATCTTCGGCTTCCTTGGGCAACAGTCCTGCATGCTTGGTAGGGTTATACCACTGGCGGATGCGGTTGTAAAATTCTTCCATAGGGCACTTCCCCGCATCGTGAATCTCGCCGCATGCTCGGCAGACGTACAGGCATTGATCGGTGGGGTGTCCTTTCTTGCCACACTTCAGGCAAGTCAGGCGCTTCCAGCAACGTAAGTTGTCGTGTCTGATCGATCCACAATGACTGCACTTCTTTATCGCCCCTTGATCGACTGCGTTGGAGTCGCTTCGTTTGCCTGATCGTGACTCGCCAGGCTGATCGTGCGCCCCTGGTTGATCGCGCATAGTAGCAATAATATAGCGGCGCCGATCGCCATCACTTCCACTATCATCAGCACTTGATTCTTCGCTCCCAGAAATCACCTTGATCGCACGTACGCCCCTAGGCTTTGCGTCGCGGCCGGTGCTCGATCGTCGCCGGATTTTGGCGGAATCTGCTGGTTCCTACTGCCGCTGCTGGCTGATACCACTTTTTGCGTGCGTATGCCCGCAACGTTTCTTCCAAGTCCAAAGCACGATCCAAGCGTAGGAGAGCCAGCTGATCGGCGAGTTCGCGATTGGCCAGATCGTCCAGAAAATTTTGGACATGTTCGCGCAGATTTTCTGGCGGTCCATCTCTGATCGGTAACTTAGCTCGCAGTCCCGCCACATTCAGTCGGTGCAAATATTCGATAGGACTTTCGTCTGATCGCTGCTTCATATAATAATACTGGCGGGATACCGATTGACCAGTTCCACAGTATTGTACTTCGAATTCATCCACGAGACTTTTCCAACTTGATCGGGTGGTTCTACTCAACTGTCGATGCCAGTTGCGCGCTGGTCCCTTCGAAAATCGCCCAGGATTAGACATTTTTCAGGACCAGAAGCTTGATAGCGCATAAATGCTGACTTGAGACGACTGATCCAGTTCCTCGCTTGATCTTCATCCCCTTCTTTTCCCGAAAATTCTTTCAAATCGCTGATCGCAGACATCCGAATTCTGGCAATTAGCTGCTGATCAGGTGTCCCAGTATACGCGGATGCCACTGTGGCTCGCCGTGGCAGTGTGATCGGTTCATCAGGGTCGACGTAGTCAATTTGAGACCGTTGATCGTGAAACGAGTGCACCGATTCCATATCCACATCTTTTACCGTCGTCGACCTATCTGGTTTCGACTGCTGACCACGCAACGAGTGTACGGACTCCATATCGACATCCTTCATCGAAGCAGCTATTCCTTGATTTGGCTGGCGGATTTTGGCGCCAACGACTCCAGGTGCCCACTTACTGCTCTCTTCAGCTAGAAACTTCTTCATGGCTTTGTCAAAAAACATCTGCCACTGTGGCCCTTGATCGTTTTCTGTCTTGATCGACTGAGGTTCCGTCTTGACAACCGGCAATTTGGAGTTGTCCTTTTGGCAAACTTCCATTCTGGTTATCTTGGGCTCCATACTCCCAGCGCTACTTGACTCAATTCCCTGATCGTCACCCTCTGAAGGGGCAGATTCGTAGCAAGATGACCCCGAATGTCCCGCTACGTTGATTGACGGACTTGCCTCAATCTTCAACGGGGATTGTGGTGGTGAACTGGGGAAATCTTCATCGTCTGCTTCGCCCACAATGGGTATCAACAGGGAATACAACAACTTGGTGGCCTCTGCCAGATCTTCGGAGTCCTGATCGAATACTTCCTCGGCATCGTAGGCGCCTGTTATCAGACCAGCCTTCTTGATCAGGCGTATTAGCCTTAGCACAATCGTTAGCTTATCTTTTCCCTTCGTGATTGGCTGGTTGACCGGTATACTCAGCTTCCCGCTGATCGTGACCCCGAGCCGGCTCATGATCGAGTTCGTCATCAGGTAATCTTCCAGGTGCTCTCGGTAAATCTTTTGATAAAACGTTTTCACCAGATCGGCTTCCGTTGGTGGTGTACTTGATCGACTTTCGTCGCTCTTCGACCCAGGCGCTTTGATCAACATCTTCGGTTGGTCGGTCTTGTGATACTTCTCCATCGGATCCCAATCTGGATCATTATATACACGTATTTTTGGCGGATCATAACTTGCGTTATGATCCGCATGGGCTCCCGAAGGAGCCTCGGGAGGTGGTTGAGGCTTCTCCTCCTTTACGTCATCTGGATTCCTCCACAGGTCCTGATGATCGGCATTTCCTTTCTTCTTCAGGCATGACGACGGCGAACTGCCTTCCGTCGTCACAACCACCTCCTCCTTTTACACCTTGATTTTCACCTCTGCTTCAGCTTCCTTTTTCACTTTCACATCCGCGCTATCTTGCGTAGAATCGCGGTGATATCCCGCGTCGCCCAAAGATCCGGGCACGCGCACCATTGTGGTGGAGCGGCTGATCGAAGTTTTTGAGACTTGATCAGGCGGTACCACGGCACCCAGAATGCCGACTAGCGAAGGGGGTCCTCCGGATGTCTTCGACTGCTTGTGTTGTTGCTCACCTTGTGTACCCGACGGCTAGGCGTGAGTCGCTCCTCAGGTGGAGGGGACAGCGCACAGCGAATTCTTGGTGCAAGATTGAATTAACTAACTTGTGACGATACAGCCGATGCGATCAGGCGTGATCACGTGCGATCAGGTGCTTAAACCACGTCAATTAGCCGCGATCAGGCTTGATCAAGTTTGGGCCGATGCTAATAACCGACGATCAGCAATATTCCGTCTTGATAGCAAGTGCGATCAGGCGGCATTCCGACGCGATCAGGAGCTGAAACGATGTAGATCAGTGGTAATAAGGCTTGATCAGGCTTTGGCTGACGTTAATAACCGTCGATCAACAATATTCTCTCTTGATCGCAGATGCGATCAGGTGTTTTGATCGCAAGTGCGATCTGGTACTGAAAGGCTCGATCAGGGGCTAAAAACTGCTGCCCAGTCGTACTATACCTTGATCAGACTTGATCAAGCACCGGAAGTCGTTCAAGTAGCAGTTGGCGCGATTTGCGATCAGCGATCACGATCACGATTCGCAAAAAGTGTCGATCAGGTGTTGATCGGTAGGGGGGGGGGGTACTTGATCAGGCAGCGGAAGTCTTCACTGCCTGATCGCGGAGCCTCTAAGCCGTCAAACAGCTAAGGAACGCCCAAATCAATGCGCTCCTAGCCTAGACTATATGAGGAAAAGGTATTTATATTAAAATCCACCTAAAGTTTCCGTGGGGCGCTTAAAGCAGCCGAACGCTAGGGGCCAAACGTTAATTTCACGGGGAAGAGGTGAGAGCACTGCTCGATCACGTTCCCAAAACCAAAACCCTTTCAACGAAGAACCGCATACACTGCGGGTGGAGTTGGGGGGTGAGTTCTCACACTCTACGCCAACCGGTGGGCCAAAAACGCACTTAGTGCTCCCGCCCGGGACGTAGAGGTTTCAATAAGGTGGGGGCGCAGAGGTGCCTTCCCAAAAAAAACGATCAGCGGGATCGTACGCAAAAGGAGAACTATATTAGCAATTAAACCCTTAGATCTACCCTGTTCCTACTTTCAACCAATCCGCATCGTCCATTCGAAACGCCTCCCGTCCATCAGTCGACCTGATTTTTTCCGCTTGTTCCTTGTTTGTTCGCTGGTGTCCGCCGCGTACCTGTAAGTAATCAGCACATCTTCCGTGTCCCTTCTATATCCTGTCTATGTACACCACGGTGGTACGTACTACTGTACCCACCGTGGTACACATGGCGGTACCTATTATGTACTACTGTATCCACTATCAGCGTCCACTATCAGGCCCCTAATTTAGGTCCTAATAAAATGTCCAACATTAGGCCCTATTTTAGCCTAATAAAAAGTCCGCTTTACGACAGTACCTTGCCCTCAGGGCGGCGAACAACATCCCAGGTTTCCAAATCCTGGAGGGCCTTAAGCTCTTCCATTTCCGCCTGTCTCCACATGCTTGATTGTGGGCCACCGTGCGCCTCACGGAAATTCTTCGGATCCGGCAGTATCATCGAGCCACCTGTTGGCTCACAACCGAGGTCACATACTGCATACGCGCATAAAACGCCTTCCACATTTTCATTTATTCCAGTAATTTATTCGGGAATTTCCACACTTGGTGTCACCCTCTTGGCCCTTGAATCTTCATATTCTTGGCCCTTCAATGTTTTCTTTGTCTTCCTTCGGGTCTTTCTCGTGCCCTGCAATGGTTTCTCGGCGCGCCTCGGCTCGTCTGTAGCCTCCGGTATTCTTTGACTTCCGCGCCCTTTATTTTGTGCATTCGAACCAGCATTTCTTGAACGCGACTCGGCCATTTCCTCGAGTTCTTGGCTGCGTTCACCTTCCAACATCTTGGTTATTTTCTCACTTGTTTATGCACTGAGTGTCTCGATCGCGGTGACGTGCCTCGTCACCACGACCACCCTGTCCTTCATCAGCAGCACCTTGAAACCCTTGGTTTCATCACTCTTGCCCAGAATTAGGGCGCACTCGGCATGTTTTGCCAGCTTCTTCTTCTTCGGGTCCCGCCAAACCATGCACGGGGACCCAAAACCTACGATATCATTTACTGCCGGCCTCTTGCCGGTCAGTACTTCCAATGGCAAAATTCGCCCAGCGTTTGATCTCGTCGGAGTACGGTTGAGTATGTACGCAGCATACTCAGCCGCCTCCGACCAATACGTGAGGGGTACGCCTGACCCAAAAATCATGCACCGGACCATATTGAAAATGGTCCGGTTCATCCGCTCCGCCTTCCCGTTTGAGGCCGGATTCCCTGGCTCCGTTATTTGGCGGTGGATACCGGTCTGCTTACAAAACAGATCAACGTTTCGGTACTCTCCTCCGCCATCCGTCCGCAGCACGTGTACCCTGCACGAAAATTCATTTTCAAACCAAGCCAGGAAATGTCCAAACATCATTGCTGCTAAATCCTTGGTGCGTGCTGCAAAAACTCTGACGTAACTCGAATGATGATCCACGAATACAACCAAGTATCGGTTGCTACGTCTGTCGCGGGGAGTGATCGGACCTTTGAGGTCACTGCAGATCACTCCTCCAATGCGGTCAATTGGTGCATTTCCACCCGAATCTGTCTTCGGTTGCGTCCTTCTGGTAGCCTTCCCTTCGGCGCACGTAAGGCAATTCGGCCTATTCGTGTCCGTTAAGGCAATACCAGACCTCGGGTCCCTGGACAACCTTTCAATGGTATCGTAGGCCAGGTGACCCAGGCGCATATGAAAATGGTGTAGGCTGCCAGTGTGGACGTCCTTACTGACGTCTTCCGACACACTGTTGACAACCATGTCACCGAAATTTTCCGAAAAACTTTGCGCCTTTTCGGCCTTCAACTTAGCCACAAAGACAGAACCATACGTCATCACGTCGAACAACTTTTTACCTTTTATCATGAGGCGCATTTTCCTGCCATCATCAACCATGGTGCAACCCTTTTCGCGCAACCTACCAAGCGAGATCAGGTTTCGGGCTAGTTGCGGAGCGAAGTATACTTCGGTCAAGACAACGACCGTTTCACTTTTGTCGCACTTCCGCAACGTAAGCCGCCCGACCTTGGTTGCCTGAAGTGTGCCACCATCCGGCAAAGCAAATTATCATCGGGATTGCAAACCCTAGCGTCTTCCAACAAACTGGCGTTCGACACCAAGTGTCTACTAGCCCCACTATCGATAATCCAGATATCTTCATTTGCGCTTCCATTTCCACAAGCATTTAAAGTACCATCCATGGTCGAAAGCACGAAACGCTTTGACGACCCTTCATTTCCACCACGGCTCTGCCTTTGGGTGCGTTCACCTTCCACTTTTTCGGCGCTTTTCGGGGCAATATCTCTGTATGTGCCCCTCTCCACCACAGTCGTAGCACACGCGCCGCCCCTGACCAGATGTTGCTGCATGCACGTGCAACTTAGGGGCGGGATTCGACTTTAACATGTCGTCTTCGAGCTCCTGCGCCCATGTGATTAACTCTTGCGCATGGCTTAGGTAATCCCCCCTTCTCGGGTCATACCTAGCCATCAACATTATCTTGAGTCGCGGCGCGGCATACTTGACGATATTTTCAACTATTAACTTTTCACTCGACCCGCTTTCGCGATCCAGAGCTACTAGGTATAAGTAGTGCTCCGTCCAGCTGCGTTGTGGATCCTTTTCACTTGCAAATCTCGCAGCGGCTTGGTGGTGGGATATCGTCGTCCTAAATCCCAACTACATCTGATCCATGACGTGGATCAACGTCGGCCGCACCCGCCACCACCACGCAACATTTGTGCGGTAATATTCGGCGGCGGTGCCCTCCAAATGCTCGCCGAACTTGTTCACCTTTAATCGTTCACTCCACTGGAGGCCAGAGGTCATCTCTGCGATATCAATGGCTTCCATGAGCAGGTACGCCCACTGGCGATACCCGGCACCGAGACCGGGATATAACTCGCGTCCCGAAAACTTGTCGATGCTTATTTTCGGTATCTTGTACCCGGCGTACTGCACGGGTACACTTGGCTGCGCGGCGGGCGCTTCGTCACCGTCTGCATCTTGCGCCGCAGCAGGCGCACCACGTGGTGCATTATGCGCTCTGGGGCGTTGCTTCGCGCCAGATTCCACCCCTTCGTCCTCGGCCAGATCATCCAGTTCCATCTGCTGGCCGAACGGACGGTAATTTCTCAAACTTTCACGGAAGTTACTTTCCGTTATACGCACCGGCGCTTCTCTCTTGCGCTCGGGCGACCTCCTCGCTGGTGCGGGCCTAGATTGCCCTGCTTCAGGATCATTCGCAGCTCTTGCTGCTTCACGCCAATTATTCATTAGCTCTCGGAATTGCTCCGGAGAGGGCATATCATCGTCATCAAAATCAATCATGTTAAACTTATTTAAAAACTTCAATCACGTCCGGCACTAGCTTCCCTTTCAAAAGATGGCTTTCCACAAGGTCCACGGAAAACGTAATGCAAAGTGATCCACACGACCAAGAAAACTCCACTGGGTTACTTGACAAAACTTGGGCTCATAACCTGTTGAAATAGCACAAAAAAAGTTGCAAACACTTAAAGCAATCAATACTCACCACCTGGCCAAGTTTCAGTGTGGGAGGATCAGCGGAAGGTGTCAAACGGTGTGCGCAGCGTTGTACCCCTTGCAAAGATTCAGTCTGGCACTGTACTTTATAATGCAAAACGGAAAGTGAAATATATTATGTATAGTTACTTAAGTCACTATCCAGTCCTTACTGCAACTTTAAACTGTAACTGCTTTTTATATGAAAAAATGTATGGCTTACCTGCAGCAGCCAATGGGCTTCCACTATACGGAAGAGTGCAAACTCCAAGATGGGTACACACTCTTCCAACAGAGTGTTGAGAACTCACTCCGCAACTCCGCCCGCTGTGTCAGCGGTTCTTCAGTAAAGTTTTTTTTGGTTTTGAGAGTGTGATTGAGCAGTGCTCTCGCCTCTCCACGTTTGGTTCGCGTTTGGCCCCTAGAGTTCGGCTGCTGTAAGCGCCCCACGGGAAATCTAGGTAGATTAAGCGAAATTTACCCCTCCCTCGTAGGTCTAGGCTAGGAATATAGATATTTGGGTGTTCCGTTAGCTGTTGAAGACTCCAGAGGATCCGTGATCAGGCAGTGAAGACTTACACGGCCTGATTAAGTACCTCCTTCGCCGATCAACACCTGATCGACACTATGCAACTCGTGACCCGCGATCAACAACTCGCAGACCGCACCAACTTGTACCTGAGCGACGTTTGGCACCTGATCAAGTCTGATCACCGCTGATCAACTACTTTTGGTGCCTGATCAAGCCTGATCAAGTCTGATCACCGCTGATCAACTACTTTTGGTGCCTGATCAAGCCTGATCAAGTCTGATCACCGCTGATCAACTACTTTTGGTGCCTGATCAAGCCTGATCAAGTCTAATCACAGCTGATCAACGACTTTCGGTGCCTGCCCAAGCCTGATCACTGATGATCAAGCCTTTTCGCACCTGATTCGAGCTCGATTACACCGGCTCACGTCTGATCAGCACCTCGATCAACTCATTACAAGTTCCCCAATCTTGCATCAAGGAATTGCCGTGTCTAGATCCCCGCCACCTGGAGAGCGACCCACGCCTAAGCCGTCGGGTACACAAGGTGAGCAGAAACACAAGCAGTAAAGGACAACCGGAGGACCCCCTTCGTTAGTAGGCAGTCTGGGCGCCGTGGTACCGCCTGATCAAGCGTCTAAAACTTTGATCAGACGCTCCACCACAATGGTGCGCGTGCCCGGATCTTTGGGCGACGCGGTATATCACCGCGATTCTACGCAAGATGGCGCTGATGTGAAAGTGAAAACGGAAGCGAAAGCAGAAGTGAAGATAAAGGTGGAAAAGGAGGAGGAGGTTGTGACGATGGAAGGCATTTCGCCGTCGTCTAAGAAAGGAAATGCTGATCATCAGGACCTGGGGAGGAATCTTGATGAAATAAAGGAGGAGAGGCCTCAACCACCTCCCGAGGCTCCTTCGGGAGCCCATGCGGATCATAACGCAAGTTATGATCCGCCAAAAATATGTGTATATAATGATCCGGATTGGGATCCGGTGGCGAAGAATTACAAGACCGACCAGCCGAAGGTGTTGATGAAGGCGCCTGGGTCGAAGAGCGACGAAAGTCGATCAAGTACACCACCAACGGAAGCCGATCTGGTGAAAACGTTTTACCGAAAGGTTTATAAAGGAAAACTGGAAGATTTCTTATTGACGAATTCGATCATGAGCCTACTTGGGGTCATGATCAGCGGGAAGCTGAACGGACCAGTCGATCAGCCAGTTACGGATGGGAGGGACAAGCTCACGATCGTACTGAGGCTAACACGACTGATCAAGCAGTCAGGTCTGACGACAGGAGCCTACGATGCTGAAGAGGTGTTTGATCAGGATCCAGAAGATATGTCAGAAGCTACCCAGCAGTTGTTGCATCTATTGCTACCTATCGTGGGTCAAACCACTAAGTTGGAACACTCGCACTCTCCGTTGAAGATTGAAGCAGGTCCGTCAAACAACGCAGCAGAACCCACGGGATCATCGTGCTACGAATCTGCCCCTTCTGAAGGCGATGAATTTGAAGCGGAGTCGAGTAGTGCCGGGAGTATAGAGCCCAAGATCACCAGGATGACAGTTTGCTAGAAGGATAAATCAAAGTTTTCGGCTATCAAGATGGAACCTCAATCGATCAAAGCAGAAGATGATCAAGTATCGCAAAGTAAAAAGCTGCAGACATTCTTTGATAAGGCTATGGAGAAATTCCTGGCTGAAGAAAGACGCAAGCTGACAACTGGAGTTGTCGGCGGGAAAAACATCCAGATAAAGATCGGAAGAGCTGCGTCGATCAAGGACGTTGACATGGAACCTGTGCATTCACTTTGTCAGCAGCACTCGAAGCCAGGAAGATCAGCAACGGTGAAGGACGTTGATATGGAATCAGTATATTCGTTCCATGATCAACGATCCCAGAGCGAGTATATTGACCCAGATGAGCCGATCACACTACCACGACGAGCCACCGTTGCGTCCGCACGTACTGGGATGCCTGATCAACAGACGATTCCCAGGATTCGAATGTCTTCGATCAGTGATCTAAAAGAATTCGGGAAAGGAAGGGGATGAAGATCAAGCGTGGCATTGGATTAGTCGCCTCAAGTCAGAATTTATGCGGGATCAAGCTTATGATCCTGAAAAGTGTCTAATCCTAGGCGATTTACTAAAAGGACCAGCGCGCAATTGGCATCGCCAGCTGAGTAGAAGCACTCGATCAAGTTGAAAAAACTTGTGGATGAGTTTGAAGTTCAATATTGTGGAAGTGGACAATCGGTATCCCGCCAGTACTATTATACGAAGCAGCGGTCGGATGAAAGACCAATCGAATATCTGCACCGGTTGAATGTGGCGGGATTGCGAGCCAAGTTGCCGATCAGGGATGGATCGACCACGACTTTACGTGAATATGTACAACATTTCTTGGATACATTGGCCAATCGCGAGCTCGCTGATCAACTGGCGCTTTTGCGGTTGGACACCGCGGCAGACCTGGAAGAGACATTGCGGGTGTATGCACGTAATAGGTGGTACCAGCCAACAGCGGCCGTAGGTACGAGCCGATTCCGCCAGAAGTTCGGCGATGGTCGGGCAACTGCCCCAGCGCGAAAGCCCAAGGTATTACGCGCGATCAAGGTGTCGTCTGGAAGTGAAGAATCAAGTGCCGACGACAGTGGAAGCGATGGAGATCAGCGCCGTTACATGATTGCTGCTATACGCGACAAACCAGGGGCGCTCGGTCATCCTGGCGAGTCCCGATCGGGTAATCGAAGTGATTCAAGTGCAGTCGATCAAGGGGCGGTGAAGAAATGCAGTCATTGTGGGTCGATCAGGCACGATAATCTTCGTTGTTGGAAGCGCCTGACCTGTCTCAAGTGTGGCAAGAAGGGACATCCGACCGATCATTGTTTATACGTCTGTCGATCCTGCGGCGAGGTTCACGATGCGGGCAAGTGCCCTATGGAAGAGTTTTACAACCGCATCCGCCAGTGGTACAATCCCACCAAGCATGCTGGAATGCTGCCCAAGGAAGCTGAAGATTTGTTAAACTACGACGCTCGCCAGGTTGGAATCTGGTACGAGACGAGCGTTCTGGTTTGTGTATTTTTGCATATGTGGATAAGAAGAGGGCTGATCAAGCAGCAGAAAGAGATAATGATAAATGTGATCAGCCAGATTTACCACGTTTTGGCTAATTTCCATATCGATGAGTTTTCTCGGTCCCCGGTGATCATAGAGGTTGATCTACTTCCAGGTGAATCGCGCGGATATTGGAAATACCACTCGCCGAAGAAATGGTTTAAACAAGCCAAGGCGAGTGGTAAAATCAGTAACGAACGTGCCACGCTATTATTTGATTCTGGTGATGAAGTGTCGATCATCGACTCAACCTTTGCTCGTAAGGTGAGTTGTCATATCGACACGAGTCAAACGCAAGAATGTGTCGGCATTGGGGAAAGTGCATACCTCACGGAAGGGCGCACTAAAATCAAGATTACTTTAGCAGGCTCGTTGGTCTATTATTTCCATGCATGGGTGGGCAGACTTATTGGTCAAGATGCTATACTGGGTATGGATTTTATGATACCAGCTGTTGTTCGATTAGACATCGCCCAAAGTGCGCTAAGTTTACCTGATGAGGTGATCATCCCATTGGAGAGGCGACGACAGTTGTATGGATCGAGTGGTAATTATATGAAACTCAATCAGTACGAACCGATCCCAGTAGGTCGATCTGTCGAGGTTCGAATTTATGAACAACGATCTCGAAAGTTGTGGATTACTCGTGGAAAAGATTGGGTCCCCACTATCACTAGGGGAGTGGGCAATTTGCGATACCTGTGTGTTACAAATGTTGTTGATCATCCGATCATCGTGCAAGATGAGACGATTTTAGGTATCTGGATGAACAAAGATGATGTGCCCCGTCGCCCTGGATTTGTTTCGATAGGGTCTAATTGTTACAAGGAGTGGCAAAATCTCGCGTATCAATCGTCTACCGATTCCGTGAATGACGATCAAGAAAGTGTCGATCAAGGTCCTCTAGTCGAGAAGAGGGAGTATCCTACTCCTCGAAGTATTTTAGTGCGCCCTACGGACCCGATCGCGACATCTGTGGCATTGGTAACCAGAGGGACGCAAAAGGTGCAAGAGGTGCAAGCGCGGTGAAATCAGGATCCGGAGATGAAAGGTCCAACCCCGGATCACGGAGTTGAACAACCTACTGCGAGAGATACGTCTATTCAAGACACGCGCGATCACCCTATCTCAGCCGATCCTAGCGAAGTTGGTGTAATCCCTATCGATGATCAAGTTTGTTACCATGAAGGTGGAGATTTGTATGTGGAGGAACTGGAGAAGCAGCTTGCTACGTTGCCCGAAGTATCTGCAAGCACCGAAGAAGTAACTAGGGACGACTTGTTAGTCGGAGACCCCTTGGTCAACTCAACAGAAGAAATTAATCAGATCGCGATATAATTTGGGCGAAGAAACATCTGTTGGTAGGAAAGGGGAACGCACTACCTCCTGCTGCACGAGGATTTGTTTGTGATATCGATGTAGGCAATTCTCGCCCGATCGCCCAAAAGTGTCGTAAGGTGGCTCAACAATTTCGCGAAAAGTTATCGGCTTTGATCAAAGGGCTATTGGCTACCAAGATCATTCAACCGTCTAAGTCACCCTGGGAATCACCTATAGTGATCATCGTGAAAAAGAATGGGGTTGATATTCGTCTATGTATCGACTATCGCGCGGTGAATCAACTCACGCGCCTGATGGTGTATCCAATGCCCCTGATCTTTGATCTACTCGAAGATTTGGATAAAGCGCTGTGGTTTTGCTCTTTGGATATGGCGAGAGGGTTTTGGGTCGTATCTATGACCGATCGAGCGCGTCATATTTCGGCGTTTATCACTCCGTTTGGATTGTTCGAATGGAATAGGATGCCTTTTGGCCTAAAGAACGCTCCGCAAATCTACCAGCGGTTGATTGATAACGCATTATATGGGTATCTCAAGGTTAAGGACGGTGATGACGAATCGGATGATGTATTCACGGTGGAAGAGCCCGACCAAACACCAGGCCCGTCTGTACTGCAGCGGCGATCATATATCGATGATATTTTGATCCCGGCGCGTACCTGGGCTACCCTGTGTGACAAGGTGCATCGTTTGTTGGAGAAGTGTGATCAGTGGAAATTATCGATCAGCGTGACCAAATCGTACTGGGGGCGACGCGAAGTTCCCTATTTAGAGCATCATGTCTATAGCCGAGGTTTGGAAACAAATCCGAAAAATTTGGATGATCTGATTGATCTGCCTTTCCCTGGCACCTTACGGTCCATGTAATCGTTTTTGGGGAGTTTGAAATACTACCGTTGTTTTATCGAAGATTTCGCGATCTATGCCGATGTGCTCTACGAATTAAGGGAAATGGATTATCAAGAGTTAAAAAGCCGATCGTTGAGCAAGGAGAATATGGATCAGGAAGGTGATCGATTAATCAGGTCAAAAGTAGCGTTCAGCATGCTGAAGGCGAAGATTGCGTCAGCTCCAACCCTGCGCCACTTTGATCAGAACAAAACGCCAGTGATCGTGGTTTACGCCAGCAAGTGGGCGGTATCCGCCGCGCTGGTACAAGAACATGATCAATTGTATTACCCCGTGGCATTCGCCAGCCGAACGTTGAAGAACGGTGAGCTGAACTATAGCCCGTCGAAAAGGAAGTTCTGGCGCTTCTACCGGTCTTGGATGTTTACTTCACGATGCTGGTCGGAAAGACGATCACTGTCTTGTCGCGTTTATCCACACTGAGATGTTTACTAACATCCAACGGGTTGGACGGACGATTGGGCCGATGGGCTGCAGTCTTATCACAGTGGGACCTCGAGATCAAGAAATGTGTACAGGGAGAAGAGGAGGTACTAGGGGCGTTAGCTGCAAGTATCACTCCTCGCACCGAAATCGATGAGGCCCTGATTGCGATAGCACCGAAAAAACAACCGCGGCAGATGATTGAAGTACCACCTCCTACGGTCGGAAAAGGCGAGAAACTCTACGTGATTAGTTTCGATGGATCTGCAAGTGTCAAGCGACGTGTAGGTGCGTTCGGCGCTATCGTTTGGAAATTACCGGGATGGAAGATTATGACCGCGGTAGCCGATCATGCGCCTGATATCACGGTGAATGAAGCGGAATACCATGTATTTCTTTTAAGTTTGGACCTACTGTCCAGATACCCCAAAGAAATGACGATCGTGTGTGGAGATTCGAATTTAGTAATCCGGCAAATGCGCGGCGAAATAGAGTGTAAAGCTCCGCGATTGCAAGTGTTGCAACAGCGTGCGTTCAATCTCCTTCGCGAATGTTCGGATAATGATCTTGTGGTGGAGTCAAGTTCAAAATCGAAAACATTAGCATCGATAACCTGACTACCACCATCGCGCCCAGCCTTCCAACTTTCGGAGGGGGTACTCCGCGGACTACCACTCGAGATCTGGTCCGATCGTCCGCTGCAAGCAGACGACCGGTCGTCGTCAGAACCCACTTGGTCCGATTGTTTAGTATCCATCTCACCTTGTGTACCCGATGGAATGGGCTAGTTACACACTCGGTGGATCGGGATCGCAGATTGGATCGAAGCGGTCTTAAATATAGAAGACCGATCTGGGTAGGTATCTCTGGGGCGGAACTCTTCACCCCAGACACAAACAGACCAAAAACACTTTCAAGATATAACTTCCAATAGGTCGATCGTCCAAACGATCTAGACCTGACCAATACGAACTAATAGAGGGTAGACCAATCAACCGGTCTAGCCACTGACCAATATGAGAGAAGACCAAAATCGGTCTAAACCCCAACCAATATTAAAACAAGCCAATATGTCCGCGTAAAGACCCAATATGATCGTGAAACTCCACAAATGATGTCTCCACGCCAAGACCAATCCAGTGAATAGCACGTTCCAAACGTACTTGACTTAAAGTGTCGAGATCGCCAAATAGTACTCCCATCGAGGGACTTCCGGTGTCCAAAGTGCGCGTGCGGCGCGTCCAGAACGGGTATAATAGGCGAGAGGGGATAATTCAACCCTCTTCCCCCAAACACTCCGCGGAGGGCGGAGGCGACTAGTGTACGTGCAAAGAAAACGGCTACCCCTTGCTGTGGTATAGACCAAGACCAAAGGACTTCCACTTAGAAAAAAACTGCAACCAAAAGACTTCTACTTTTTTAGGTAAATCCACAACTAACCAATAATACTACCTCCCTATGGTCCCTAATGTACCCACACAAAATTATGTAAAATACACAAAGTCAGGTGACTCACCCAAGACCAGCGTTCTTGATACTCCTTGAATTTAATAGGCTAAAAAGCCCCCCTTGTTTAGACCAATACGAAATTTGACCAACTGCCTTGACCAAAAGTGACCAAATTTGTGGTACACTTCACCACAGCCGCCCCTGAGTCCGACCGTGTCGCACAACGATAACGGTCTGACCTCACCTATCACTTGACCAACTGGACCTTGGTCACTTACACTTCTTCACCATGGACCAAAAATCTTCGACACCTGCTTCAGGTACTGCCTTCACTGCACTTGATCTTCTTATGCTTCCCTTTGACGCTTGTTCTTGTCGCTCTTTCAGAAACTCTATTCGCCGAGTCGCCCCACCTTGCTTCGCCTGTCCGGTCGGCTCGGTCTGACAGCCCACGTAACTCTCATGCACTTCAAACATCGGAAGGGTTTCAGACTGAGCCGACACGCGGATGCAGGATATGCTCGCAGAAAACATGCATTTCAGGACCCAGGTGGCCCACCAGGCAACACGAGGTGCGCATCTTCGGTCTTCATCTTGTACTCTTCTTGACTCTCGTTTGTCTTCAGCTCTCATCTCTCCCAACATAGTCCAGGCAATAGGTGCCTTGGTCGATGCTGATAGGCAGTCTGACGGTCACGGTGACCAGCTTCGACACATTTTGGAGGAGTTGATAAGCGCACGCCATGAGCTGTCCCGTATGGAGACTCATCAGTCCCATCTCCGGGATCAACTTGCACTTTTTCGACGGCAGCAACTGGACAGACAGCTTGATGCGACTTCACTGTGCATGCAAGGCGACGACCTCGCGCGACGAATTTCCGAGTTGCAAATTGCGATTCAAGACCAGACCGGGAAGGTCCGGTCCTGTCAAGAAAGGTCCGACGCTTGGACGCAAGAGTCGGGTCGTCGTCGGGTGGCACTAGACCAGTGCCGCCAGCGCTTGATGAATTTGCTACCTCCGTGTTCGACTGATTCCTCCAGCGTAAATTGGTCCGCATCGGCAACCTTAGTCGCCTCGGGGCAAGACCAAGACCGCTTGAAACAGGACCAAGACCGGTTAAAGCAGGAGCAAGACCGCTTGAAGCGGGACCAAGACCGACGTCGCTCATTGGCCGATATTCACCATCCCAAAATTACATTACAATCAAAGAAGCGCGCGGACGCGCCGAGTAGCTTGAGGGCGCGGGGCACTGCGCGCAGACCCGGAATCGGGGGGAAGCGTGCAGTGTCCCATAAGAGATCGAAGACACAGGCGTTTCTCATTAACTCGGACTTGGACATGGACGACATCTACAACCCCTCGGAAAGTCGAGCGCCCTCGCGCCGTACTGCGAGTTGCATCCAGCACACAAGGGTCTCGTCTGAGGAGGACTCCAGCGAAGGGTCCGGCGATTCCGAGTTCATGATCCCAATCCAGTCCAAATCGCAAACGAATTTGCGTGACAGTTTCGTCCAAGTGGCGTCGACAGTGGGGTCAGAGCAGAAGACCGGTCTGCCAAGTGACGCTGCACCAGTATCAACATCCGTGACGCCGGCGCCTACGGTTCTCCCCGGGACATCCGGGATTCATAAGTACGCCTTATTGAAGAACATGGCGGTTGATACCAGCTCCCTTCCGCCGCGGACAGGCCAAGGCGTCGCGTTGAGAAGACCAGACTGCTGGCCGACGACGGCACATGGTACCCCGGTCTTGATTGCGCTGAGCTGGTCGCGGACCTCAAGGATGCTTTGGTCCAGCTTGACCGGAAGGACCCCTGGCGTAACCAGTTTTAGGATCAAGTGGAACATCATCCGTCAATGGTCATCGGCCGTCTGTGGGGTGATAGCAAGTGAAGTCGTAGGTAGTCGACCAGATAACTCGTAATACATGTCATCATTTCTTTTCATATGTCCGATCGTCAAATCACTTGAACTAATTTTACCACTCTCTCCAGAGTTGCACCGAACACGTTATCGTAAACAGTTCCACTCCCATCACGAAAAAATAGTCATCACATTCATCATTCCGCTATTCCAATCCGTCACAGTTCATCACAATTTCACATCAACTCCGGAACTTCCACATCTTCACACCGGTCTAGACCGACCGATGCTACTGCGTGTCTTGGTCTTGGTCTTCATGGGTCTGCATCACTGCGAAGCGATTACGACTGACTCGTTCTCGTTCGAACTCTCGTAGAAGATCCCCACAATTCAAGTCGAGCTCGTCGACCCAAGTTGATTCATCATGGTCCTTCCATCGGACCAGGTACTCTCGGTGAGTCCGACCGAACCTGGTCTTCTTGGTCGACCGAACATCCAAGACCTTCTCCACTTCAAACTCGTCCTCCTCTAATGGTCGTTCCCAGCTGTCCTCCGGCAGTAACGCTTCATCGAAATCAAATCTTTTTTCTTCGTCTACCAGACAGGGAGTTTTGGGTCGATCCGGAAATTCTCGGACCAGCTTCAACTTGGACACATGCACGATCGGGAAGACCTTGTAGTCTGTACCAGTTGTTACTAGACGGGCAGCGTGCTCACCGATCAGCTCGGCAACACGGAAAGGGCCATGCCACATGTGAGCCAGCTTCTTCGCATAGCCCTCTTTCACTCGGTCTAGGTATAGCCATACCCTCGCCCCTGGTTCTATACCGTGGGGTCGGACCTGGTCATTGGTCCGGTCTGCCCGATCTTGTGTGGCCTGACGCAGCTTTTCGTTGACGACTTCTTTTGCATGCTGGTAGTGTTTCTGTACCTGCATGCGCCAGCGTCGAGCATCGCGATCACGGGTCCGGGTGCGACCGATAGGTATCGCAGCTTCCAATGTCGACCGAGGGTCCCATCCATATGCCAGATAAAAAGGCGTTTCTCCTCGGACCCGATCGGTCGACGAGTTGAGTGCAAACACCAGACTTTCTGCATACTCGTCCCAATCTCGCTGGTCTGGATCAGCAACGTACATCTTGGTCGCCCTCGTTATGGTCTGCACCATGCATTCCGCCGATCCATTTGCTTGCGGACGATATGCCATCGTCGCACTCTGTTTCTGGCCCAGCATGTTATTGAACGACCGGAACACCTCGGCCATAAAACCGGGTTCCCGATCGTGCCTGATGAACTCGCTTGCGCCGAATCTTTGGAACACACATTCTTCGTAGCTCTGGGAGATCTGCTCCGCAGACCGAGATGCACTTGCCTTCGCAATAACTAGACCGGTGAACAGGTCTACCCAGATCAGCCGCTCAGTGTTTCCGCGCGTCGATCTAGGAAGTGACGGTATATGGTCCATCGCTATGACCTGGAAAGGGTAGGTAGCTTCGATATTTCCGGGCGATCGCCCCTTGATTACCGGTCTACCTTTTCGGTCTCGCAATCCGTGCAACAGCCCACATATTTCTGCACACTGCGGAAAAGACCTCTCCAGTGGAAGTGAGACCTGATATTGTGATAGGTCCTGCCTATGCCCTAATGTCCCCCTTCTAGACTCACGTGATAGTGATGAAGGACATCCGGCTGCAGCAACTCGGGGATCACTAATTTCGCCAGTCGGTCCCGGTCTGCACTGTCTTGTTGGCATCGCGGCAGTAATACAATAATCCATTATCATCCACTTCGTAGCTATCCGCGATCTTGATGCACTCTTTCGCTTGATCGTTCGTCAACTTGGACAGTTCACCACGCAGGTAGGTCTTCAAATTCACAACCCATTCTTCTTCTTCCTGCGCCTTGAGAATCCGTTCCATCCTTAACTGTTGCACTGCATATTCGTTCAAACTTTCCTTCGGGAACGGTCGGCGAGACTTCTGAGCTTTCGATCTAGTCGCGACCATCACATGAACCTGGACTGGGGCGTTCTTGGGTCCGATCACCTCTGGGAGCTTGTTTATATTCACCAATTCATCCATAACGGCCTTCTCGGTGATCGTAGCCCCGGTCTGGTCTTGCATGGCCTTGGTCGCGAGGTAGTCGGCGCTACTGTTCCAGTCCCGTTTCACGTGCAACAGCTCGTGGTTGGGGTGGTCCTTCAATGCCTTCATTACTCGATCATTTAGCTTCCGTAGTCGTGGACCCTTGCAGTCGATCTCTCCGGTGATCTGCCTGATTACTCGGTTGGAGTCACCACATATGATGACTCGCCCCTTCTCTTGCGACGACAGCAGGTCAGAAATAGAAGTAGACCTCGGTACTCCGCCTTGTTAACAGTAATATCCGTCGTGAAATCGGCAGCGGCTTCAACTATAGACCATTGTGGCAACTTCCACAATATGGCACTATAGGCGCCGACCTTCTTCTTCACGCTTCCTGATCCGTCAAAACTTAAGACCAAGAGCTCTTCATCATGGTCGACGGTCGGTGGCGGTCTCGAAACTGACTGCCGAGGTTGCTTTCTCGGGGCAATCGCTATCAATGCCTCGTCCACTTCAGACCGAGGGGTGATACTGGCAGCTAATGTGCCCAATATCTCTTCCTCGCCCCCGGTGCACTTAACGACCTCGAGGGTCCACTGCGATAAGACCGCCGACCATCTGCCTAGACGTCCGTCCATCCCATTGGCTGATAGTAGCCAGTCCAAAGTAGACCGCCTTGACAGGACCTTTATAGGTCGGCCGACCAGCACGTTGTAACACACATCCAGAATTCGTAGCAACGCCAGCACTTCTTTCTCGACAATTCCATAGTTCACTTCATTTGGTTTTAGCGTCCGGCTCGTAAACGTGACTGGATGATACACACCATCGTGATCTTGCACTAAAGTGGCCGAGATAGCCCACTGACTAGCATATAAAATAATGGTCGGGACCTTTTCGGGATCGAAATGCTTCAAAATCGGTGCCGTCACTATTTTAGCCTTCAACATACCAAAGGCAAACTGTGCACGCTTCATATGATCTTCGGCCTCCACTTGCGGACAATCTGCAGCAAGACCAGAGTCGGCGCCCTCCTGTAAAGTTGCCCGATCTCCTTCGCGCAACATATGATAGTCAACTTCCCGGAGTTCGTACAGAACAGCCGCGTAGATAGCAAAGTCTTCAATGAATCGGCTATAATAATTCAAGCTTCCCAGGAAGGACTGCATTGCCTTCAGCGATCTGGGGAACGTGAGATACTCAGCGAATCCAGGTCCTTGGGATTAGCCTCTAGACCGTTGTTCGAGACCATATGGCCTAAATAGGCGACCTTGGACATACCCCAAAAACTTTTCACGGCACTGATAGATAGGTTCCAGCGGTCGCATGTCTCCAACAATCGTTCAACCTTCTCGCACAGATCGTTCCATGACGAGGCAGGTATCAGAATGTCGTCGATGTACGACCGCCTCCCTAGAACGGACGGTCTTCTTTTCCGATCGGGTTCACCCTCTCTAAACACATCACAATTTTCAACAGGGTCCCGATCGGTCTTGATTTTAAAGTGTCCGTACAGTGCGTTTTCTATCAGCCTTTGATATATCTGGTGTGCGTTCTTCAGACCGAACGGCATACGATTCCACTCGAAAAGACCAAACGGTGTCACAAATGCGGAAATCTCACGGGCTCGATCAGTCATCGAGACCACCCAAAATCCACTTGCCATATCTAGCGAACAATACCACAAGGTCTTGTCGAGGTCTTCCAACAGATCAATAATCAGCGGCATCGGGTAAACCATGAGTTTAGTCAACCGATTTACCAGCCGATAGTCGATGCACAGTCTAATGTCAACGCCGTTCTTCTTGATAGCAATTACGATCGGCGAGGCCCATGGCGAGGTCGACGGTCTAATAATCTTGGTGACCAACAGTCCTTTAATGAGATCAGAAAGCTTTTCAAGGTACTGTGGCGCCACGCGTCGACATCGCTGGGCAATCGGCTTGGCATCTCAAACGTCAATATCGCAAATCGCACCACGGGCTGCAGGTGGTAAGGCGTTGCCCTTTCCGATCAGCAGATGTCTTTTCTTCCATATGATATTCTTCAACTGCTCGATCTGGTCTGGACTGTTAAGGTCTTGATCACCCACTTGTAAATCATCCATTGTAACTTCGGGCGAGTCGGCAGACACTTCAGGGAGGACTGCCATTTGGCTTTCCAGCTCCTGAATATACTGTTCCCCTCCTTCATGTATACAGACTTGTTCATCTTCTGGGGCGATATCACCTAGACCATCTGGACCGGCTGAACGCCCCTGGTCTTGATCGACGGGCTGTCCTTCACTGATATCGGTCTGATTAGGAATACCGTCATGGTCCGACCTAGCAATTTCATGTTCCCCTTCTTCCGTTTCTTGCTCCGCTGTCGCCTGGTCTTGTGCTGACACCACGTTGACGAGCCTCGGCTCGTCTACTTGATGGTCCACCGTTCCTGGTGATTGCGGCGCCTTTCTTCGGACCAACATCTTTTTTGGGGTGACATAACTTGGTCTTTCCACCAAAGGTGAGGTATCCTCTTCCACCGACCCATCATCGCTGATAAGATCGGTGGTCGATTGGTACTCCAGGTTTTGCCACTCGACATACCGCCTCGACCCAAACGAGACGAACCCCATCTTCCTTGGTACCTTCCCTTCTGCTAACCACATGCCGACAATAGTGTTATTGTCCAGTGTCAGCGGCTTGTCACCGATATTGGTAACACGGACAAAATCACGTCGACCAGCACTCTTTACGAAGGTCGAGACCCACCGATCGCCCCTGGTCAACCACAACTTCCTCGAACGAAAACCTTTCTCAACCGGGGTATCAGCAGACTGACCAACTGGGATAGTGAGGTCTTGGTCCCACCGGACCAGATCGGTATACGAACCATACAGAGGTCTTTGACCATCCAACTGGACCTGGACCTCATCCGGGAGCGTAAGCACTCCATGTGACAGGTCTAGGCGAATACAAGCTGGGACTATGAAATCCATTCCTAGTAAAGCGTCTTGACCAGCCAACTTGCCAACCCAAAAGCTGAAAAAGTAGACCAGCGATCCCGACAAAGTAATTTTCACACGCGTTCTTCCTTCGGTCATATAAGAGTTTTCGCCGATCCCGACGCATTCTTGTCTCTGGGTATCGTCTATACGACATCCGACCTTACGAGCAAAGGCGGAGTCGATTATCAAGACTTCAGCTCCAGAGTCGAACAACATCGTCGCCTTCTGGTTATTAATCTTGCCACAGGCTTTCGCCTGCTTGAACCATTTATCAGGTGAGTGATACTTCCAGTATCCGCGAGATTCTCCAGGCAGCAAGTCCAACTGCATAACCACCTTAGTCCGGGAGTACTCATCGGTCTTCAGACTGTAGAACGGATGGTCTCTGTCGACGCAATTTGGAATAGAACGTGTATTGTCGGTCTTATCCTCCTTGCCGACATATGCATAGATGTGAACCGTAGAACGCTCGGCTTGATCAAGATTCCAACCTGTCGAGCGTTCTAGTTTAACATCTTTTCCGCGTCCGGCGGCAGCATCCCCGCGTGCTTGTCCGGCACGTACCACTTGCGTATCATGTTAATGGCCCCGAGTAGGAGAGCTCTCTCCTACTAAGCCCTTTCTTCAATCTTGCAGTGGCCGGCCTCGTGGATCACTCCACATGACTTGCATACGAAAATGCAGTGTTCAGTCGGGTGGCCGCGTCTCTCGCACTTTTTGCACACCATCTTCTTCCAGCAGTTTGAACTATCATGTTTACTCGACCCACAGTGGGAGCACTTCTGACGAGGTCGGTCTGGATCGTACTTGCTTCCGTTCCTTCCCTTCCGGTCTACCTGGTCGGACTTCGACCTGGTCTTCGGGGCAGGTCCCGCAACATAGACGTAACGATAGTGGTCTTCATCCGACGACTCCTGGCTGGATGGACTTCTACTTTCCCCTCCCGATCCCGTGCTGTATTCGGCTACGATCGCCTTGACCGCTCGGGTCGGTCTGGTCCAGGGCCTGTTGACCGGATCGGTCTGGGTCTGGGTCTTGGATCGGTAGCGACCTGATCCACCAGAACTCTTCGCCCTCATGCTACGCGACTGCTGTAGCGTCTGTTCAACTTCACCCGCGTCCCTAAGACGCAGCAGAGTAAGCTGGTCCGCCAGTTCTTGATCGTCCAGGGTACTAATGTAGTGACCCACATGTTCCAGAGCAGCACCGTTCGGCGGGTTATTCTCTTTATTTGTTATGCCGGCACGAAGTGCAGCCACGTTCAACCGATGCAAATACTCGATCGGTGTTTCGTCGGCCCGCTTCTGCACATGGTGATACTTGCGGGCACTCGAAAATCCGGAGTTACGATATTGCCCTTCAAACTCTGCACATAGCTGGTCCCAGTCAGACCGGACATCCCGACCTAACTGTTGGATCCAGTTGGCAGCCGGTCCTTTCAACAAATCCCGGAGAATCAGACACCTTTCACTTTTCGGGGTCTGGTCTCGCAGGAACGCAGACTTGACCCGACCGAACCAAGACCGGGCCTGGTCTTCATCAGCATCCTTGCCAGTGAAGTCCTTGAGGTCGGTCGTCGCGGCCATACGGATGCGCGGAATCGCAGCAGATCCGAAGTCGTAAGCAATAGTGGAGGCTAGGTTAGCCTTGCGTGGCTTGCCAGCGCCCGTACCGTCTGACCCACAGTGGTCGTCAAGACCGCCGACCGACTCCATGTCACAGTCACTTGTCTTGCTTGGTCTACGCGGTCTGGCCGGTTGCGGCTTGCGCTTCCCTTTGCCGACTTGCTTACCACTTCGATTGGGCTTGTCCACAGATGTTACCGATTCCATATCCACATCTCGGCAAACATTGGCACTTTGCTGGGTAGACCGGTCTTGGACATGTGGGCGCAGAGGTGGTCTAACCCGGTCTTCCATGAAACGCTCCATCATCGTCTCAAACATGGCTTGGACGTTAGGTGTATTCATGGGCAACGTGTTGGTACCCTCCGTTTGCGGAACAGAGGCCTGTGGGGGTCGCTGGAGCACCGACTGGAAAGCAGCCCTTTGCTGCCGTACGTCCTTTTTTTGTTCCGGCTGGGCATGGTCCACCCCTATGGTCATCCGCTCGATACCAGTCTCCAACTCTGATGAGCTGTTCGAGGCCGGTGGAGATTGATAAACCGATTCGTCATCAGAACCAATGTCAACAAGTGCTGTGGAGACTTCAGCGACCTTCACTGCTGCGGTGGGAGTTGGGCGGCGAACCGCCCCCACCAGTGGGACCAAATGGTCGTGGAAGGTCGACATCGACGATTTCAGCCTCCAAGTTTCAAATTCAAAAAGTTTTTGGACATCGGCGGGGTTCTGCATTTTAATGCCAACCTCCGCCAACATCGCCACCAAGTTCTTCACCAACAGTAATGGGCGATCACTCTGGATCGGCTCGGTAGTGGGACCGAGAAGATGATCAGGGATCTGGAGGTTCAACACCCGAAAGACCACGTCAAAGCGAACAAATCGTTTCAGCTCAAAAATGTAGTACATCTTGTTTAGGTCTTCTTCAGTGATGCCTCCATCTCCGACCTGCGACTTTTCTTCGGGGTCGTCTTCGTTGGCCGGCATTCCCAACCCTTTCTTGGGAATCTTGGGGACCTTGGGGACCTTGGGGAGGTTGGTCTGATCGTTCTGATCAGCCTCCAAGTATTTTTCGTCTTTTGATTTTCCATCAACTTTTTTATGCACATACATAGGATCAGTACCTTGGTCCTGATCCTTTCCGAGACTATAGCAGGACTTGCTATAGTCCCGATCGGCTCCGGTGGGAGCCTTTTGGGGAGGAAAAAATTATTAATCCCGATCTGGTCCTCCACCAGGACAGACCGGACATCGGCATCTTTATCGAGAACGGAGACGTAAGGTGATAGCCTTTCCTTACGCCCTCTCCAGAACGATTCCAAATTCAAATCTTCAAATTCAATCTTTGATGACACCTCGCGGTGATATCCACCATCACCAAGTGATCCCGGCACGCGCACCATTGTGGTGGAGTCAAGTTCGAAATCGAATACATTTGTATCGACAACCTGACCACCACCATCGTGCCCAGCCTTCCAACTTACGGGGGGGGGGTAACCCGCGGACCTCCAGTCGAAATCTGGTCCGATCGTCCGCTGCTGGCAGACGACCGGTCATCATCCAGAGACACTTGGTCCGATTCACTTAGGTTCATCTCACCTTGTGTACCCATAGGAGTGGGCTAGTTACACACTCGGTGGATCAGGATCGCAGATCGATCTGATTCGGTCTTGAATATGAGACCGTGCTGGCTAAGTGTACCTAGAACGGAAATCTTCACCCCAGGTACGTACAGACCAGAAACACTTCCGAAAGATAGATTCCAATAGGTCGATCGTCCAAACGATCAAGACCTGACCAATACGAACTAATAGAGGGTAGACCGACAGTTTCTGTCTAGCCCCTGACCAATACGAAATAAGACCAAAACCGGTCTAGTTTCCAACCAATATTAAAACAAGCCAATATTTCCGCGTAAAGACCCAATATGCTCGTGAAACTCCACAAACGATGTCTCCACGCCAAGACCAATCCAGTGAATAGCACGTTACAAACGTACTTGACTTAAAGTGTCGAGATCGCCAAATAGTACTCCCGTCGAGGGACTTCCGGTGGCCAAAGTGCGCGTGCGGCGCGTCCAGACCGGGTATAATAGGCGAGAGGGGATAATTCAACCCTCTTCCCCCAAACACTCCGCGGCGGGCGGAGGAGACTAGTGTACGTGCAAAGAAAAACGGCGACCCCTTGCTGTGGTATACACCAAGACCAAAGGACTTCTACTTAGAAAAAACCTGCAACCAAAAGACTTCTACTTTTTTAGGTAAATCCACAACTAACCAATAATACTACCTCCCTATGGTCCCTAATGTACCCACACAAAATTATGTAAAATACCCAATGTCAGGTGACTCACCCAAGACCGGCGTTCTTGATACTCCTTGAATCTGATAGGCTAAAAAGCCCCCCTTGTTTGGACCAATCGGAAACTCGACCAACTGCCTTGACCAAAAGTGACCAAATTTGTGAAACACTTCACCACAATCTAGTGCATGTCAAAAGAGAATGGAATAAGAGTGCAGATCACATCACCACTAGGGCTGTGCTGGTTGGAACAAGATTTGAAATCGATGATGTGAAACAGCTGGAAGAATTGACCGATATCAACAGGTTGCCGGAAGTGATCACGTGGAACGAAGATCCCACTTCCCCGCAAGTACTAGTGATGACACCATCACGTAACCTACATCAGCCGCGACCGTCAACGTGTCCCGATATATCTATAGCCGGGATAAGGGCGGAACGGGTGAAAAAGGCACAGGACGAAGACAAATGGATTCATGATTTGCGAAGTTATCTGTATGGTGACGTCTCACAATTGAGCGAAGACGAGGTTAAGGACTGCGCGAAAATTGCTGACAACTACGATGTCGATGAACAAGGATTGCTGATCTACTGTGGAAACATGTCTAAAAGAAAAGCCAACGATGACAAAGATGATCAAGACGATCGGCACCTTTCTATTAAGCTGGTCTTACCCGAGACCCTACATGCAGATGTCCTCCACCACTATCATGTGAACTTGGAAGGAGGGCACCAAGGCATAGGGCGTACATATCAGCGGATCAGACAATACTTCCATTGGCGTGGTCTATTCCGAAGCGTACAAAGGTTTTTCGGCCAATGCGTAGATTGCGAGACGGGGAAAGGCAAACCTACGATCAAGGGCATGTCGCCGGGGAATATCGAGGCTACGTACCCATTTCAAGTGATAGCCATGGATCATATCCCGTCACTACCCCGATCGACGGATGGACATACTGAACTGCTGATTTGGACGGATCTGTTCACGGGTATGGTGATCGCGAAAGCTGGATCGTCCCGCACAGCGCAGAAAGTTGCCGAAAAATACGAAGAGTGTGTGTTTCGACGATTTGGGGCTAGCGAAGTGATCCGGCACGATCGTGAACCAGGTTTTATGTCGGAAGTATTTCGCGCGTTCAATAAAATAGTGGGACAACGTCAGAGCGCCACTATGGCATACCGTCCACAGGCGAATGGCAAGGCGGAGAGGACAGTGCAGACGATCACGCGAGCAATCAAAATTTATGTAGCAGATGTCGGCCAGAAAGATTGGAGCTTGTATTCAGAGCGGCTGGTATTCGCTCTGAACTCGACCCCCGATCGCATTCGTGGTGAAACACCATTTTATTTGGCGTATGGGTGGGACCCACGATCATCGTTGGATTCGACATTGCAACTGGGCGGAATTCGGCGTAAAGACCGGGATTCTCGCCGGTGGAGATATAATCTGCAAAAGGACTATCGCTACGCCCGTGATCAAGTGAGCGCTCGATTGCATCAAGCTATGGCTGAGCGAGCTGAAAAGCACAATGATCAAGTGACACCAAACAAGATCGAAGCTGGATCAAGGGTCTGGTTATACCTTGATCGGGTGAAAGAAGGGCTCGCGAAGAAACTGTCGCACATGTGGCATGGACCCTTCAGAGTCGATGAGGTAATCGGTAATCATGCGGCGAGACTGGTTACGGCTGGCACCGACTATCGTATGTTCCCAGTAGTGCATCTGTCCAAGTTGAAATTGGTCAAGGAATTTCCAGATCGCCCTACTACGGCACTAACAGCTGGGATAGAGGAGCGTTTCGACTTCGATGAAGCTTTGTTACCTGAAGACAGCTGGGAAAGGATGATAGATCCAGATGAATTTGAAGTTGATCGTATCACCGATGTCCGATCAGGTCGAAAGACTAGATATGGAAGAACGTTACGCAAATATCAAGTTTACTAGAAAGGTAATGCTGAGCCGTCGCGGGTAGACGAGGCAGACTTGAACTGTGATGCTCTGATCAAGGACTTCGAGAGGAAAAGGATCAACAGACATCGGTTTGACGTGATGCAAGTAGACGAAGAGTCCAACTAATGCGTGATCGGTGGACTGGTCATGAATTACGATCGAAGAATTACCTATTGAAGAAGGATGATTGACGAAACTCACAATTGATGAAGAAGTGATAAATGGCTTGAGGTGATGTGTTTACGATGAATATTGCGAGACAAGGTGATGGAGTAACGAAAGATAAGACGACAGAATACCGGTTTATATCATGCATGGGGAAGTAAAGAATCACAGTGGAAATTTCATGATCAAGATTGCTTATTGATTAAGGGCGGAACGATCAACTGATTAACTAGACCCAAAGAACTTGCGACGAATCCGAGGGATTTTACGGCCAGGGTGGTTTTCAGGGGAGGAACGATATTGAACCCGCCAAGGTTCAAAGGTATCAACCTCCTTCAACGCGTCCAATAGGGTCCGGGGTGGCGGGTCCGAAAGGAACCCTGGGTACGACGCCCCATCGTCGGCCGGGGCATACTTCAAAGGACGGTTGCGAGCACAATGGGTGATCGACGGGTCCAGGAAAATGTCGAGATCACATCTTCCGTCGATCATCCCCCGCAGGACGAAATCCACGACCCTCTTCCAGGTCGCTCCGGCACGACTTCTGCGTTGTCGGCGACTGTTGTAGTAATTCCGGAAGAAGTCATCCGTCTCGCAAAGGCCTTTAGAGATAGGGAGATAATGTGTCCACTCTGTCGTAAAGCGTGTTATAATTGGGCCCAATAACGGGCCTTATTATAAGGCCTTATTATAGGGCCTTATTATAGGACCTTATTATAGGGCCTGATTTGGGGGGGGGGGCGATTACGGTCAGAATCGGTACGTAATCGTATAGGATTGTGGGTACCACGGCGTATACAGTTGCGTGTACAACCGTGGTGCACATATTCAGGACATAGACAGGGCATAGGAAGATGGGAAGATTACGTACAGGTACTCCGCGAACATCGACGAGCAGCGACGGACGACGGACAAATCAGGTCGACTGGTCGACGGAGGACGCTGGAACGGGTAGTTCTGATTGGTGGATATTAGGAAATTGGTAGTTCTTAGGATTTAAGCATTAATAAAGTTCTCCTTTTGCGTTCGATCTAGCAGATCGTTTTAGGGACGGCACCTTTGCGCCTCCTTCACTAGTATATACCTCTACGTCCCGGGCGGGAGCACTGAGTGCATTTTTGGCCCACCGGCAGACGTAGAGTGTTGGGAACTCACTCCGCAACTCCGCCCGCTGTGGCAGCGGTTCTTCAGTAAAGGTTTTTGGGTTTGAGAGTGTGATTGAGCAGTGCTCTCACCTCTCCACGTTTGGTTCGCGTTTGGCCCCTAGAGTTCGGCTGCTGTAAGCGCCCCACGGGAAATCTAGGTGGATTAAGCAAAATTTACCCCCCTCCTCGTAGGTCTAGGCTAGGAATACATATATTTGGGTGTTCCTTTAGATGTTTGAGGACTCAGAGGCTCCGTGATCGGGCAGTGAAGACTTCCACTGCCTGACCAAGTACCCCCTTCGCCGATCAACACCTGATCAACACTCTGCAACTCGTGACCCGTGATCAACAACTCGCAGACCGCACCAACTTGTACCTGAGCGACGTTTGGAACCTGATCAAGTCTGATCACCGCTGATCAACTACTTTTGGTGCCTGATCAAGCCTGATCACAGCTGATCAACGACTTTTGGTGCCTGCCCAAGCCTGATCACTGCTGATCAAGCCTGTTCGCACCTGATTTGAGCTCGATTACACCGGATCACGTCTGATCAGCACCTCGATCGACTCATTACAAGTTCCCCAATCTTTCATCAAGGAATTGCCGAGTCTACATCCCCGCCACCTGGAGAGCGACCCACGCCTAAGCCATCGGGTACACAAGGTTAGCAGAAACACAAGCAGTCAAGGACAACCGGAGGACCCCCTTCGTTAGTCGGCAGTCTGGGCGCCGTGGTACCGCCTGATCAAGCGTCAAAAACTTTGATCAGCCGCTCCACCACAAAAGCACCTTTAACTCGTCTCCGTCCATCGTTTCTAGCAGATTCAGAGCGCCAAAGTGAGATCTGGAAGCGAGTGAATCATCCAATAAACTCTTCTCGTTGCCATCCCATCCATTCAAAGAGCCATTATCCTGTCCAGTGCCGTATCAATGTCGAAGGTGTTATCTTCTTTCAGTGCTTCCGTATTACTCAAACCCGCTTCTATCCGGTACTGCATCAAGACCTTTTCGATCCTTAATTTACTCGCTGTCGCGGCCGCTATCATCTGCTGTATATATATCAAAAATCGGCGGGTATCATTTTCATAGTAAACAAGTATGAAGAGCCCAAAAAGAATACGGTGCTTCGTTGCCTTAGTGAATTGACCTTTTTTGCATTCAAAATCGAGGTTTTGTCTCGCATGTAGCGGCTCCCCTGCATATACGAATCCAAGAAAGGTCCGTTGAGACTGCTACACATAGATCCATCAATTGCGGAGCTTGTTACTTCTTCAATGGAAGCGTGAGTTGCGACAACTAGCGTTAGGAGATTTATTATCGGGTTCTATGCTAGCGTGTTAGAGACTATAGTTATCCTCGATAACTATAGTCTCTAACGAGTCCATGGAATGCGAAAGTTGTAAGGCTGCGTCATTTTTTTGTTGATTTCAAGATGTTTCTTCTAACGTCAGATATTTCAGATGTCTTGGGGTGTGTAGTCCGATCAGCCCCCTAATGTAAAGGTTCATTTTTGAAGCCCAAACTTATCCATTGGACATAAAAGGGAGGGGGGTGTACGCAGCAAAGGGGGGTGTACCCAGTCACGCCCTATTTATATAGTCGAATAAAATTAGGTCCGATTTATAGTACAGTTGGAATTCGATTAGGTACGGCCTCAGCAGACGTACAGACAGACGGTTTTATATTATAGAAGTAGAGCATATTTGTAAATGTTTTTGCCTCACCAAACACACTTCGAATTCTAGTTAACGCCTCCGCACTTGAAGTGCAGTCAAAATACAACTGAAGATAAAGATTTATGGAATTGTAGTGATGATGTTGTCTCCTCTTCTTGCCGAGCTTTGGCCTTGAATTACTGTGTTACACATAGATGGTAAAACCAATCTACTTCGTCTAAGGCCATACCTAATCGAATTCCAACACTACGGGATTTGCCTCAGCAAACGGACAGACAGTCTTATATTATAGAAGTAGAGCATATTTGTAAATATTTTTGCCTCATAAGACGGACAAAAAATGGTTTTATATTATAGAAGTAGACTAGTTTCAATCCCGATAAGTCATTTATCGGAGAGAGAGCTAAAGCAATGCATTCAACATTTACCGGAAATGTGTAGTGTGGTGGAGCGGCTTATCAAAGTTTTTGAAGCTTGATCAGGCGTTACCACGGCGACCGGACTGCCGACTAACGAAGGGGGTCCTCCGGTTGTCCTGTGACTGCTTGTGTTCCTGCTCACCTTGTGTACCCGACGGCTTGAGCGTGGGTCGCTCAACAGGTGGCGGGGATGGCACGCTGCAATTCCTTGCTGCAAGATTGTAATGACTGGTGATGAAGCGACTGTTGTCGATCAGGCTTGATCAGGCGAAAATAGTCGATGATCGTGGCCTCTGGGCTTTGATAAGTTGGTGATAAGGGGTGATCAGACCCAATAGTCGAAAATTACTGATCGTGATTGTGGTGGAGCGGCTGATAAAAGTTTTTGAGGCTTGATCAGGCGGTACCACGGCGCTCGGACTGCCGACTGACGAAGGGGGTCCTCCGGTTGTCCTTGACTGCTTGTGTTTCTGCTCACCTTGTGTACCCGACGGCTTAGGCGTGGGTCGATCTCCAGGTGGCGGGGATGGCACACTACAATTCCTTGTGGCAAGACTGAGTTGACTTGTTATTAGTTGACTGATGCGATCAGGCGATGATCAGGTGCAATAAAGCTTGAACCACGTGCGATCAGGTGTGATCAACAGTGATCAGGCTCGGGAAGGCACTAAGAGTCGTCGATCAGCTGTGATCAGACTTGATCAGGCGCGATCATGTGCTAAAAGTTGCTGATCAGCTTGTTGGCGTGAGTTGCGAGCAGCTGAGTGCGGGTCGCGAGTCGCAGCGTGTCGATCAGGTGATGATCAGCGAAGGGGTACTCGATCAGGCAGCGGAAATCTTCACTGCCCGATCACAGAGCCTCTTTAAGCTTAATCCGTGAATAGAATACCCAAAGTACCTTGTATTCCAAACTTAAGCTGTAGCGGAGGGTCAATCAGCGACGGGCTGATCGCCGGTTTCCACTAAAATCCGCCTAGTGTTCCCGTGGGGCGCTTAAAGCAGCCGAACACTAGGGGCCAAAAACGTGGACCAATAGGGGAAGAGGTGAGAGCTGACTGCTCGATCACGTTCCCAAGACCAAAAAACCTTTAAAAGAAGAGCCGCTGACACAGCGGGCGGAGTTGCGGGTGAGTTCTCACACTCTACGCCTACCGGTGGGCAAAAAAATGCACTAAATGCTCCCGCCCGGGACGTAGAGGTATTTAGTAGGAAGGGAGGCGCAAAGGTGCCGTCCCTGAAGCGATCTACACGATCGTACGCAAAAGGAGAACTGTGTTATTGCTTATATCCTAATATCTACCAAAAACCTAATATCAGCCAATCAGAACACCCATTCCTACGAATTTTGTCGACCATTCGACCGCTTACATTCGGGTTACTGTCAGGTAACCGTCCAGTTGTCTCATCGTCTCAGACGTCCTATCCACGCCTCGTCCCTGTCCGCCACCGTTGTGTCAACAGTTGTACCGACTGGGGTACCAACTGTGGTACCGATTGTGGCGGCCACTATCGTTCCACCTTTTGTACCGACTATTGTACGGACAAAATTTGTGGTACCCTCTACCACAGCTACGCCTATAGGGGAGCCTATAATTATGCCCCTAATTACGTACCAATTTTACGGTACGCTTTACCACAGACGCCCCTGAACCCCGTCCCAGCCGACAGCGGGTGGGGCGGGGGTCGATCATACCGTTGTCACGTTGCTACCTGTTAGTCATGATAGCCTCGATCATGGTCTACATCCATCAATCATGACGTCATAGGTAATGCAATCTGCACCCATGAATCTGCCCTGTCTCCTTCGAGCGAGTCGCAGATGAGCAGAGCGTTTCCACTCATTCGACCGTATCGTCCCCGATCAAGCCCCCGTGATCATCCATTCTTGTACTTCTTCTGCGAGGCTGATCATGGAGATAACCGCAGGTGGCAGCTCATCACTCGATCGTTCCGCGGTCGACAGCTTGGTCTCGGTGGTCCACCAGGCCTACGCGCAGAAAGAGACCATACGCGCGCTGCAGGAGACGATTAGTGCGCAGCAAGAGACAATTCGCAAACAGCAGGAGGAAATAGTCGTGCTGACAGACTCACTTTCCGTGCTTGAAGACTCCACCTGCCTACAACAGAAGTGGCACGAGTGCGTCGCACGTAAGCTCGCCGACCGCGAGCAGCAGATCGAGTGGTTCCGTGAGCGAGCCGCTCCCCTGCGCGACTACGTCCGCACCACCGTTAGAAACCTCAAGTCCCGACTGAAGACATCCGAAGAGGCCTTGGCCGAACAGCAAGGTTGGATACGCGATCTGGAAGGTGCCCATGCCCGGGACCGGTACCTGCTGTCGGTCCGCGAAGAGACCGTCGATCACCAGGCACAAGAAATTTCGCGTCTTGAGGCATCTCAGGATCACGCAACGCTCGACCGACTCCGTCAGCGCCTTATTGCGGTGCAACGCGAACGCGACCACATTCTGTCAGAAAACCAGCGCTTGTCCGAGCAGCTGGATAAGCTTTCTTCCAAGGCTCGCAAGCGAAAGATCCAGCGTGATCGTATCCGGACGGAGCATGAGACTAATCTTCAAAAGCTGAACACCCTCGTCAATGCTCACGCTCGGGCCGACGAGTTATATGCACTCCTTGACACGGTGTCAGCCGACAGGTCTGAGCTGGAGAGACTGCGTACTCAGAGTTCCAAGTTGAAGGGAGAACTTTCGGCGGCGCGGTGCCGTTTCAACCACGCATCTGCGAAGCGCGACGCGCTGCACCACGAGTTGCGACGCGTTCAGGACGAGGCGGAGCAACTGCGGGCTCAACTTTCCGACATCCAGACCATGTTGGCGGGTGTAGCATTACACCTGCAAATCCCTCCGAGCGCCGATTCCACTAATGCTGGGATTAGCCTGGCCGCCAGCCCGTCTTCTCCTTCGGGTGGTCCGTCTGCAAGTTCCTTTATCCGATCTGAATCTTCACCCAAAAAACGCGCTCGGCACTCACTCTCCACCCCCCCCCCGGTCCAAGCGGCAACGCCTGACCTTTGCTGTTCCCGGAAAGAAGGAGATGTCACACGACATTTATCCACCTGGCCGGTCGGATGATACCAAAGGACGCGCTCGGCGCTCACAATCTACCTCCCGGTCCAAGCGGCAGCGTCTGGCCCCCACTATGCCCGAGAAGAACTGATCACCACATGCTATTTGCCCGCCTGGCCAACCGGATGATGTCCAAGGTGGTTCTTCTGCTTTACTTGGCGCGAAAATTCCGTCCAGTCCCACGATCAGCGAGTGGGGAAGCGAAGGTCCGCGTGATTTAGACTCTGCCGAATTTCTCTTTCCCGGACGGGTGACTTCAAGTCGCTGATATCGTTGCCGGGTGAGGCGTCTGACGACGCCATCTTGCCGTAGAACTCGGAGTAACTTATCGGCTTCGATCTGGTTAGCGTTTCAGTAAAGAGGGTGTTCGAGTACTTGACACGTCTCGTGGTATGGCTGTTCCCCACCGTTACGGACGCCCCTGCGCCTGATGAGTGGTGCAGTCACCTTATTACCCAATCAGCAGCGGAATTATTGTACTCGCAGCGCCCGTGGGATTGTTTCAAGCATATGTTGCCCCCCATCTCGTTCCGCTCGGTCGTCTGGTTTGCTGACTTCGAGGCGCGGAACCAGACATTCGTGGACCATCACGCGCTGGCAATCTGGGAGTCCACTCATTACCTCCACGTGGATCAGGGCCTCAGAGAGCGCGACGTCTTTTTCCGAGAATTTTACGAGGGTCGACGCCAGCGTAGAAGCCACGCCGGGGCAGCATGGAAGAGGGTCGTGGGGTTTTACTGCAAGTCATGACCCGCGGGGAGTGCGATCTTGACATCTTCTTGGGTCCGGCGATATCACACTGCGCCCGCAAACCCCCCTTGAAATATGCCCCGGCGGACGACGGCACCTGGTACCCAGGGTACCTATCTGGCTTACCGCCTTCGACCTTGCAGGATGCGTTGTGCGAGGTGGACGTCGTTGAGCCTTGGAGGCTCCAGTATCGCCTTTCCATGGACGATCACCCCGGCAACAAGATTACCCGCCTTTGTCGCAAATTTTACGGATCAAGCTAGCTCGCTGATCATCTTTTCTTTTTCAATCGATAAACATTCTTGATCGTAATAATTACAATTGTTGCTTCATCGTTTTCAGTATATCTACATAAATCGCTCTTCCATAGTCTCATCTGCCGTTACCCCATCACCATATTGCGCAATACCCACCGAAAATTCACCACATTAAGTCAATCGTTATTTCTCCATTAATCGTAAGTCTTCATCGTAATTTCACAGTCCATTAGCCGGTCATGCACTAGTGGGACTCTTCATCCACCTGCATTAAATCAAACCGGTGTTTGGTAATCATCTTCCGTTCGAAGACCTTGATTAGGACATCGCAATTCAGATCGGCCTCGTCTACCCATGACGGCTCATCGTGACCCTTCCAATATACTTGATATTCACGCAACGTTCTGCCTTATCTGGTCTTTCGACCAGATACGGACATCGGTGACGCGATCAACTTCAAATTCGTCCGGCTCTATAGTCCTCTCCCAGCTGTCTTTGGGTAGTAGAGCTTCATCGAAATCAAAACGATCATCTACCCCAGCTGTTAGCACAGCAGTAGGTCGATCTGGAAACTCTATGACCAGTTTCAACTTGGACAGTTGCATGACTGGAAATATGCGATAGTCGTTACCAGCTGTAATCAAACTTGCCGCATTATCACCAATCACCCCTTCGACTCTGAAGGGTCCATGCCACATATGCGCCAGTTTCTTTGCGAACCCTTCTTTCACTCGATGGAGGTACAACCAGACCTTCGACCCCGCTTCGATCTTTTGCGGTGTCACCTGATCATTATGCTTCACCGCTCGGCCTGTTACTGCTTGGTGCAGTCGGGTGCTCACTTGATCACGGGCGTAGCGGTAGTCTTTCTGCAGCCTTTATCTCCACCGTCGAGAATCCTGGTCTTTACGCCGAATTCCGCCCAGTTGCAATGTCGATTCCAACGATGATCGTGGATCCCACCCATACGCCAAATAAAACAGTGTTTCTCCACGAATACGATCTGGGGTCGAGTTCAGCGCGAACACCAGTCGCTCTGCGTACGAACTCCAATCCTTCTGACCGACATCTGATACATGCACCTTAATCGCTCGTGTAATCGTCTGCACTGTTCTCTCTGCTTTTTGCCGTTCGCCTGCGGACGGTATGCCATAGTTGCACTCTGCCGCTGTCCCACGATCTTGTTGAACGCCCGAAATACCTCGGACATAAAACTGGTTTCTCGGTCGTGTCTAATTACCTCACTAGCTCCAAATCGTCGGAACACACATTCTTCATAATTTTCAGCGACTTTCTGTGCTGTACGAGACGATCCAGCTTTCACAATTACCATACCCGTGAACAAGTCAGACCATATCAATAACTCCGTATTCCAATCAGTCAAACGAGGCAGCGACGGGATATGATGCATGGCTACCACTTGGAACGGGTACGTAGCTTCAATATTTCCGGGCGACATCCCTTTGATCGTAGGTTGACCCTTCCCCGTCTCACAATCTACACATTGCCCAACGAAGCTTTGCACTCTACGAAATAGTCCACGCCAATGAAAGTAACGTCTGATCCGCTGATATGTTCGCCCTATACCCTGGTGCCCCCCCCTCCAAACTCACATGATAATGGTGGAGGACCTCCGCATGAAGGGTTTCCGGGACGACCAGCTTAATTGAGGAGCGTTGCTCGTCTCGATCATCTTGATCACAGCTGGCTTTTCCTTTGGTCATATTTCCGCAGTAGATCAACAACCCTTGGTCGTCGACGTCATAACAATCGGCGATTTTCGCGCACTCTTTCACCTTGTCTGCGCTCAGCTGTGACACGTTACCATTCAAGTAACATCGCAAATCACAGATCCACTTTTCTTCGTCTTGCGCCTTTTTAACTCGTTCCGCCCTTATCCCCTTTATGTATACCTCGGGCCATGTCGACGATTGCGTTTGACGAATGTTACGTGATCGCGTCGTCACCAGCACTTGTGAAGCAGTGGGATCTTCCTTCCAAGTAATCACCTCCCGCAATCTGTTAAGATCGACCAATTCTTCCAGCTGTTTCCCATCATTGATCTCACATCGTGCCCCATCCCGCATGGCAGTGGTGGTGATGTGATTGGCACTATTATTCCACTCTCGTTTAACATGCAACAGGTCATGGTCAGGCCATTCGCGAAGGAGTTTCAACGCGCACTGTTGCAATACTTGCAACCGCGGAGCTTTACACTCTATTTCGCCACGAATTTGCCTGATCACCAAATTCGAATCTCCACACACGATTATTCTTCCTTTGGGATATTGCGATAGTAAATCCAAACTTAGCAGCATTCCCTGGTACTCGGCTTCATTCACCGTGATGTTGGGTGCATGGTTCGCAACCGCTATCATGATCTTCCACTCCGGCAGCTTCCACACGTAAGAACCGAATGCACCAGCGCATCGCTTAACACTAGTAGATCCGTCGAAGCTGATCACGTACAGCTCTTCGCCTTTCTCGACCGTGGGAGGTGGTACTTCAATCGTCTGTCGAGGCTCCTTTTTTGGTGCGATTGCGATCAGGGCCTCATCAATTTCAGTGCGAGAAGTGATACTTGCGGCCAGCACCCCTAGTACCTCCTCTTCTCCATGCACGCATTTCTTGATCTCCAAGTCCCACTGTGATAAGATTGCAGCCCATTTTCCCAATTGTCCATCTAGCCCGTTGTACGTCAAGAGCCACCTCAACGTGGATCGACGCGACAGGACAACGATTGCTTTTCCGACCAGCATCGTAAAGTAGACGTCTAGAATGCGTAGAAGGGCCAGCACTTCTTTTTCAACGGGGATGTAATTCAGCTCCCTGCTCTTCAGTGTCGGGCTGGAAAATGCGACGGGGAAATATACTTGGTCATGCTCTTGCACCAACACGGCAGACACTTCCCACTTGCTGGCATACACCACAATCACCGGCGTCTTTGCTTGGTCTAAATGGTGCAGAGTTGGGGCTGACGCAATCTTAGCTTTCCGCATGCTGAATTCCACTCGAGCCGTAGTTAATCGATCATCCTCACAAGTCGTGCTCTCATTGATCAATGCCCGGCTCTTTAACACTTGATAATCAATTTCTCGTAATTCATAAAGCATAGCGGCATAAATCGCAAAGTCTTCGATAAATCGACTGTAATAATTCAGGCTCCCCAAAAACGTTTGCATAGCACGTAAAGTGCCAAGAAAAGGCAAATCGATCAGATCATCCAAATTCTTCGGATTCGCTTCCAGACCATGGCCAGAGACGTGATGTCCCAAATAAGGCACTTCACGTCGACCCCAGTAGAATTTGACCACGCTGATCGACAAGTTCCACTGATCGCACTTCTCCAACAGGTTTCGCACCCTGTCACACAGGGTTGTCCATGTAGGGGCCGGGATCAAAATGTCATCAATATAGGACCGTCGCTGTAACACAGACGGGCCTCGGGCTTTGTCAGGCTCTCCGTAATAAACAAATCCGATGACTCATCCACCCCGTCCTTGACCTTGAGATATCCATATAATGCATTGTCAATTAACCGCTGGTAGATCTGCGGAGCGTTTTTAAGGCCGAAGGGCATCCGATTCCACTCAAATAATACAAAAGGAGTGACAAACGCCGAAATCTGACGTGCTCGATCGGTCATAAACACGACCCAAAAACCGCTCGCCATATCCAAAGAGCAAAACCACAACGCTTTATCCAAATCTTCGAGTAGATCAGAGATCATGGGCATTGGGTATACCATCAAACGTGTGAGTTGATTCACCGCGCGATAATCGATATATAAGCGAATATAAACCCCATTCTTTTTCACGATGATCACTATAGGTGGTGCCCAGGGTGACGTAGACGGCTGAACGATCTTAGTAGCCAATAGCCCCTTGATCAAAGCCGATAACTTCTCGCGAAATTGCGGCTCCACCTTTCGACACTTTTGGGAGATCGGGCGCGCATTGCCTACATCGATATCGCAAACCACTCCACGTGCAGTAGGAGGAAGCGCGTTTCCTTTTCCGATCAGCAGGTATTTCTTCGCCCAAATTATGTAGCGAAGTTGGTCAATCTCTTCTGCTGTGTTGATCAGTGGGTTGCCAACTTGCAAATCATCCTTGGTCACTTCTTCGGTACTTGCGGATACTTCAGGCAGTGTGTCAAGTTGTTTCTCCAGATCTTCCACGAACAAAACTCCGCCTTCATGGTAGCATACTTGGTCATCGGTAGGAAATACACCGAATTCACCGGTATCAGTTAAGACGGTATGTTCACGCATATCTTGATCAGGCCCATCTCTTGTAACAAGTCGTTCAACTTCATGACCAAGGGTCTGTCCTTGCACACTCGGCTCCTGGTTGTCCTTTTCATGCACTTATTGTACCTTATGTGGTCTTCCGGTTACTAATGTCACCGATGCCGTGGCCGAGTCCGCAGGTCGAACTAGACTTTTCTGAGGGATAGAGTACTCCTTTATCTCGACCAAAGGACCCTGGTCGACGCTTCCTTGATCGTCATATACCGAGTCGGCGGAGGCTTGATACGCGAGATTCTTCCACTCCTTATATCGATTAGAGCCACCGAAATAAACCCAGGGCGACGGGGCACATCATCCTTATTCATCCAAATGCCTAAAATCATATCGTCATGTAGGATGATCTGATGATCGGCAATATTCGTAATATACAAATATCTCAAATTACCCACGCCCCTAGTCACAGTAGGGACCCAATCTTTTCCGCGAGTAATCCATAATTTCCGAGATCGCTGATCACGAATTCGAACCTCAGCAGATCGACCCACTGGGATCTGCTCGTACTGACCAATTTTCATATAATTTCCACACGATCCATACAGCTGCCGGCGTCCTTCTAATGGGATGATTACTTCATCCGGCAGAATTAATGCACCGTGAGCGATCTCCAATCTGACGCCAGCTGGGATCATAAAATCCATCTCTAATATAGCATCTTTACGAACAAGTCTGCCCACCCATGCATGGAAATAATAGGCCAACGAGCCTGCTAGCGTAATCTTGATTTTAGTGCGCCCTTCCGTGAGGTATGCACTTTCTCCAATGCCGACACATTCTTGCGTTTGACTCGTGTCGATATGACAACTCACCTTACGAGCAAAGGTTGAGTCGATGATCGACACTTCATCACCAGAATCAAATAATAGCGTGGCACGTTCGTTACTGATTTTACCAATCGCCTTGGCTTGTTTAAACCATTTCTTCGGCGAGTGGTATTTCCAATATCCGCGCGATTCACCTGGAAGTAGACCAACCTCTATGATCAACGGGGACCGAGAAAACTCATCGATATGGAATTAGCCAAACGTGGTAAATCAGGCTGATCACATTTATCATTATCTCTTTCTGCTGCTTGATCATCCCTCTTCTTATCCACATATGCAAAAATACACAAACCTGAACGCTCGTCTCGTACCAGATTCCAACCTGGCGAGCGTCCTAGTTTAACATGTCTCGGCTTCCTTGGTCAGCATTCCCGCATACTTGGTAGGGTTGTACCACAGTCGAATGCGATTGTAGAATTCCTCCATGGGGCACTTGCCAACGTCATGAATCTCGCCGCACACACGGCAGACGTACAAACAGTGATCCGTCGGGTGTCCCTTCTTGCCACACTTCAGACAGGTCAGGCGTTTCCAACAACACAAATTGTCGTGCTTAATTGATACGCAATGACTGCATTTCTTCATCGCCTCTTGATCGACTGCACTTGAATCACTTCGATTACCCGATCGGGACTCGCCAGGATGACCGATCGCCCCTGGTTTGTCGCGTATAGCAGCAATCATGTAACGACGCTGGTCACCGTCACTTTCATCGTCATCGGAGCTTGACTCTTCGCTTCCAGAAATCATCTTAATCGCGCACAATGCTTTAGGCTTCCGCGCCGGGGCAGGTGACCGATCATCACTGAGTTTTTGACGGAATCGGCTGGTGCCTACCGTCGCCGTTGGCTGGTACCACTTATTGCGCGCATATGCCCGCAGCGTTTCTTCCATATCCGCGGCGGTATCCAACCGCAGAAGTGCCAGTTTATCGGCGAGCTCACGATTGGTCAATGTGTCCAGAAAATGTTCTACATGCTCACGTAAAATTGTAGGCGTCCATCCCTGATTGGCAACTTGGCCCGCAGTCCCGCCACATTCAACCGGTGCAGATACTCAATGGGAGTTTCATCTGATCGCTGCTTCGTGTAATAATACTGGCGGGATGCCGATTGGCCACTTCCACGGTATTGAACTTCAAACTCATCCACGAGACTTTTTCAACTTTATCGGGTAACTCTACTCAGCTGGCGATGCCAATTGCGTGCTGGTCCTTTTAGTAAATCGCCCATAATTAAGCACTTTTCTGGGTCGGAGGCTTGGTCACGCATAAATGCCGACTTCAAACGACTAATCCAATGCCGCGCTTGATCTTCATCCACTTCCTTCCCTGAAAATTCTTTAAGATTATTGATCGCCGACATCCGAATCCTGGGAATCGGCTGTTGGTCAGGCATTCAAGTGTACGCTGTCGCAACCGTGGCTTGTCGAGGCAGAGTTATTGGCTCGTCTGGGTCTATGTCTTCACAATGGGATGGTTGATCATGGAACGAATATACAGATTGCATGTCAACATCTCTAACCGTTGCCGATCTTCTTGACCTTGACTGACAATAACGGAGCGAATGCACTGATTCCATATCCACGTCCTTCACCGTCGCAGCACTTCCTGGCTTGGGCTGGGGACTTTTTGTGCGAATGACTGCAGGTGTCGACTTGCCTCTTTCTTCCGCCAAAAACGGTTTCATGGCCTTGTAGAAAAATATTTGCAGCTGTGAGACCTGTGATGATTGATCATCGTCTGCCTTGACTGGTGGCGGTTCCCTTTTGATAACCGAAAACTTGGGTTCGTCCTTCTGACAAACTGTCATCCTGGTGATCTTGGGCTCCATACTTCCGGCACTGCTCGACTCCACTTCAGGTTCATCGCCTTCGGAAGGGGCAGATTCGTAACACGATGATCCCGTGTGTTCTGCCACGTTGATCGACGGACCCGCGATTGTTCGATTGTCAGAATAGTACAAGGTGGTTCCATTTTAGCGGATCTACCCACTATAGGTACCAAAAGCTCAAACAGCTGCTCGGTAGTGGTCTCAACGTCTTCAGGGCTGAGATCGAACACTTCTTCGGTATCGTAGATGCCTGTAGCCAAGCCAGTTTGCTTAATCAGACGTGTCAGCCCCAGCACCAACTGAAGCTTGTCCTTCCCGTCCGTTATTCGTTGATTAACCGGCTCGCTCATTTTTCCACTGATCGTGACTCCGAGTAGGTTCATAATTGAATCCATCAATAAGAAATTCTTCAGCTCCTTCATATAAAACGTCCTTTCCAAATCAGATTCTGATGGTTGCATACTTGGTCGACTTTCATCGCTCTCCAAACCCGGCGCCTTCAGCAACGCCTTCGGACGGTACGGGTCGTAGTATTTCACCAACGGCTTCCAATCCGGATAATCATATGCATATGTAATTGGCGGATCATAACGCAAGTTATGATCCGCAGGGGCTCTCGAAAGAGCCTTGGGAGGTGGTTGAGGCTTCTTCTCTTCATTTATCTCATCATGATACCTCCCCAAGTCCTTATGATCAGCATTTCCTTTCTTCTTCAGACATGACGACGGCGAACTGCCTTCAATCGTCAAAACCACCTCCTCCTTTTCCATTTTGATCTTCAATTCTACTTCTGCTTCCGTTTTCACGTCCGAATCAGCGCCATCTTGCGTAGAATCACGGTGATATCCCGAGACGCCCAAAGATCCGGGCACGCGCACCATTGTGGTGGAGCGGCTGATCAAAGTTTTTGACGCTTGATCAGGCGGTACCACGGCGCCCGTACTGCCGACTAACTAAGGGGGTCCTCCTGTTGTCTTTGACTGCTTGTGTTTCTGCTAAGCTTGTGTACCCGACGGCTTAGGAGTGGGTCGCTCTCCAGGTGGCGGGGATGTAGACACGGCAATTCCTTGATGCAAGATTGGGGAACTTGTAATGAGTCGATCGAGGTGCTGATCAGACGTGAGCCGGTGTAATCGAGCTCAAATCAGGTGCGAACAGGCTTGATCATCAGTGATCAGGCTTGGGCAGGCACCGAAAGTCGTTGATCAGCTGTGATCAGACTTGATCAGGCGCGATCATGTGCTAAAAGTCACTGATCAGCTTGTTGACGCGAGTTGCGAGCTGCTGAGTGCGGGTCGCGAGTCGCAGCGTGTCGATCAGGTGATGATCAGCGAAGGGGTACTCGATCAGGCAGCGGAAATCTTCACTGCCCGATCACAGAGCCTCTTTAAGCTTAATCCGTGAATAGAATACCCAAAGTACCTTGTATTCCAAACTTAAGCTGTAGCGGAGGGTCAATCAGCGACGGGCTGATAGCCGGTTTCCACTAAAATCCGCCTAGTGTTCCCGTGGGGCGCTTAAAGCAGCCGAACACTAGGGGCCAAAAACGTGGACCAATAGGGGAAGAGGTGAGAGCTGACTGCTCGATCACGTTCCCGAGACCAAAAAACCTTTAAAAGAAGAACCGCTGACACAGCGGGCGGAGTTGCGGGTGAGTTCTCACACTCTACGCCTACCGGTGGGCAAAAAAAAAGCACTAAGTGCTCCCTCCCGGGACGTAGATGTATTTAGTAGGAAGGGAGGCGCAAAGGTGCCGTCCCTGAAGCGATCTACACGATCGTACGCAAAAGGAAAACTGTATTATTGCTTATATCCTAATATCTACCAAAAACCTAATATCAGCCAATCAGAACACCCATTCCTACGCGTTTTGTCGACCATTCGACCGCTTACATTCGGGTTACTGTCAGGTAACCGTCCAGTTGTCTCATCGTCTCAGACGTCCTATCCACGCCTCGTCCCTGTCCGCCACCGTTGTGTCAACAGTTGTACCGACTGGGGTACCAACTGTGGTACCGATTGTGGTGGCCACTATCGTACCACCTTTTGTACCGACTATTGTACGGACAAAATTTGTGGTACCCTCTACCACAGCTACGCCTATAGGGGAGCCTATAATTATGCCCCTAATTACGTACCAATTTTACGGTACGCTTTACCACATGATCGACCTGATCGACCTGATCGGTCTGATCGATTTAGTCGATCAGGCACTAGTTGGCGCGAGTTGCAAACAGGTGATCGCAGGTCGCTAGTTGCAGATAGACGATCTGGGTGGTGATCAGCGAAGGGGTACTTAATCAAGCAGCGGAAATCTTCACCACCTGATCACGGAGCCCATTAAGCTTAATTCGTCGATAGAATACCCAAAATAATTGTATTCTAAACTGGAGCTTTAGAGGAGGGTCGATCAGTGACGGGATGATCGACGGTTTTCACTAAAATCCACCTAGAGTTCCCATAGGGCGCTTAGAGCAGTGTGGTGAAGTGTACCACAAATTTGGTCACTTTTGGTCAAGGCAGTTGGTCGAGTTTCCGATTGGTCTAAACAAGGGGGGCTTTTT
>CM047583.1:25955014-25970046 GCA_026184515.1 Peronosclerospora sorghi | reverse complement strand
CATATGGTCTCGAACAATGGTCTAGAGGCTAATCCCAAGGACCTGGATTCGCTGAGTAACCTCCCGTTCCCCAGATCGTTGAAGTCAATGCAATCCTTCCTGGGAAGCTTGAATTATTATAGCCGATTCGTTGAAGACTTTGCTATCTACGCGGCTGTGCTGTACGAGCTCCGTGAGGTTGACTATCATATGTTGCGCGAAGGAGATCGGGAAACTTTACAGGAGGGCGCCGACTCTGGTCTTGCTGCAGTTTGTCCGCAAGTGGAGGCCGAAGATCATATGAAGCGTGCACAGTTTGCCTTTGGTATGTTGAAGGTTAATATGTCGACGGCACCGATCCTCAAGCATTTCGCTCCCGAAAAAGTGCCGACCATTATTGTATATGCCAGTAAGAGGGCTATCTCGGCCACTTTAGTGCAGGATCATGATGGTGTGTATCATCCAGTCACGTTTACGATCCGGACGCTAAAACCAAATGAAGTGAACTATGGAATTGTCGAGAAAGAAGTTCTGGCGTTGCTACGAATTCTCGATGTGTGTTACAACCTGCTGGTCCGCCGACCTGTAAAGGGCCTGTCAAGTCGGTCTACTTTGGCCTGGCTATTATCAGCCAATGGGATGGACGGACGTCTAGGCAGATGGTCGGCGGTCTTGTCGCAGTGGACTCTCGAGGTCGTTAAGTGCACCAGGGGCGAGGAAGAGATATTGGGAACATTAGCTGCCAGTATCACCCTTCGGTCTGAAGTGGACGAGGCATTGATAGTGATTGCCCCGTGGAAGCAACCTCGGCAGTCAGTTTCTAGACCGCCACCGACCGTCGACCATGATGAAGAGATATTGGTCTTAAGTTTTGACGGATCAGCAAGCGTGAAGAAGAAGGTCGGAGCCTATAGTGCCATATTGTGGAAGTTGCCACAATGGTCTATAGTTGCAGCCGCTGCCGATTTCACGCCGGATATTACTGTTAACGAGGCGGAGTACCGAGGTCTACTTCTATGTCTGGACCTGCTGTCGTCGCAAGAGAAGGGGAGAGTCATCATATGTGGTGACTCCAACCTAGTAATCAGGCAGATCACCGGAGAGATCGACTGCAAGGGTCCACGACTACGGAAGCTAAATGATCGAGTAATGAAGGCATTGAAGGACCACCCCAACCACGAGCTGTTGCACGTGAAACGGGACTGGAACAGAAGCTCCGACTACCTCGCGACCAAGGCCATGCGATACCAGACCGGGGCTACGATCACCGAGGAGGCCGTTCTTGATGAATTGGTGAATATAAACAGGTTCCCAGAGGTGATCGGAACCAAGAATGCCCCAGGCCAGGTGCATGTAATGGTCGCGACTAGACCGAAAGCTCGGAAGTCCCACCAACCGTTCCCAAAGGAACGGTTGAGTGAATATGTTGTGCAACGACTAAGGGCAGAACGGATCCTCAAGGCGCAGGACGAAGAAGAATGGATTGTGAATTTGAAGACCTACCTGCGTGGTGAACTGTCCAAGTTGACGAACGATCAAGCGAAAGAGTGCATCAAGATCGCGTATAGCTACGAAGTGGATGATAATGGATTATTGTATTACTGCCGCGATGCCGACAAGACAGTGCAGACCGGGACCGACTGGCGAAAATAGTGATCCCCGAGTTTCTGCAGCCGGATGTCCTTCATCACTATCACGTGAGTCTAGAAGGGGGACATTAGGGCATAGGCAGGACCTATCACAATATCAGGTCTCACTTCCACTGGAGAGGTCTTTTCCGCTGTGTGCAGAAATATGTGGGCTGTTGCACGGATTGCGAGACTGAAAAAGGTAGACCGGTAATCAAGGGGCGATCGCCCGGAAATATCGAAGCTACCTACCCTTTCCAGGTCATATCGATGGACCACATACCGTCACTGCCTAGATCGACGCGCGGCAACACTGAGCTGCTGATCTGGGTAGACCTGTTCACTGGTCTAGTTATTGCGAAGGCAAGTGCATCTCGGTCTGCGGAGAAGATCGCCCAGAGCTACGAAGAATGTGTGTTCCGAAGATTCGGCGCCAGCGAGGTCATCAGGCACGATCGGGAACCCGGTTTTATGGCCGAGGTGTTCCGGTCGTTCAATAACATGCTGGGCCAGAAACAGAGTGCGACGATGGCATATCGTCCCAAGCAAACGGATCGGCGGAACGCATGGTGCAGACCATAACGAGGGCGATCAAGATGTACGTTGCTGACCCAGACCAGCTAGATTGGGACGAGTATGCAGAAAGGCTGGTGTTTGCACTCAACTCGTCGACCGATCGGGTCCGAGGAGAAACGCCTTTTTATTTGGCATATGGATGGGACCCTCGGTCGACATTGGAAGCTACGATACCTATCGGTTGCACCCGGACCCGCGACCACGATGCTCGACGCTGGCGCATGCAGGTCCAGAAACACTACCAGCATGCAAAAGAAGTCGTCGACGAAAAGCTGCGTCAGGCCACACAAGACCGGGCAGACCGGACCAATGACCAGGTACGACCCCACGGTATAGAACCAGGGGCGAGGGTATGGCTATACCTAGACCGAGTGAAAGAGGGCTATGCGAAGAAGCTGGCTCACATGTGGCACGGACCTTTCCGTGTTGCCAAACTGATTGGTGAGCACGCTGCTGTGGTGGAGTCAAGTTCGAAATCGAAAACATTAGCATCGATAACCTGACTACCACCATCGCGCCCAGCCTTCCAACTTTCGGAGGGGGTACTCCGCGGACCACCACTCGAGATCTGGTCCGTTCGTCCGCTGCAAGCAGACGACCGGTCGTCATCAGAACCCACTTGGTCCGATTGTTTAGTATCCATCTCACCTTGTGTACCCGATGGAATGGGCTAGTTACACACTCGGTGGATCGGGATCGCAGATTGGATCGAAGCGGTCTTGAATATAGAAGACCGATCTGGGTAGGTATCTCTGGGGCGGAACTCTTCACCCAGACACAAACAGACCAAAAACACTTCCAAGAGATAACTTCCAATAGGTCGATCGTCCAAACGATCAAGACCTGACCAATACGAAATAATAGAGGGTAGACCGACCGTTCCGGTCTAGTTCCTGACCAATACGAAATAATACCAAAACCGGTCTAGTTTCCAACCAATATTAAAACAAGCCAATATGTCCGCGTAAACACCCAATATGTTCGTGAAACTCCACAAACGATATCTCAACGCCAAGACCAATCCAGTGAATAGCACGTTCCAAACGTACTTGAGTTGAGGTGTTGAGATCGCCAAATCGTACTCCCGTCGAGTGACTTCCGGTGGGCCAAAGTGCGCGTGCGGCGCATCCAGACCGGGTATAATGGGCGAGAGGGGATAATTCGACCCTATGCCCCCAAACACTCCGCGGCGGGCGGAGGCGAATAGTGTACGAAAAGGGAAAACGGCGACCCCTCGCTGTGGTGTGAACCAAGACCAGAAAAGGTTTTAACCACTTATCCGAAAGCTAAAAGATTTCCTTACTTAAAGGTATAACCTCTGTCCTAAAAGGTAAAACCACAACCAAATGCCCACTATCTGGAAAAACCACAACTAAAATACTACTACCCTATAGTCCCTAAATGTACCCCCACAAAAATATGTAAAATACCCAAAGTCGGGTGACTCACCAAAACTTGCGTTCTTGACACTTCTTGAGTCTGATAGGCTGAAAAGCCCCCCTTGTTTAAACCAATCCGAAATTAGACCAAATGCCTTGACGAAACTTGACCAGAAGTGTGCCAAATTTTGGGCACGCTTCTCCACAGCCGCCCCTGAGTCAGACCGTGTCGCACAACGACAACGGTCTGACCTCGTCCATCAAATTCAGTTGAACCTTGGTCATTCAGACTTTTCCGACATGGAGCAACCATCTTCTTCATCCGTTCCAGGTACTTGCACTGCTGGACTTGACCTTCTTGTATTTCCTTAACGACCGTTCTTGTAGGCACCTCGCATACCACGTCATCGCATGTCACTTCGCCCGTCCGGTCGGTCCGGTCTGGCAGCTCCCATCGTTCTACTGCACCTCAGACATCGGCAGGGCATCAGACCGGGACCGACGCGCAGTTGCAAGACGCACTTGAAGAGATCGCACGTCTCCAGGAGCAGATTGCTCAACAGGCGACACAACGTAAGCATGCATGTCCGGTCTTCACATTGGACCTGTTCTAACCTTCGTTTGTCTTCAGCCTGTATACCTCCAGCCCGTATACCTCCTGGCATCAGCAAGGCGATCAATGCCCTGCTTGCCGCCGATCGGCAGTCGAACACGCATGACCTCCAGCTGCGTCAGATTTTGACCGGACTAATAAACGCGCGCAATAGGTTGACCCGCTTGGAGGCTCATCAGCTTCATCTTCGGGAGCAGCTTGTGCTGGTCCAACAGCAGCAAGCAGAAGACCTGCTTGACCAGACCACGTTGAGCATTCAAAGCGAAGACCTCGAGAGGCGTCTTACTGAGCTCCGAATTTCGATTCAAGACCAGACCGAGGAGGTCTAGTCTTGTGAACGCAAGTCGAACGATTGGACGCAGGAAGCGAACGGTCGTCGGGCGGTATTAAAAGAATGTCATCAGCGCTTGGTTAACCTGTTGCGTCCTCGTCGGCATCCGGTTGCTGCCTCCAGCGTATACCGGTCTGCGTCGGCCGCCTTGGTGGACCTACACCGGGACCAAGACCAAGGCCGTTCATTGGCCGAAATTCCCCAGCCCAAAATTCGTCAAAAGTCTAAGAAGCACGCGGAGGCGCCGAGTCCCTTGAGGGCGCGGGGCACAGCGCGCGACCCTGAGCTCGAAGGGAAGCGTGCGGTGCCTCGTAAGCGAGCCAAGATACAGGAGCCCCTCGTGGGCCCAAGCTTGGACGAGGATGACGACAGTAACATCTCCAAAAATCAAGCGCCCTCGACCGCCGGTGCTGACCGTGCCAAGTATTCAGAGGTCTCGTCCTGGGATGACTCCGGCGAAGACTCCGGTGATTCGGAGTTTGCTGTCCCCATCCCAACCAAGTCGCGAACAAGTCCACATGAAAGTTTTGTTCAAGTTGCATCGACTTCGGAGCAGACCAAGAAGAACGGTCCGCATGGTGGCATTTCACCACCTCATGCGTCGACAAAGTCAACACCTACGGTCTTGCCTGGGACTTCCAAGCTCCACAAAGATGCTTTGTTGGCCAACTTGGCAATCGACAGTTCTTCCCTTCCGCCACGAACGCGTGAGGATACTTTACCGTGGTCTCCAGGGCAGATCGGTTGTTTACGCCGGTCTACCCTGACCAAGCATCTCATAGCCCAGTCTTGGGTGCACTACACCGGTTATGGACCTCAAGGATGCTTTGGTACAACTAGACCAACAAGAACCTTGGAGTAACCAGTACCAGGTTGAAAAGCATCCGTCGTTGACCGTCGGCCGTCTGTGGGGTGATGGCGAGTGAGGTAGTAAGTAGTCGACCAGATAACACTTAATATATATCATCGTTCTTTTTCACATGTTCGGTCATCAAATCACTTGAGCTAATTCCACCACTTTCTCCAGAGTTGCACTAGACACGTTATCACCAACCGTTCCACTTACATCGCGAAAAAACAATCCACGTTCGTCACTCCACTATTCCAATTCGTCACATATTCACAATACATAATACACAAGACACAAGACACAAGACCTTCCACCTCTTCACATCGGTCGGGAAGACCGATGCTACTGCATGTCTCGATCTTGGTCTTCATGGGTCTGCATCACTGCGAAACGGTTCCGACTGACTCGGTCCCGTTCGAATTCTCGTAGTAGTGCTCCACAGTTCAGGTCGGACTCATCGATCCAAGTTGTTTCATCATGGTCCTTCCATCGGACCAGATATTCTCGGTGGGTCCGGCCGAACCTGGTTTTCTTGACCGATCGGACATCTAAGGCCTTTTCCACTTCAAATTCGTCCTTCTCCAGCGGTCGTTCCCAACTGTCCTCCGGCAGTAATGCTTCATTGAAATCAAACCGTTCTGCCTCGTCTACTAGACATGGCATTTTGGGACGATCAGGAAATTCTCGGACCAGTTTTAACTTGGACACATGTACGATCGGGAAGACCTTGAAGTCCGTACCGGTTGTTACTAGACGGGCAGCGTGTTCACCAATCAGCTCGGCAACACGGAAAGGACCCTGCCACATGTGAGCCAGCTTCTTCGCATACCCTCCTTCACTCGGTCTAGGTACAACCATACCCTCGCCCCTGGTTCTATACCGTGGAGTCGGACCTGGTCGTTGTTCCGTTCTGCCAGGTCTTGTGTAGCTTGACGTAACTTTTCGTTGCTTGCATGCTGGTAATTTTTCTGTACCTGCATGTGCCAACGTCGAGTATCACGATCGCGGGTCCGAGTGCAGCCAATAGGTATCGCGGCTTCAAGAGTGGACCGGGGGTCCCATCCATACGCAAGATAAAAAGGCGTTTCTCCTCGGACCCGATCGGTCGACGAGTTGAGTGCCAACACCAGCCTTTCTGCGTATTCGTCCCAATCGCGCTGGTATGGATCGGCAACGTACATCTTGATTGCTCTTGTAATAGTTTGTACCATACGTTCTGCCGATCCATTCGCTTGCGGACGATATGCAATCGTCGCGCTCTGTTTCTGGCCCAGCATATTGTTAAACTACCGGAACACCTCGGCCATGAAACCGGGTTCTCGGTCGTGTCCGATGACCTCGCTGGCGCCGAACCTTCGGAACACGCATTCTTCGTAACTTTTGGCGATCTGCTCGGCAGACCGTGACGCACTTGCCTTCGCAATAACTAGACCGGTGAACAGGTCTACCCAAATCAACAACTCAGTATTGCCATATTTCGATTTAGGCAGCGACGGTATATGGTCCATCTCTATGACCTGGAAAGGGTAGGTAGCTTCTATATTTCCGGGCGATCGCCCCTTGATTACCGGTCTACCCTTTCCGGTCTCGCAATCCGTGCAACAGCCCACATATTTATGCACACTGCGGAAAAGACCTCTCTAGTGAAAGTGGGACCTGATCTTGTGATATGTTCTTCCTATGCCCTAATGTCCCCCTTCTAGACTCACATGGTAGTGATGGAGGACATCCGGCTGCAGCAACTCAGGTATCACCAATTTCGCCAATCGGTCCCGGTCTGCACTGTCTTGGTCGGCATCGCGGCAGTAATATAGTAAACCATCCTCATCCACTTCGCAACTGTCTGCGATCTTGGCACATTCTTTCGCTTGACCATTCGTCAACTTAGACAATTCACCGCGCAGGTAGGTCTTCAAATTCACAATCCATTCTTCTTCGTCCTGCGCCTTGAGGATCCGTTCTGCCCTTAGTCGTTGCACAACAGATTCACTCAACCGTTCCTTTGGGAACGGTTGGTGGGACTTCCGAGCTTTCGGTCTAGTCGCGACCATCACATGCACCTGGTCCGGAGCGTTCTTGGGTCCGATCACCTCGGGGGGCCTGTTTATATTTATCAAATCATCAAGAACGGCCTCCTCGGTGATCGTATCCCCAGTCTGGTCTCGCATCGCCTTGGTCGCGAGGTAGTCGGCGCTTCTGTTCCAGTCCCGTTTCACGTGCAACAGCTCGTGGTTGGGATGGTCTTTCAATGCTTTCATCGCTTATCAGCTGATCGGCACGCCGTTGACAGAAGGTGACCAAAATTTTGCCTTCGCTTCGCCACATGATCATCATCTCCTCGTAGATATGCCATGACTTTGCTACACCACACATATTGTATCTGGACTGTTCCAATCCGTTCAATTCAAATAGCTGGGGAATTTTCATATGGATCATTATCCATTTCATCCTGAGGTTCTTCAGATCTAGCCACATCATTGTCCACTAAGTGTAAATCACCATTAGTGTCAGCCCCTTGTCCAACAGTGAAATTCTTTTGGTGTTGGGGCTGCCCATTACGAGAGTTTATCATACTTCGAGTGAGAACAAACACTTGTGGTGATGCATAATCATCTTTCACCCATATATCATTCGACTTCGTTTCAATTTGCTCCCCATTATTAGAAGTGGTGCCATAATCACAGGGTGGTTTCTCAGTATACTCTTGAGCATCATCTGCAGTGGCATACAACAATTCTGGTAGACGATTGAACAGCTGCAGATCCGTTTTTCTCTCCTCTCTGATAATTTTCCCTGCCCGCTTCTCTTTCATTGCACATTGAGTCAAAAAACCAGCTGCTTGTTTATACTTGCGAGCCATGTGTATCAGGCTGAATGCTTCGAATTTCTCTATCAGTGAACGCACTCTGACCAACCAAACCAATAGTGATGCATGATTGCAGCATAGATCTCCATTGACTTGTACAATAACCAATCTAGAATCCCCACACACAATTGCTTTCATTACATTATGGTCGTGTGCAAGCTGTAATACATGGATTAGTCCGTGATATTCACTCTCATTCACGGTAAGGTTATCTTGAATCCCATATTCTGCTGCCACTACTTCCCAGGTTGGCAACTCCCACAAATCATGCCAAATGCTCCTTTCGGGTCATTCTTAAGAAGCACTACACCATCAAACGATAAAACATATCCGGTGCTATGACGTTGTAGACTAGGAATTGGCTTAATGATCGGCACATCTTTTAACGAGTTTAACGGAGCAATATCTTCCAGCACTTCATTCATCTTTTCTGCGGGCACAATGGACGCGGCTAATAAATCAGGTAATCCTACAGCTTCATGATTCGTTCGTATGATTTCCAATGACCACGGAGACAACATTACTGCCCATTGAATTCCTCTGCCTGTCAGACTTTTTGATGTGAACATCCATCGCATTGTAGAATATGTTGCATACACTGTTATATGCTGTACAAACAAAATATTAATGGCATTATGTAAAGTTTTAAGAAACGCTAGCACCTCTTGTTCCGCCCCTGTATATCTCGTTCCAGCATCTTTGAAAACCTTGCTAACGTAACTGGATACTGCTGGGTGCAGTATCCATCATAATCTTGACACACTGTTGCTCCGAACGCCCATGGATTGGTATATAGCACTATACTCAATGGTTTTGATCGCTCGATATGCCGTAACAAAGGTGCATTCACCAGACGATCCTTAAGCAACGAAAACGACTTTTCAGCGTGCTTCAGTTGTGTACCATCCTTTAACTGTAGTTCGGTTAACTCATACAGAGATGCAGCTAGTGTTGCAAAATTATCAATAAACCGTAGGTAGTATATCAAACTTCCAGTGAATCTTTGAACTCCTTTTAATGTTCGCGGGAACGCCATTTTGACAATCGAGTCCAAATTGCGGGGGGGGGGGATGCTTTAATTCCTTCTGCAGATATACGATGGCTCAAAAACCCCACACTGTGTTTGCCAAACGCACTCTTTGGTAAACTTATTGTGATCCGCCAGTATTTAAATGATTCCAGGAGATTCTTAAGCATGATGCACAATGTATCCCAACTGCTTGCACCAAAGGTAATATCATCGATATACGACCGCCTCCCAATAATAGGTTGCTCATCAGTCATCACTACTTAGCCGTTATGAAAGAAGTCTTGTGTAATGGAAACATCTGTTTCCAACACATGTGCCTCTTCGTTGTCATTATCCATGTCTAACTTGCCGCCTAGCAGTTTGCATTTCACCCCCATCTGTTGTGACCGCCGTACCATTGTCCACAAAGCGTTATCCACTATACGCTGATATATTTGAGGAGCGTTCTTAAGCCCTTGAGGCATCTGAAGCCATTCGAAATGTCCTAAGGGACAAATAAATGCTGTGATCAATCGAGCTCTCTTGGTCATCGGTAAGGCCCAATACCCACTCACATTATCCATTGAACACAACCATTTTATTCCCTCAAAATTGTCCAGTAAATCATCAATTAACGGCATAGCATACGCCATCAATCTCGTCTTCTCATTCACGGACCGGTAATCATTACACAGCCGTATGTCGGTTTTGTTCTTTTTTAACACCATGACGATCGTTGAGGCCCATGCATACTCCGAATACCGAATTAGTCCAGCCTGTAATAGTCCTCGTATCAATTCATACAATTTAGGTAATAGTGTAGGCGGTACTCTTCGTGCTCTTTGTGCAATAGGTGCATTGTCACCAACATCCACATCACAAACTACACCTTTAGCTGGAGGTGGTAGCGCATTACCAGAACTTATAAAACCATCGGCATACTCAGACAACAAGGTACGTATATTATCTTCTTGTTCTTTAGTAGTAACTCCTGGTTCTCCTATGTCTGCAGTAGTCATATCTGGTGGTTCGATTGGTCTTTTATCTACTTCTGGAATGAGTGCCAGCTGTTCTTCCATAGCTTCAGCCGACATCTCAACTCCTTCATGCAAGTACACATCTCTTTCCAATTTTGTCTGATCCACCTTCATTGGATCTATTGCATCCATTACATACACAGCAGTAGGTTTATCTCCAACAGTTCTCACTGCGTGCACGTTAGTCCAATTGATCGGAGTGTTAGCGCTCTCCATCACTTGTGTATGCACTTGTAGATATTCTTCTGACTTTAAATCTGCTTGTGTCATTAGCGGCAATGGTTCTTCCCTGGGAATCTGACAACTTTGGTATTTCATGTTCAAAATTACATCCTCCTTGACCAAAAAGTCTGTACCCAGTATAGCTAGCGCATGTGTATCAATACTAGCGACCCACATATCACAGGTGAAAACCACTGACGAGCCTATGCGAACCTTGACTGTAGCCACACCTATTGCTCCAATATTACTGTCTGTCACGCCACAAAAGCTAGTTAAGGTCTCAAACATCCGAACCGATACTTGTAGCTTCCGTGACACATTGGTATGTAAAACGGATATGTTTGCGCCTGAATCCAACATTAATGGTAATTCCAGATCATCAATGGCCCCATTTACATAGACTTGAGTTGCAGTTGCAGGCTGCTTTTCTTCCATTGGCCGTTGCCATCCATCTCTTTCTCCCACATTTTACCAGTGTGACACATGCTGGAGTCTCTGTTACTTCATCACTTATCATTCGCTCAGCTTGTGTCTTATCCTCACTGGAAACAGCTTTTTTATTTAATTTTTCTTGTTTTTTCTTCTTTTGTTGATCCTCATCTACAGTGAGTGAGTGATCCATCCATATAACATGTACTATTTTTCTTGATTTTCTTCTGTGTGCAGGGTGACACAATTGCGCTTTAATTTCATTTGACAATGCCCCCTCTTTCCTCTCGACGGTGGTTGCAATGCACTATGGGGCTAGGCGTTTAACTTCTCCAATACTTGAGCTTTAGTCAATTCCCCTGACTTTAATTTAGCACGCATCTCGACCATCTCTTCGATGAAATTCCGACAATACTTTGCATCATGACCAACATTATCGCAATGCTCGCACTTCACCAATTTCCAACAAGTGTTTTTTGTGGTGAAGCATATTATAAATCTTTGCGGGACCATAGTTGGTACAGTAGTCAGTATCATAGTTGGTACAATAGGCGATAGATTAGTTGGTACCATAGTTGGTACAATAGCCGGTACGACTGTTGACACAACAGTCAGTACAACAGTCGGCACAACTGCGGCGAACATGGACGGGGCGTGGACAGGACATCTGGGACGACGCGACAACTGATACAGTTACCTAACGGGTACCTAACGGTTAGCGACGGACGACGGATAAATCAGGTCGAGTGGTCTACGAGGCGTATAGGGATGAGTAGTTCTGATTGGCTGATATTAGGTTTAGAATATAAGTGCTAATTAAGTTCTCCTTTTGCGTCCGATCGATTAGATCACCGAGGGGGAGGCGTGATCTCCTCGCGACTCCCTCGCTTTTGCATACGCACCCCTTACGTCCCGGGCGGGAGCACGTAGTGCACTTTTGGGCCCACCGGCAGACGTAAGGGTCTTCAGAACTCACCCTCAACTCCACCCGCTGTGTCAGCGGTAGTATTTTGCAAAGGTTTTTTGGGGGGGGGGAGGTGTTCTCATCTCTTCCCCCATTGGTCCACGTTTTTTGGACCCGAGAGTTCGGCTGCTCTAAGCGCCCCATGGGAACTCTAGGTGGATTTTAGTCGCTGATAGGCCCTCCTCTTAGGCTTAAGCTTAAAATACATAGTATATTGGGTGTTCTATTAGCGGACTAAGCTTAAAAGGCTCAGCGATCGGGTGGTGAAGATTTCCGCTGCCTGATCAAGTACCCCTCCACCGATCACCGCCCTGATCGACACTCTGCAACTCGCTATCCGCGCTCAGCTGCTCGCAACTCGCGCCAACCAGCTGATCAGCGACTTTCAGTACCTGATCAAGCCTAATCAAGTCTGATCGCTGCTGATCGACGACTTTTAGTGCCTGCCCAATCCTGATCACTGTTGATCAAACCTGATCGCACGTGATTCAAGCCTGATTGCGCCTGATTATCGCCTGATCGCATCAGTCGACTTATCACAAGTCAACACAGTCTTTCCACAAGGAATTGTAGTGTGCCATCCCCGCCACCTGGAGAGCGACCCACGCCTAATCCGTCGGGTACACAAGGTGAGCAGAAACACAAGCAGTCAAGGACAACCGGAGGACCCCCTTCGTTAGTCGGCAGTCCGGGCGCCGTGGTACCGCCTGATCAAGCGTCAAAAACTTTGATCGGCCGCTCCACCACACTTTTGTCATGTCCCTGTCGATTACAATGTTCACAAATCACTACATTGTCAGTATTGGGATTTGTTGACGCTCGCGCACTCTTGTCTTCATATACCGGTCGTGCCCGCTGCGCTGCATGTACTTCCCCGCCCATCATATGCACGCTAGGTTGCAGGTCTTCATACATAGCATCAGCTTTCTTACGGGTAGCTACCTTCTTTCCAGGCCTCATAAGCCGCGCTTCATGTTTAATTAGTAGCTTTTCTAGCTCTTCGATAACTGAGAAGGTTATGTGTTGATACTGAATCTGTATGGTGCGATCATGAATAGTATCAAAGAACTGTTGAATGTGTTATTCCAGCAATGATGCAATGAACGCATCTCTAAAATCCATCCCTGCTCGAAACGCTGCTGCGTTTATTCGGTATAGATATGTAGTAGCCAACTCATCATGTTTCTGCGTAAATCTTGAATACATAACTCGAGGCGACACTTTGTCCACACAAAACTTCTTTTGGAAAAGCGCAATCACCTTACTCCAGTCATATTTTACCGAATCAGCTAGTTGTTCGTACCACCATGATGCAGTGCTTGTCAAGCAATCAACAAACATTCCAAGACGTTTACTATCATTCCAATGTGATATATTAGCCACATGTGAGAATCGAGCGACCCAATCCCGTGCACTTCCGGCATCCTGTCTATTCCCATCAAAAGGTTTTATCTCAGTGTTCTGAATGATGGCTGTAACTGGTTGAGGTGAGGGTGCCCATGCGTTTGCACTTCCACCAGGTATACCATACCCTGGAGTACTATGATACATTCGTGGCTGCGTAGACGGTGTTTGATATGAAGTAATAGGCGCCCCTCTCGGTATATTGGGTGTGCGACTAGCCGACAATACTGTCGTGACCTTAGCTAATTCTTCCAAACTCAAATATCCATCTTGCTTCATCTTCACCAAATTAGCTACCACTGGATCTTGTTTAGATGCAGCCATCCCTGAGCTCTGTCTAGGTGCATCCACCCCTGAGCCCTGGCTAGGTGCTGCCACCCCTGGTTCTTGCTTGATCCCAGCAAGTTTGGGTGTGGACATGATTGCATCGTCATCAAATGAAAACTCCAACTTTTTTTTAGTTCTTGCAATTTTTCTGGGTCGCAACTGCGGTACTTCTTCAGACTCACTTCTGTCAATGAGCTCCAACATACCCAGTGGTTTAGACTCCCTTACCGGTGTATGTAAGGTATCTGCTATTATATAATAAGTGGGAATGATATTGTCAGTTTCTTCTCGATATACCATTAATGATGTTTTCCACTGATTTTATGCTATAGCAAAGAAATCATCAGTTCAATATCTTCTGCGGTCCGTGCCAAATCGTAATCACATGCACTCTCATACTCATCCCGTCTGATAATCTCATACCCTAAATTTGGGAACAAATCCTCCAGAGCCTTCACAGATGCTTGTAAATTTCCAAATGTAGTGAGATCGTCTCGCACCCTAAAGTTGGGTGCAGCCTGCTTCACCTTACGTATCTCAAATAATGAAAACCAACAGCTCGAATCACCTGGTAATCTGAGCACCTGTTGTTGATACTGCGTCATCTTTGCACACGCTTCGGAAAATGTGTACGTCTGTTTCGTATCATCATCGGAGTATCCCAATATAAAATGAAGATCTGGACCATCTTCTTGTGATACTAATGCCATTTTGTAAGCTTGGATTTGAGGTTGACGTTAGTCCCGGGTCGCGGCACCAGTTGTCGTGAAGGGGTTGAAAATTATTATAACTCCACTTAATTAACAACACAAAGAGGTAAAAGGCCAGTCCTCATTGTTTTACTTCCCGGGTACTTATTACTTCCGTCCGAACCAACAAATCAATCAATTACACTTGGGGTACACTTCAAAAGGCTGTTCCAGGCTTCCCCCAACACTAGCGCACTCCAACTGGCTGCTGCTTCACTCACTAGGGCGTGCGCTCACCGAATTCCTTGTGTTGCACTTGGTTTTTGTATAGAGTAAAAAAGAAAGGTTTTTGAAGGCCGCCAGAGATCTGCGTAGTTCAGGGTAAATTTCGTTCTATTAAGTATTACTACCTCCTACATCAACGTCAATCACTTTTTTCACCCACTATTTTGTGGTTACTTCAGCGCTGACTTCAATACGTGGCAGTTACCGCTGAGGCCCTCTGTAACCTGATTGATCATCCTTGAGAGCTACCACTGATTCCCTCTGTAACCTGATTGATCATCTTTGACAGTTACTTCAGAAACCCTCTGTAATCTGATTGAGCGAGTTGGCCGTCGCATGTCACTCCTGATTGGTCAAAAATTTCACTTATTTTTCCACATTCATACCAATCACAAACAAATTAGCCGTGAGCGAGTTGGCCGTCGCGAGTTGGCTGTCGCGAGG
>CM047583.1:25931391-25954489 GCA_026184515.1 Peronosclerospora sorghi | reverse complement strand
CTTCACCGCCATGAACGGACCCGCCGTTGTACTAGTAAGTTGCGCCTGTGTCTTGACTACCTTATGCACTGCTGACAGTTCGTCTTCACAATCTGTTTGTATTGTTATATCATGTGCCCTATCGCCCCTTTGTTATTGAGTATTTGACCAAGAATCAGTGACGGTGGCTCAAGAAGCGTAGCGAAAATTTTGACACACTCCCTCGCCTCTCTGAGTTCAATGAATTTCAACGCAAACACGCCATCCAATTACGCGCCGGACTATAGCTGTAACGGGGTTACATTCGGGTAACACTGAATGTTGGTGTACATGAGTACACCACGGTTGAGGTCAGTATTGGCCGGGTTGAAAGGTTTCGAACCTTTGGTTATTTTAACCAATCAGGGTATGGGACCTTGGTGTGGTGGTGTGTCAGCCATCCACGTATCAGTACACAGGTGTGTACACTACATTTTAGCTAGGTACGAATTAGGAATATTCTACTTAGTGTTACATATAGTTTATATTAGCTTAAATAATTACATATTAAATATATTCAGTTTACATTTCACTCTTTCTTACAGACGCACGACCTCGACCGGTCATGCGTGTAGTGAGTGCCGTAGCGTAAGGGGAGCCCTCCCCTTAGCTACACCCTTTGTAAGGGAACCTTGCCGTTAAGGCACTAGAAAAGGCTACAGTAAACTAACCCGGGAATCTTGGCCCCGAGTAGGAGAGTTCTCTCCTACTAAGCCCTTAATAAGGGCGTATCGGCTTAGTAGCGGCGAACGCCGCTTTAAGGAAAGTCTTCCTCTGTTCGCTAGCCGCACCGTGCGTATACGCACCGGCTACATCTGGTAGCACTTGTAGTCAATCCAGCACCTGTGTTGGTAGACTAGGCATCCTCTGCAAAGGATGAATCAGGACGATTGAGATAGTTTGACCTTCGTCCAGCAGGAAGCCTTTAAAAGGCTGTTACCATTAACGGGGGAAGAAGGTATGAAGCCCCTAGTGGAGCAGGGCCTTGAGGCCGTAAAGGCAAGGGTGAATGCCCTCATCGCTCATGAGGCGAGTCTCGGTGGAGGTCATTCCACGGGGGTGCGCCCTCCATTATCGTTTAAGATAAAGGAGTTCACCGGAGAGAAGGGTGGCAACCTTAATGTTTGGTTTCGAGAGGTCGAAACGGACTTCGCCACAGCGAACATGACCGCTGATCACTTTCAAGTGGGACTTGCATTGACCCATCTTACGGGCAAAGCCCGTATATGGGCGTTTACATGCTCGGAATCAGTCAAGGACGTGTTTCCAACATGGAAGGTCCTTAAGAAGAAGCTTATGGACATGTACGCAACGCCTTATCTGGTTTTTCAGAATCAACTGGCGTTTCTGACGTGCCGTCAAGGCACTAAGGACCTGGAGTTTTATATCCAGGAGCTTAAGACCCTGTTGGCAGGGATGTACGCGAAAGCGTATTCGGACGATGTGTCCATTCCCGTCTTCATGGGAGGCCTGAGAGAAGGGCCAGTACGTTCGGAATTGTTCCGATGCCGACCCGAATCCCTGGAAGAGGCATTCAAGATGGCGTTCAACGCCGAGAGGAACTTCCGTTCCTCTAAGGTGGGTCCCGAACCCATGGACCTGAGTCAGGTTGAAGCGGAGGAGAAACCTCCCGCTAAGAGTCATTCTGACTCTTTTTCACACAGCTTCAAGACAGAGCTATTGGCTATGTTGCAGCGGCGTGGGCCGCAGAGATGCTTCCTGTGTGGGAGCATGGATCATCTGAAGAACAGATGTCCGAAAAATCCCCAGCGATACACTCGCTACAAGGGACCAAGGATGGGGAAAAGCCCTTGTCCAAGCCGTCGGGAAACGGCGGCTCCCAGTAGGTGCGGGGCGCTCTACTGGGGGACCCCTCAGTGCTGTTAAGCCCCAGGGTAGGGGACGACAGCACAAAGCCCCGAGGGAAGCGGTGCTTTCTAGCACCGAGTTGGTGTACCAGCCAGGTTTGCTGGTCATCCTTGCGGACGTGAAAGGCTTTAATAAGCCTTGGAGAGTCTTGATAGACTCTGGAGCGTCTGACAATTATGTCAGACGGTCTTCTGTTGTGAAGAGTCGGCTGTATGCTGAGGCCCTAGAGTCACGTTCTCGTGACGTTGTCACGGTCCGTCTAGCGACGGGCGTACAGGTTTCTGTACCCAAGGTCTCGATTGACCTTAAGCTGAAGTTTGCAGACTTCGACAGCTAAGAACGTTGTCTAGTCCTGGATTTGGACTCATTCTGGGAATGAAGTGGCTGGAACGCCACGATCCATGGATAGACTGGAAGTCTAAGTCTATTGGCTCAGCGCACCCGCGGTCGGGTGAAGCATTGGCGAGTCATGAACCCACCTTTGCTCGATCGCAAAAGCGATTCTGGCGTGAGATTCCAGAGATTGGGATGTCTGAAATGATCATTCCCAATGACGTTAAGGAAGAGTTCCTTAACGAGGGGGATTCGGCGGTTAATCCCCACGCCGTTAACGGTGAGACTGGTGAGTTGCCAATGGCAGAGGTGGATTCCTCTGAGGCGCCTCCAGTGGTAGGGGTAGAGACCCCTGTGGTTAAGCGCGAGGCGCTTCTAAGCGAAGAGAGCCGTAGTTTGGCTCTTTCGCATGTCGGAAATGATCCGACTACGCCGTTGTAAATGAGATCGGCGAGTCACCGGTGGTAGAGGTAGAGACCTCTGTGGATAGGCGCGAGGCGCTTCCAATAGATGAGGCAATTGACTCCCCCCATCTGGGTCTCGGGATGAGTCCCGAGGCCAGTAGTCAGCAGTCCTGTCAGATGCTGAATAGTGTGACGGGTGTTGTCACAGAAGGCGTACGCCTTGAACGGTTTCCTGGGGTAGGCGAACTGTTGTCGCTGGAAATGTCCTTCAACGAGTTTGGAACTGCTTTGAGAGCAGGTGAAATCGACGAGGTCGTCGTGTTGCGTCCGGGAGAGGAGTTGAACTCCTCATCCACGATGGACGAGTCAGTTTTGGTGCAAACCAAACAGGCATTGAATTCCCAAAGCGGTATCAAGATCCTCGCGGATCCTGAGGACCCCTACCATTCCTTCTTAAAGGAATTTGGAGATGTCATCAGTGACAACCCGCCGATGGGGCTACCACCGAAACGGGGAGTCCGACATGAAATTAATTTGGTTCCCGGAACCAAATACTGCGTCACTAGGCAGTGGCCTCTCACCAAGGAGCAATGCGACGTCATCGACGCATTCTTCAAGGGGAAAGAAGAGGAAGGGATGGTACGGGAGAGCAAGTATCCCCATTCATCTCCCACTTTTTCTCTTCGTAAACCGAACGGAAAGTTGCGCATTGTGCATGCGTACAATAATCTGAATGCAGCTATTGTTCCCATGCAGACTCCGATTCCTCGGAAGGATGTCCTCCAGAACAATATGGCAGGCTGTACTGTGCACGATGCCTTGGATCTGGTGGACGGGTATTATCAGGTTCTTATGCGAGCGTCCGATATTCCGCTTACAGCGGTTACCACGCCTAGTGGCATGCTGTGGGAGTGGCTTGTTATGCCACAAGGGCTTTCGAATACGCCAGCTACTTTTAATCGCTTGGTGACTCAACTCTTCCACCCTCATAGAAAGTGCGCTCAGACGTACTTCGACGATATATTCGTTCATAGTCGTGCGGAAGGCGACTCGTCTGATGTTCAGACGCACCTAATACATCATCGAGCGTTGCTCGAATGTATGCGAGAGCATAAGTTATATGCGAACACATCCAAATGTATATTTGGTGCTGAGGAAATTCATTTCCTCGGATGCTTCATCGGTAAGGATGGAGTGCGGGCGGATCCCGCGAAGGTGAAAGCCATTGTGGAGTGGCCTTCGCCTGTAAATCTTATAGATTTACGGAAGTGGCTTGGGTTAGCCAACTATCTCCACAAGTACAGCGAGAACTACGCTGAAATGGCGAAGCCATTGACCGACCTTCTTAGGAAGGATGTTGATTGGTGTTGGGAAACTGAACACCAAAACGCTTACGAAGCGGTTAAGGGGAGCTTGTTAAAAGCTCCCGTTTTTGCTCTCCCAGACTCTGGGAAATCATTTAGTGTCGTCTGCGACGCCTCCGATTTCGCAATCGGATGTGCTTTGTTACAAGCAGACGATGCAGGAAGGGAACGCGTAATTGCGTTTGAGTCGATGCAGCTTAAACCTGCAGAACGGAATTATCCCGTTCATGACAAGGAGCTACTTGCAATGAAGTATGCTTTTGTCAAATTTAGGGTTCACCTACTCGGCTCAAAGCCGTTCGTGGTTTATACTGACCACGCGTCCTTACGGACAGCGACAAAGTCGCCTCATCTCTCGCAACGGATGGCCCGTTGGCTCTACTTCTTTGCGGAGTACAACTTTGAGGTTAAGTATAAACCTGGCAAGCATAACGTGCTTGCGGACGCGTTATCGCGTCGTCCCGATTACGAGCTCGCTCACGCGACATTCGTCACCACATCTGTGGTGGATCTCCTACGCCAGGCGTATGGGAAATACCAACAATGTACGGCCCTTATCAGCGCGTTGGGTGACAAGGGACTTGGACCGTCTGAGCCTACCCTGTCTGGTCGAGCTAGAGCTTGGTTACACCGTTACAGTTACTGTGACGGTTTGCTATATTATAGCACGAGCGCGGAGGACACACCGCGGGTGGTTGTTCCTCATGATGAGGAACTGAAGTATAGAGTCCTCTTTGAGGCACATGACGCCCCTACCGGGGGTCATTTAGGTCGGGATAAGACCTACAGCGCTTTCAGCGCTTTGTATAGGTGGACCAAGATGTATAAGTGGGTCGGTGCGTATATTCGCACCTGTGAGACGTTTTAGATGGGAAAACCATCTGCAGATTCAGCTGCGTCTTTGGCGAGCTTATCCGTTCCTACAGAGTGTTGGAAATCCATTAGCATGGATTTTATCTGCGGTTTCCGAAGGATAAGGCCGGAAACAGCGGCATATTGGTCTTTGTAGACCGTTTGAGCATGATGGCTCACCTGGCGGCGGTGCCAGAGTCCATTGATGGACAAGGAACAGCGATAGTGTTCCTAGACCGTGTCGTTCTACAGCACGGTCTACCTGATGGCCTTGTACCGGATCGGGATCCCCGTTTTAAGGGACAGTTTTGGGGGCGTTGTTTAGGGTGCTGGGCACCAAGCTCCTCATGTCCACTGCGGATCATCCGCAGACGGACGGTCAAACGGAACGCGTTAATCGCGTTGTAGAGGACATTATCCGGAGTCTATGTCCGGATTCTCCAAAGAGTTGGAGTGAGATGCTCCCGATGGTTGAATTTGCTATCAACAATTTGGTTCATGCATCTACGGGGTTTACCCCATTTTACGTGAACGGATTAGTAAATCCGAGGGTTCCGTTAACGTCACGTGTGTGTGGCCCAGGGCTTGAGGGGGGGGATTCCCTGATGTCAGCCCTGTATCTGTGCGAAAGCACATCGATAAGTTTTTATCGACGCGCCTTAGTGTCTTACGACACGTCTGCGATGCCATGGCGGAAAGCCAAGACAAGCAGAAGGAGCAAGCTGACCGCAAGGGGCGGCGAAACGAAAAAGTGTACAAAGTAGGAGAAAGTGTTTTATTAAACGCTAAAAACCTTCCTACACATGCAGTTTCTAACGTGTTACGGAACAAACGCGCCCCAGGTTTGTGGGGCCTTTCAAGGTGCTAGCCCGAAAGGGTCTGACGTATACCTTGTATATCCCGAAGGCGATGCGTACGCATCCAACCTTCTATGTGGGTATGCTTAAGCCATACCAGAACCCGGAGGCGGGTCCACTCTTGGAGGAGGTTGGAATGTCGGATAGCCGTAAGGCACGGCAGGTCGGAGTAACTCCGACAATGTCAAAATGCGGCCACGAAACTCCGCAACGACAGACTCGAGAGAGTCAAGCCGCCTCTCGATGCGGTCAATCGCGCTCCCCTCATCGGAGTCCCTCCTGGACGTACTGGATGCGATGGCTGTGTCGATCACAGAGCTAGCGAAACTCACGTCGAAATTGTGCGACCTCATCCTCCAATTCTCGATTCGGAGGGTACTCCACATTACCATGTGGAGCACCTGATGGTGCGACGCCATCACCGTGGTTAAACGCAGTATCTGGTGAAGTGGAAAGGTTATCCGCATTCACAGAGTTCGTGGGAGTCCGATACTCCCCTGCGGCAGGATTGCCGAGACGTCGTTGACGCTTTAGAGTGGGAGAATCCTTCTGCGAGTCAACGACCAAAGGGGCGGGGGAAACCCCTTCACTCCCAGTAGTTGGGAGTTCGCCGGAGGCAGATGCGGCGCTCGCACTGTTCTCGGGCACCGCGTTGGGGGCAGGGGCGCTGGCATAGCGCGTGCGATAAAGATCACTTAATTGCTCCATCGCTTCGGCTCTAGCAAACGCCAGGCGCAACGCCCTCTCCACCCGAACGTCACGGAAGGAATAGCTATTGTGCAGCTCAGTAAAGCTAGGAAGACGTTTCTTCCCTTCCGCCAAAGCGCGGAGCCTTTGTTCTGCCTCTTCGGCATTCTCTCCTGGTAGGAGAACGAAGGGAACCTCGCGGAGGCTCTCAACATGGGCACCCTGTGCCTGTTTCTCGAGGCGCTCTCGGTATGAGGCGCCAGTGATCTGCTTCTGCGTGAGCAGTTTTTTCCGTAGTTGTTTCCGTCGTTCGTATTGATACGGCTGTTCAGCCGTAAAGCCAGGGATATATAAGGGTAAACCTTTCTTTACCTCATTCCTAGCCCACGTTTGGGGATCACGAGTACCCGCAAAATTATATGCCGCCCGTGGCGGGCGTTTGGAGGCGCGTAACGAAGCTTTTTGTGCCTGTGCGGCAAGTTGAGCTTCCTGAACAGCACCCAATTTATTGGTCGTGATGGTCGCCTTCGGCGACCCAGATCGGATGTATCATCCAAAGTTGGCAGTGGTGGCGCACGAGTTGGCGCATTTTCCTCACGTGTTGGGAAATGATTAGGCTGCCGACATCGCTGTTCGGCGTCGTCAGAGCGGTCATCCTTAGGGGAGCTATCCCAAGGGCTCCCTCCTCCGATATATCGGAGTTCGGGTATATTCTATCCCCTTCTCGGGGAGAATGATCGACACCTCTAGAGTGCTCATGCGAAGCCAGAGTTCTGGCAGTTGGGGTCTCCAACTATAATCGATTATTGCGTGGAAATAGTCATGATGGGGGAGGATGTAACGGGGTTACATTTAGTTACGTTGGTGTACGTAAGTACACAACGGTTAAGGTCAAGTATTAACCAGTCCAAAAGGTTCGGACTTATTGGTTGTTTTAACCAATCAGGGCAGGAGCCCTTGGTGAAGGCGTGGCAGCCTGCCACGTGTTGGTACACAGGTGGCGTACCTACATTTTGGCTAGGTACGAATTAAGTAAGTTCTACTTAGTATTGCATATAGTTTGTATTAGTTTATTAAGTTAGGCTAATTTTATAAATAAATTAGTTTACAAAATACACCTAATACTGCTAGGCGCACGACCCCGAACGGTCGCGCGCGCAGTGAGTGTTGTAGCAAAAGGTAGCACCTCCCTTAGCTACCCCCTTTCTAAGGGAAGCCTTGGCATAAGGCGTTAGTGTTTACTAACAGTAAACTCAGGGAATATTGGTCCCGAGTGAGAGAGTGATCTCTCACTAAGCCCTTAATTAAGGGCGTATTGGCTAAGTAGCGGCGTATCGCCACTTAAGGAAAGTCTTCCTCTGTGAGCTAGCCGCACTGTGCGTGTACGCACCTGCTACAGGAGCGGTAGATGGGCAATTTTTTTCCTTTAAGAGCTCTTCCGGACAGTTCGTACATTCGCTTCCTCAAGGGCATGATGGTCCCGTGATAGATATGCAGTGGAACCCAAGGCGTCACTTTCTAGCTAGTGCTGGTGGCAACTCCACGGTGCTGTGGTCGGCAACAGGAATCTGAGCACTTGAACCTATAAAGGTCATTTGTCTACCTTTTTATTATATTGTATCCTCTAATACGCTATATGATATCGAACTATATTGCTGTCACCGACATTTATATTAGCGGTCTCAACAAATCCGAATCGATCAAAGAAAAGGTAATCCGCCAACCTATCGTAGCCGTCTTTTTTGGTCCTACAAGATTCGTTTACTTGGGCTTTCTTTCCTGCCCCGAACAACGTGTTGTAGTTTTACGGCTTCTGTAGCGAGCTTCAAATCGAAAGGTAATCCGAATGTTGAAGCCTAGTTGCAGGTGCAGGTCTCGAGGACGGCGTACGAGCGGGTGTGCTTTCTGCGGAGTTCACAAAGCTGATTACGTATGTATGACATGTCGATCGAGACGTTCGGCCTGTGGTTGAGATTTAGCGGGCGGAGGTTGGAGAAGGGCTATCGACGCGCAGGGCGAGCGATGTGACGTCCCCAGGGCTAGGGTTCGCCAACGTATCTGGGTAGGGGTTACTACTAGGGGTGGCAACTGACTCGACTCGAGTCATTGAGTCATGAGACAAGTCAAGTCAAGTCACCAGCTTGACTCGAAATTAGGAGTCAAGTCATGGCGTGACTGCGTCTAGGAAGTCACGAGCCAAGTCAAGTCAATCCACGAGTCAGGGTACTTGGTAGTCTGACATTACAGAGTGGGTAAGAGCATCCACGAAGTCCATAGTCCCCACATCAATTAGTGCAGTTTACCTTATCTCTTCCAGGATATCCCTTAGAAAACTCAAGCGCAGTCATGGTGCCATTTGTACTCAAATTGCGCTCATTATTCTCTGTGCAGCAACATTACCATCTTGCTGGTTCTTCTTTTCTCATTGTAGAATTCCGTCATCAGACGTCGGCGCTTTTCCGTTTTGCAGAACGCTGCATGCCCAAGGTTATAAGATGCTGTCGCGCTTCCTAAATGCGGGGGAGAGTTAGCGACGCTCTCCCCAACCCGCCTGGTCATAGGACATGGTTGTAAGTATCCGAAACCAAGTCGGTCCGGTTGGTAGGACTAACCAAGTCGGTTTGATTGGTAGGATTAACTGTAACGGGGTTACATTTAAATACGTTGGTGTATGTAAACACACAACGGTTAAGGTCAAGTATTGGCCGGGCCGAAAGGTTCGGACCTATTGGCTGTTTTAGCCAATCAGGGCCGGAGCCCTTGGTGATGGCGTGGCAGCCTGCCACGTGTTTGTACACAGGTAGTGTACATTACAGTTTCGGCTAGGTACGAATTAAATGAGTTCTACTTAGTACTAGGGGATGGTACCAGTCGTTCCGACGAACTGTCATTGAAATTTCACTGAAACTACAGTCTATCTAAATTTTGGGTTTAGTTGTCCATACCGTACCTTAGTATTTTATGGCAAAAATGAAAAATATATTAGAATAATTCTTTGTGACAGGCCTATTGTGGATACAATGGATCACAACATCCTTGAGTTGATGTTGAAACTGTGGAATATTTTCACCCTGTGGAATATTCTACGGCTGGGAAGAGTCCTCATCTGGATCTGGGTTGAATCTAGTTCCACCCATCAACTTTGTTGAAGTACCCACAATAGTCTGTTTATCTATACATATGTTTACAGTAGGTAGGACATGTTAACGGTAGCGTAGGACAAAATCGGCTTAGAGGTAGCAGTAGCGAACTAATTCCCGATCAATTCGCTCTGCAATTTGCCATCTCCCACTCGGTCAAGTCTACTCCTCTCCTCGATATTGTGGAGAAGTGAATGCAAAAATTTTTGGTCACTTTGTGTCAGCGGAACGCCGATCAGCTCATCAGCGATCGGATTGGTGGAAAACAAAGAAGATTTTAAGCCTATCGTGTGCAAGAAGTGTGACGAACGCAGATTTTGGTGAGTCACATGATATTGCGTGTATTCTACATATTTCATGTTTGTACATATTGGGGACCGTAGGGAGAGTTTGGATTTTTTGGTTGTTTAACTCACAACAAGGAAGTCGTTCGCATCTTTGCACAGTACATCAGTCGCCTTCGCACGCCGCGAGTGTTTGGGAATAGAGGATCGAGTAATCCCCTCTAGCATATTATAACCGGCCGGGACGCGTTACAGACGCACTTGGCCCGCCGGAAGTCCCTCGACGGTAGTACGCATTGGTCGGATTCGCAAGCCCAAGTTACACACGTTTGGAACGTGTAACCAAGCTTTTTGGATTATTACGTGGAGATATCGCTCGTGGAGTTTGTCACGTTCTCTTTGGATCTCCACATTAGAATATTGGTTTTTTCTTCTCACATTGGTTGGGCTCTACGATCGATTAAGCGATCTGCCCTTTGGAGTATACTTACTTTAAGTATAACCGGTTTGCCCGTACCCAGGGTGAAGAGTTCCGCCCAGGGTACAGCACACAGTACGGTCTCGCATTTAAGACCCGAATCGATTTACAGCGACGATCCACCAAGTGTGTAACCAGCACATTCCATCGGGTACACAAGGTGAGATGGAGACGCGAAAATCGGACCAGGCGTCCTATTCTGATGATCGGTCATCTTCTAGCAGCGGACGATCAGATCGGATCGTAGGCGAATGTTCGCGGGGTACCCCCCCCCCCGTCAGTTGGAAGGCTGGGCACTATGGTGGTCAGGTTCTCGACACTTCGGTGTTCGATTTGAACTTGACTCCACCACAATCTCGTAACCTTTAACAGGTTATAAGCCCAAGTACCATGGCGGACAAGACCAAGACTCTCGTTGACAAGTTCCGCGGCTATAACTACTCTTCATGGGCACGCTACATGCGTGGCGTGTTCCTGACCAAGTCGGTATGGAACGTCGTCAACATCTGTGAGACGCCGACGTTCTCGGACCCTCGGATCAAGGACGAATACATCCGGACCAACAATATCGCGTTCGGCTTGATGTTCCTCCACATCGACTCGGAGTACCATCACATCGTCGACGACTGTGAGGAAGCACATGTGGCATGGAAGCGACACCGCTCGTTGTACGAAGGATCGCAAAAGGCGGGTCGGATATATTTGAAGCGCCAGCTCCTTAGTATGGAGAAGAAGGAAGGCGCAAATGTGTTGCAACACTGCAACGAGATTCTTAACATCCACTCCAAGCTTGTGGCTATCGGCGCGAAGATGGAAGACGAAGACTTGTCGATTTTTTTGCTACGCAGTTTTCCCAAGAGCTAAGAGAACGTGGTTCTGCACGTCGAGATGAGCAGCACCGACTTGAAGACTCAAGAGATGATTAAAATTCTCACGAACGAGCACGTGAAGCGTGTAGGTGAGATGAAGACTGCAGTCACCAAGTCCGACGAGCACGCCAAGGCGTTTGGGCCGGAGCAAGATCCTCGCGTATGCTCGTATTGCGGCAAGACCGGTCACTTGGTTAACCGGTGCTGGACCAAGAACAAGCAACAAGGTCGCAAACCCAGCAGTGGTCACTTTGGCGGAAAACGCGCGAACCACGTTCAGCGCGACTACGAGGATGACGATGATACCATCGCATTTGCTGCGTCAATGGAGGTTAGCATTGCGCCGGACACTTCCATGATCGGGAAGTGGGCGATTGACAGTGGTGCCACGCACCATGTCTGCAACGACCGCTCGATGTTTGCCAACTTAGCTGAGGGCGACCACGGCGAACTTGTGGTCGCGGAAGGAACGAAGACCAAGATTCTCGGTGTCGGCACGGTACGCGAGCGTACCATTCTTCACGGCGGACAAGTTCGCGATCTCGAACTCCGCGACGTGTTATGCGTACCTGGAATCAAGAAGAATCTGCTTTCGATTCCGCAGATCAACAAGTCAGTCAAGTTCCGTGTCATCTTCGAAGGGCCTGAAATGAGCGTGTTCGACGAAAAATCGCGGAAGGTCGTCGCAACTGACCAGATCGCATTCATCCTGCTTTGGCTCCGTTCGCCCCGCGCCCCGCTCTACCCTCAGCTTTGACAGTTTCAACGGATCGTGCGATCTCAATTTTGCACGAGCTTATGGGTCACGCATCAACTCCCGTATTTCGCTTACTGCTCGACAAGTCGATGGTGAAGGAAGCCGACGTGGCTGCAAGCGCCCCAGGTACACCGGTGTGCCAAGGGTGCCAACAAGGTAAAATGGTCCAGAAACCGTTCAAGTCCAACACCGAGAAGCGTAAGTTTCGTCCATTCGAGCTCATCCATCTCGACCTTTGCGGCCCGATGGAAGTCGACAGCATTGGCGGCAGCAAGTATTTGCTCCTGATCGTGGACAAGTCTAGCGGTTTGCTTCACGGCTCATGCATCGCTTCCAAGTCAGACAGTATTTTGCTGATCATGAAGTTCATCAAGAAAGTTGGCAACCAGTTTGAGCGCCGTGGAAAGTTCGTGCGTCACGACGGTGTCAAGGAATTCGCCACGAACGCAATCAAGTCGTTTTACGCTGATCAAGGCATCGAGCAACAAGTGACAGTGCCATACGCGCCTCAGACCAACAGTACAGCCGAGCGCAACATCCGCAGCATCGTCACGATGGGTCGCAGCATGCTTCACCACGCTGGCCTGGACAAGGCATTTTTGGCGGAGGACGCGATTACCGCGATCTACATCAAGAACCGCTTACCTTCGCCCAAGTCCGATGACAAGACGCTATACGAACTGATCCACGGAGTGAAGCCCAGCATCAAGAACATGCGCGTCTTCGGTTGTCTCGGGTTCGTACTCACGCCGAGTGAGATGCGCAAGAAGTGGGATGCCAAGGCTCGTCCCGGACTGTTCTTCGGCTACCAAGAGTCATCAAAAGCGTATCGGGTTTTTGACACTGAAGCGAACAAGATTGTGATAAGTCGCGATGTTAACTTCGACAAGACCAAACCTGGCAGTTGGCACCTCGAACACAGCCCCAGGCATAGGCGATCTGCTGGAGCGACTAGATGACATCGACAACGAAGGCGGCCTCAACTTGGCCAATTTCAAGTACAGCGGCAAACGCCGTTCAGGCGCCCCACAACCAGTTGATCCATTATCCTCGGATGCAGACAACGGAGCCAGCGGCTCCGAAAACGTTCTACGGTCAACTCGACGACGAATGCCCCCGGTCGAGTGGTGTCGCGCAAGTGCGAACTTAGCCGAGACCAACGATTTTGCTGAACCAAGAAAGTTTGAAGAGGCTGTTAGTGGCCCTGATCAAGAACACTTGGAACGTGCGATTGCTGTCGAGTTGCGATCCATGCAAGAACGAGAAGTGTTCTCGCCAGCCAAGCTCCCAAGCGGCGAGCGAGCCATCGATACCAAGTGGGTATTCAAGATTAAGCGATGAGCCGATGGCTCGATCGACAAGTACAAGGATCGACTTGTTGCTCGAGGATTCAAGCAGAAGTATGGCATCGACTACACCGAGAATTTTGCACCAGTGTTCAAATACACGCCCCTTCGCATGATGATCGCACTGGAGAGGTCATTCAATTGGCCAGTTGAGCAGCTCGATGTTGTGACAGTCTTCCTGTACGGAGTGATGAAAGAACAAGTGTTCATCCGGGTCCCCGAAGGCATGGAACTCAAGGGAGGTCACAACTGTCTCAAACTGCTCAAGTCCATCTACGGTTTTGTGCTGAAGTGTACCACAAATTTGGTCACTTTTGGTCAAGGCAGTTGGTCGAGTTTCCGATTGGTCTAAACAAGGGGGGCTTTTTGGCCTATCAGATTCAAGGAGTATCAAGAACGCAGGTCTTGGGTGAGTCACCTGACATTGGGTATTTTACATAATTTTGTGTGGGTACATAGGGACCATAGGGAGGTAGTATTGTTGTTTGGTTGCGGATTTTCCAAGTAAGAGTCTTTTAGTTGCGGATTTTCCAAGTAAGAGTATTTTGGTTGCAATTTTCCAAGTAAAAGTCTTTTGGTCTAGGAATAAGTGGAAAAAACCTCTTCTGGTCTTGGTCTACACCGCAGCAAGGGGTCGCCGTTATTCTTTTCACGTACACTAGTCTCCTCCGCCCGCCGCGGAGTGTTTGGGGGCAGAGGGTTGAATTATCCCCTCTTGCCTATTATACCCGGTATGGACGCGCCGCACGCGCACTTTGGCCACCGGAAGTCCCTCGACGGGAGTACGATTTGGCGATCTCGACATTTTAAGTCAAGTACGTTTGGAACGTGCTATTCACTGGATTGGTCTTTACGTGGAGATGTCGTTTGTGGAGTTTCACGGGCATATTGGGTCTTCACGTGGACATATTGGCTTATTGTAACATTGGTTGGAGTTTAGATCGGTTTTGGTCTTATCTCATATTGGTCAGGGTCTAGACCGGTTGATTGGTCTACCCTCTATTATTTCGTATTGGTCAGGTCTAGATCGTTTGGACGATCGACCTATTGGAATTTATCTTTTGAAAGTGTTTCTGGTCTGTACGTACCTGGGGGGAATAGTTCCGCCCTAGGTACACCTAGCCATCACGGTATCATATTCAAGACCGAATCAGATCGATCTGCGATCCCGATCCACCGAGTGTGTAACTAGCCCATTCCATCGGGTACACAAGGTGAGATGAACTTAAGTGAATCGGACCAAGTGTCTTTGGATGATGACCGGTCGTCTGCCAGCAGCGGACGATCGGACCAGATTTCGAATGGAGGTCCGCGGGGTACCCCCCCCCCCGTAAGTTGGAAGGCTGGGCACGATGGTGGTGGTCAGGTTGTCGATACAAATGTATTCGATTTCGAACTTGACTCCACCACAGTTTGAAGCAAGCTTCTCGAGTCTGGACGAGACATTCGACGAATACGTGCGATCGATTTGCTTCGAAGTGTCCAAATTCGATCCGTGCCTGTACATCAAGTGTGTAGACGACCAGTGTGTGCTCCGGAACGTCTACGTTGACGATGTAATTGTTACTGGAAGTTCGTCTGACCTGATTGCTGCGGCGAAGTCTCAGCTTAAGATGCGGTTTGAGATGACCGACAATGGTCCAAGCAAGTTTGTTCTCGGCATTGAACTCGTCGACAATGCAGATGGATCAGTTACTCTGTGTCAACGTCGCTATATTAGCGACATTCCGAAGCGCTTCAACATGAAAGACTGCAAGCCCGTGGCAAGCCCGGTCGACATCAGCAGCAAGATCACTGCAAAGAATGAAGAAGACGTGCCATCCATCAACGCTCCATATCGTGAAGCAGTCGGCGCCCTGATGCATGTGATGTGCGCAACTCGCCCCGACATTGAGTACGCCGTAGGAATGGTATCGCGTTCATGGAAGCACCTCAATACAACGACTGGGTTGCACTCAAGCGCATCTTCCGTTACCCCCAAGGTACCAAGTCGCACGGCATTTGATTCACTGACGACGCCGACGTGGAGTTTGCAGGATACTCTGACGCTGAATGGGCCGGTGACAAGTCAGATCGCAAGTCAACATCCGGCTACGTGTTCACACTCGCGGGTTGACCAATCAGCTAGAGATCTAAGAAGCAATCAAGCGTCTCCCTGTCTACAAGTGAGGCCGATTATATCGCGCTGAGCCTAGCGATTCAAGAAGGCAAGTGGGTCCATCGTCTATTGTGCGAAATATTGGATGCTGCGCAAGTTCCAAGTCCGAAGCTGGTAATTCTCGAAGACAACCAGTCGTGCATCAAGATGACCAAGAATCCAGTAAACCATGGTCGTGCCAAGCACATCGACATCAGGTACCATCACATACGGGATGAAGTCAAGTCTGGTGAGGTTGAAGTGGAGTATTACCCAAGTTCGACCATGAATGCCAACTTGCTCACGACAGGTTTACCCGGCCCTCGTCACCAAGAGCTCACTCAAGCCCTCGGAGTTCAAGGTTGTGACCATTGAGGTTGTCTATTGTGGATACAATGGATCACAACATCCTTGAGTTGAAGTTGAAACTGTGGAATATTTTCACCCTGTGGAATATTCTACGGCTGGGAAGAGTCCTCATCTGGATCTGGGTTGAATCTAGTTCCACCCATCAACTTTGTTGAAGTACCCACAAAAGTCTGTTTATCTATACATATGTTTACAGTAGGTAGGACATGATAACGGTACCGTAGGACAAAATCGGCTTAGAGGTAGCAGTAGCGAACTAAGTCCCGATCAATTTACTCTGCAATTTTCCATCTCCCACTCGGTCACGTCTACTCCTCTCCTCGATCTCGTAACCTTTAACAAGGCCGGGGGTCGTCGTCGTTTAATGGTTTCTTTGTGACAGGCCGGGTAGTCGTCGTTTAAATAATATACTAGGGGATGGTACCCGTCGTTCCGACGAACTGTCATTGAAATTTCACTGAAACTACAGTCTATATAATTTTTGGGTTTAGTTGTCCATACCTTACCTTAGTATTTTATGGCAACAATGAAAATTGTATTAGAATAATTCTTTGTAACAGGCCGGGGGTCGTCGTCCTTTAATGGTATTCTTCGTGACAGGCCGGGTCGTCGTCCTTTAAATAAAGGGTCGCCCTACCCGCACCCCCCTCCACCCTAGGGGCACCCCTTGCGTGACTTTCGACCAATAGAATTAGCTCCTAAAGATTAGCTCGTACACAAAATGCGAACCGTTACTTCGGAGTACACAACACACCGAACAACAACAGTACACTCGATTGGATCGAAGCAGGACGGTGGTCAAGTCGGACTACATAGTCGAACTAGTAAACATGGAACGAGTGCTTCCAAAATGAAAAACACGAGCATGAACATTTACATGGTGCCTCTGCTTGCCGCGGTATCGTACGGAGAAGACGGTGTCCGTGAAATTCGCGCCAATGTCAATAAGCTTGAACGCCATTTTCATGATACATGTACGGAATTTATTGTTTTGTCCGGTCAACATGGTGATGGTATCGGAAGAAGAGCAGAAGTCCATTCGAGTTGAGCACTCCTTATTTGGCACCCGATACTGTATCGCATTTTGACCCGCTCAACAGCTCCTCTAGGATGTCCAAAAAAAGTAGTATTGTGGTGAAGTGTACCACAAATTTGGTCACTTTTGGTCAAGGCAGTTGGTCGAGTTTCCGATTGGTCTAAACAAGGGGGGCTTTTTGGCCTATCAGATTCAAGGAGTATCAAGAACGCCGGTCTTGGGTGAGTCACCTGACATTGGGTATTTTACATAATTTTGTGTGGGTACATTAGGGACCATAGGGAGGTAGTATTATTGGTTGATTGCGATTTTTCCAAGTAAGAGTCTTTTGGCTACGGATTTTCCCGGTAAAGGTTTTTGGTCTAGGAATAAGTGGCAAAAACCTCTTCTGGTCTTGGTCTACACCTCAGCAAGGGGTCGCCGTTATTATTTCCACGTACACTAGTCGCCTCCGCCCTCCGCGGAGTGTTTGGGGGAAGAGGGTTGAATTATCCCCTCTTGCCTATTATACCCGGTATGGACGCGCCGCACGCGCACTTTGGCCACCGGAAGTCCCTCGACGGGAGTACGATTTGGCGATCTCGACACTTTAAGTCAAGTACGTTTGGAACGTGCTATTCACTGGATTGGTCTTTACGTGGAGATATTGTTTGTGGAGTTTCACGGGCATATTGGGTCTTCACGTGGACATATTGGCTTATTGTAACATTGGTTGGAGTTTAGACCGGTTTTGGTATTCTCTCATATTGGTCAGGGTCTAGACCGGTTGATTGGTCTACCCTCTATTATTTCGTATTGGTCAGGTCTAGATCGTTTGGACGATCGACCTATTGGAATTTATCTTTTGAAAGTGTTTCTGGTCTGTACGTACCTGGGGGGAAGAGTTCAGCCCTAGGTACACCTAGCCATCACGGTATCATATTCAAGACCGAATCAGATCGATCTGCGATCCCGATCCACCGAGTGTGTAACTAGCCCATTCCATCGGGTACACAAGGTGAGATGAACTTAAGTGAATCGGACCAAGTGTCTTTGGATGATGACCGGTCGTCTGCCAGCAGCGGACGATCGGACCAGAGTTAGAGCGAAGGTCCGCGGGGTACCCCCCCGTAAGTTGGAAGGCTGGGAACGATGGTGGTTGCCAGGTTGTCAATACAAATGTATTCGATTTCGAACTTGACTCCACCACAATGGTGCGCGTGCCCGGATCACTTGGTGATCGTGGATATCACCGCGAGGTGTCATCAAAGATTGAATTTGAAGATTTGAATTTGGAATCGTTCTGGAGAGGGCGTAAGGAAAGGCTATCACCTTACGCCTTCGTTCTAGATAAAGAGGGCGATGTCCGGTCTAGCCTGGTGGAGGACCAGATCGGGACTATAGCAAGTCTTGCTATAGTCCCGGAAAGGATCAGGACCTTGGTGCTGATCCTATGTATGTGCATATTTAGAAGTTGATGGAAAATCAAAAGACGAAAAGTACTTGGAGGCCGATCAGAACGATCTGACCAACCTCCCTAAGGTCCCCAAGGTCCCCAAGATTCCCAAGAAAGGGTTGGGAATGCCGGCCGACGAAGACGACCTCGAAGAAAAGTCACAAGTCGGAGATGGAGGCATCACTGAAGAAGACCTAAACAAGATGTATTGCATTTTTGAGCTGAAACGATTTGTTCGCTTTGACGTGGTCTTTCGGGTGTTGAACCTCCAGATCCCCGACCATCTTCTCGGTCCCACTACCGAGCCGATCCAGAGTGATCGCCCATTACTGTTGGTGAAGAACTTGGTGGCGATGTTGGCGAAGGTTGGCATTAAAATGCAGAACCCCGCCGATGTCCAAAAACTATTTGAATTTGAGACTTGGAGGCTGAAATCGTCTATGTCGACCTTCCACGACCATTTGGTCCCAATGGTGTGGGCGGTTCACCGCCCAACTCCCACCGCAGCAGTGAAGGTCGCTGAAGTCTCTACAGCGCTTGTCGACATTGGTTCTGATGACGAATCGGTTTATCAGTCTCCACCGGCCTCTAACAGCTCATCAGAGTTGGAGACCGGTGTCGAGCGGATGACCATGAGGGTGGACCATGCCCAGCCAAGAAAGGGACATGCGGAAGCAAAGGGCTGCTTACCAGTCGGGTCTCCAGCAGCCCCCACAGGCTTCAGTTCCGCAAAAGGAGGTTATCAACACGTTTCCCATGACTCCAGCTAACGTCCAAGCCATATTTGAAACGATGATGGAACGTTTCATGAAAGCCCGGGTTAGACCACCTCTGCGCCCTCATGTCCAAGACCGGTCTACCCAGCAAAGTGTCAATGTTTGCCGAGATGTGGATATGGAATCGGTAACATCTGTGGACAAGACCACTAGAAGTGATAAGAAAGTCGGCAAAGGGAAGCGCAAGCCGCAACCGGCCAGACCGCGTAGACAAAGCAAGACAAGTGACTGTGGCATGGAGTCGGTCGGCGGTCTTGACGACCACTGTGGGTCAGACGGTACGGGAGCTGGCAAGCCACGCAAGGCTAACCTAGCCTCCACTATTGCTTACGACTTTGGATCTGCTGCGATTCCGCGCATCCGTACGGCCGCGACGACTGACCTCAAGGACTTCACTGGCAAGGGTGCTGATGAAGACCAGGCCCGGTCTTGGTTCGGTCGGGTCAAGTCTGCGTTCCTGCGAGACCAGACCCCGAAAAGTAAAAAGTGTCTGATCTTCCGGGATTTGTTGAAAGGGCCGGCTGCCAACTGGATCCAACAGTTGGGTCGGGATGCCCAGTCTGACTGCGACCAGCTATGTGCAGAGTTTGAAGGGCAATATTGTAACTCCGGATTTTCGAGTGCCCGCAAGTATCACCATATGCAGAAGCAGAGCGACGAGACACCGATCGAGTATTTGCATCGGTTGAACGTGGCTGCACTTCGAGCCGGCATATCAATTAAAGAGAATAACCCGCCGAACGGTGCTGCTCTGGAACATGTGGGTCACTACATTAGTACCCTGGACGATCAAGAACTGGCGGACCAGCTTACTCTGCTGAGTCTTAGGGGCGCGGGTGAAGTTGAACAGACTCTACGGACGCTACAGCAGTCACGTAGCATGAGGGCGAAGAGTGCTGGTGTCTCAGGTCGCTACCGATCCAAGACCCAGACCCAGACCGATCCGGTCAAGAGACCCTGGACCAGACCGACCCGAGCGGTCAAGGCGATCGTAGCCAAAGACAGCACGGGATCGGAAGGGGAAGTGGAAGTCAATCCAGCCAGGAGTCATCGGATGAAGACCAGTATCGTTACGTCTATGTTGCGGGACCTGCCCCAAAGACCAGGTCGAAGCTAGACCAGGTAGACCGGAAGGGAAGGAACGGAAGCAAGTCCGATCCGGACCGACCTCGTCAGAAGTGCTCCCACTGTGGGTCGAGCAAACATGATGGTCCAAATTGCTGGAAGAAGATGGTGTGCAAGAAGTGCGAGAGACGCGGCCACCCGACTGACCACTGCCTCTTCGTATGCAAGTCATGTGGAGAGATACACGAGGCCGGCCACTGCAAGATTGAAGATTTTTTTTACATGATACGCAAGTGGTACGTGCCGGACAAGCACGCGGGGATGCTGCCGCCGGACGCGGAAAAGATGTTAAACTAGAACGCTAGCCAGGTTGGAATATGGATCGAGCCGAGCGTTCTACGGTTCACATCTATGCATATGACGGCAAGGAGGATAAGACCTAAGACCGACAATACACGTTCTATTCCAAATTGCGTCGACCCAGACCAACCGGTCTACAGTCTGAAGACCGATGAGTACTCCCGGACCAAGGTGGTTATGCAGTTGGACTTGCTGCCTGGAGAGTCCCGCGGAAACTAGAAGTATCACGCGCCTGATAAATGGTTCAAGCAGGCGAAAGCCTGTGGCAAGAATAATAACCAGAAAGCGACGATGTTGTTCGACTCTGGAGCTGAAGTCTCGATAATCGATTCCGCCTTTGCTCGTAAGGTCGGATGTCGTATAGACGATACCGAGAGACAAGAATGCGTCGGGATCGGTGAAAACTCATATATGACCGAAGGAAGAACGCGTGTGAAAATTACTTTGTCGGGATCGCTGGTCTACTTTTTCAGCGCTTGGGTTGGCAAGCTGGCTGGTCAGGACGCTTTACTAGGTATGGATTTCATGGTCCCAGCCGGTATTCGCCTAGACCTGTCACATGGAGTGCATACACTCCCGGACGAGGTCCAGGTCCAGTTGGCTGGTCGAAGACCTCTGTATGGTTCGAATACCTATCTGGTCCGGTGGGACCAAGACCTCACTATCCCAGTTGGTCGGTATGCCGATACCCCGGTTGAGAAATGTTTTCGTTCGAGGAAGTTGTGGTTGACCAGGGGCGATCGGTGGGTCCCGACCTTCGTAAAGAGTGCTGGTCGACGTGGTTTTGTCCGTGTTACCAATATCGGTGACAAGCCGCTGACACTGGACAATAACACTATTGTCGGTATGTGGTTAGCAGAAGGGAAGGTACCACGGAAGATGGGGTTGGTCTCGATTGGATCGAGGCGGTATATCGAGTGGCAAAACCTGGAGTACCAATCGACCACCGATCTTATCAGCGATGATGGGTCGGTGGAAGAGGATACCTCACCTTTAGTGGAAAGACCAAGTTATGTCACCTCAAAAAAGATGTTGGTCCGAAGAAAGGCTCCGCAGTCACCAGGAACGGTGGACCATCAAGTAGACGAGCCGAGGCTAGTCAACGTGGTGTCAGCACAAGACCAGGCGACAGCGGAGCAAGAAACGGAAGAAGGGAAACATGAAGTTGCTAGGTCGGACCATGACGGTATTCCTAATCAGACCGATATCAGTGAAGGACAGCCCGTCGATCAAGACCAGGGGCGTTCAGCCGGTCCAGATGGTCTAGGTGATATCACCCCAGAAGATGAACAAGTCTGTATACATGAAGGCGGGGAACAGTACATTCAGGAGCTGGAAAGCCAAATGGCAGTCCTCCCTGAAGTGTTTGCCGACTCTCCCGAAGTTACAATGGATGATTTACAAGTGGGTGATCAAGACCTTAACAGTCCATACCATATCGAGCAGTTGAAGAATATCATATGGAAGAAAAGACATCTGCTGATCGGAAAGGGCAACGCCTTACCACCTGCAGCCCGTGGTGCGATTTGTGATATTGATGTTGGATATGCCAAGCCGATTGCCCAGCGATGTCGACTCGAGGCGCCACAGTACCGTGAAAAGCTTTCTGATCTCATTAAAGGACGGTTGGTCACCAAGATATTAGACCGTCGACCTCGCCATGGGCCTCGCCGATCGTAATTGTTATCAAAAAGAACGGCGTTGACATTAGACTGTGCATCGACTATCGGCTGGTAAATCGGTTGACTAAACTCATGGTTTACCCGATGCCGCTGATTAATGATCTTTTGGAAGACCTCAACAAGACCTTGTGGTATTGTTCGCTAGATATGGCAAGTGGATTTTGTGCGGTCTCGATGACTGATCGAGCCCGTGAGATTTCCGCATTTGTGACACCGTTTGGTCTTTTCGAGTGGAATCGTATGCCGTTCGGTCTGAAGAACGCACTCCAAATTTATCAAAGGCTGATAAACAACGCATTGTACGGACACTTCAAGATCAAGACCGATCGGGACCCCGTTGAAAATTATGATGTGTTTAGAGAGGGTGAACCCGATCGGGAAAGAGGACCGTCCGTTCTAGGGAGGCGGTCGTACATAGACGACATTCTGATACCTGCCTCGTCATGGAACGATCTGTGCGAGAAGGTTGAACGAGTGTTGGAGACATGCGACCGCTGGAACCTATCTATCAGTGCCGTGAAAAATTTTTGGGGTATGTCCAAGGTCGCCTATTTAGGCCATATTATCTCGAACAATGGTTTAGAGGCTAATCCTAAGGACCTGGATTCGCTGAGTAACCTCCCGTTCCCCAGATCGCTGAAGGCAATGCAGTCCTTCCTGGGAAACTTGAATTATTATAGCCGATTCAGTGAAGACTTTGCTATCTACGCGGCTGTGCTGTCCGGGAAGTTGACTATCATATGTTGCGCGAAGGAGATCGGGAAACTTTACATGGGGGCGCCGACTCTGGTCTTGCTGCAGATTGTCCGCAAGTGGAGGCCGAAGACCATATGAAGCGTGCAAAGTTTGCTTTTGGTATGTTGAAGGCTAAGATGGTGACGGCACCGATTTTGAAGCATTTCGATCCCGAAAAGGTCCCGACCATTATTGTACATGCTAGTCAGTGGGCCATTTCGGCACTCTAGTACAAGATCATGATG
>CM047583.1:25884947-25921415 GCA_026184515.1 Peronosclerospora sorghi | reverse complement strand
CCGGAACGGTCGGTCTACCCTCTATTATTTCGTATTGGTCAGGTCTTTATCGTTTGGACGATCGACCTATTGGAAGTTATCTCTTGGAAGTGTTTTTGGTCTGTTTGTGTATGGGGTGAAGCGTTCCGCCCCAGAGATACCTACCCAGATCGGTCTTCTATATTCAAGACCGGTTCGATCCAATCTGCGATCCCGATCCACCGAGTGTGTAACTAGCCCATTTCATCGGGTACACAAGGTGAGATGGACACTAAACAACCGGACCAAGTGGGTTCTGATGACGACCGGTCGTCTGCTTGCAGAGGACGATCGGACCAGATCTCGAGTGGTGGTCCGCGGAGTACCCCCTCCGAAAGTTGGAAGGCTGGGCGCGATGGTGGTAGTCAGGTTATCGATGCTAATGTTTTCGAATTCGAACTTGACTCCACAACACGCACCTCGTGTTGCCTGGTGGGCCACCTGGGTCCTGAGACGCATGTTTTCTGCAAGCATGTCCTGCATCCGCGTGTCGGCTTCTGTCTGACACCCTTCCGATGTTTGAAGTGCAGGAGAGTTACATGGGCTGCCAGACCGAGCCGACCGGACAGGTGAAGCAATGTGGAGCGACTCGGCTCATAGAGTTTCTACAAGAACAAGCGTCAAGAGGAAGCATAAGAGGATCGAGTGCAGTAAAGTAAGTACCTGGCGCAGGTGGCGAAGATGGCTGGTCCATGGTGAAGAAGTGTGAGTGACCAAGGTCCAGTTCGTCGAGTGAAGGGTGAGTCAGACCGTTATCGTTGTGCGACACGATCGGAATCAGGGGCGGCTGTGGTGAAGTGTACCACAAATTTGGTCACTTTTGGTCAAGGCAGTTGGTCGAGTTTCCGATTGGTCTAAACAAGGGGGGCTTTTTAGACTATCAGATTCAAGGAGTATCAAGAACGCCGGTCTTGGGTGAGTCACCCTTACATTCGGTATTTTACATAATTTTGTGTGGGTACATTAGGGACCATAGGGAGGTAGTATTATTGGTTAGTTGCGATTTTTCCAAGTAAGAGTCTTTTGGTTACGGATTTTCCCGGTAAAGGTTTTTGGTCTAGGAATAAGTGGCAAAAACCTCTTCTGGTCTTGGTCTACACCGCAGCAAGGGGTCGCCGTTATTCTTTTCACGTACACTATTCGCCTCCGCCCGCCGCGGAGTGTTTGGGGGCAGAGGGTTGAATTATCCCCTATTGCCTATTATACCCGGTCTGGACGCGCCGCACGCGCACTTTGGCCACCGGAAGTCCCTCGACGGGAGTACGATTTGGCGATCTCGACACTTTAAGTCAAGTACGTTTGGAACGTGCTATTCACTGGATTGGTCTTTACGTGGATATATCGTTTGTGGAGTTTCACGGGCATATTGGGTCTTTACGTAGACATATTGGCTTATTGTAACATTGGTTGGAGTTTAGACCGGTTTTGGTATTCTCTCATATTGGTCAGGGGCTAGACCGGTTGATTGGTCTACCCTCTATTATTTCGTATTGGTCAGGTCTAGATCGTTTGAACGATCGACTTATTGGAATTTATCTTTTGGAAGTGTTTCTGGTCTGTACGTACCTGGGGTGAAGAGTTCCGCCCTAGGTACACCTAGCCAGCACGGTCTCATATTCAAGACCGAATCAGATCGATCTGCGATCCCGATCCACCGAGTGTGTAACTAGCCCATTCCATCGGGTACACAAGGTGAGATGAAGTTAAGTGAATCGGACCAAGTGTCTTTGGATGATGACCGGTCGTCTGCCAGCAGCGGACGATCGGACCAGATTTCGAGCGAAGGTCCGCGGGGTACCCCCCCCGTAAGTTGGAAGGCTGGGCACGATGGTGGTGGTCAGGTTGTCGATACAAATGTATTCGATTTCGAACTTGACTCCACCACAGTATCCAAGGTACTTACTTATCCAGGGTACTATCCTAGTATTCCATGCATTTCCGAATACACTTGATCACATCAGCATCGCAAGTATACAATATCAACGTATTGTGCTCATGCTTTGGCTGCCTTCATTTTACCGTCACTCCGTGCGATGAGCACATTTTCTGTAGTGGTAGCGAGAGACTATCATCATCTGCTGAGAGTTTAGTTTGGTCATGGTTTCACTTCACGACGTAAATATTGATTGAGATTATGGGCAATGTCGTTGCATTCTCCTTTTAGTGTAAATTGTCAAGCGAATACTGCAAGATCTATAAGAAAAACTGAAGAAAAATGCTTTGAATATGGTACAGCGTACGCTTGTTCATGCCCCTTTTAGGCTTCCCTTTTGAAAAACACCCTTTCAGTATTTTCAAATACTCTGTCAGCAATATCTCCCAGCGACTCGCCTCGAATACTGCTGATGATTTCGAGCACTTGGCTGCAAACGATGGTTATTTACGAGTACAACACAGGCTGACACAAGCAACAACAAACTCTTACATGAGTGTGCATGACTCGTTCCGTCCTTTTACAAGACTGTCCGCCGCATATTTCTCAGCTTTTTTACTTTGCCACGATGTTTTTACATGTTTATGACCAGCATGTGTTGCACGAATATCGCTCGCACCAAGGGGCTTATGAGAAAACAATCACGTTGGAAACGAGTATTCAAAAGCATATTCAGTGCTACCAAGGTACCAGTCTCAATCATTAATCTTTCGAGCGGAATTGCCTTGATGCATTCCATATTTTCATCCGTTTTTAACGAGCAACGTTTACTCCTGTGAAGCATCGAGCCGAAGAGGGTCATCAAAAGGCTTCAATGATTGTTTCGACTCAGCATGCTCACCAATCTAAAGTCCAAGGTCCACCAACTTGAGCATTTCGTCCTTCTTGCCCGTGAATGAGTGTACGACACCGTTTGAAAACCTCGACCGATTTCTTGAAACGATATCTATCATAACCATTACGACATGGAAAACAAATGTGTGACCTTGACACCTTCGTCTCCTCAGTCACGACTGATTGTACCGTAAAAATAACCTTTGGTATTCCGATTGTGAAGAAAGAGCGGCAACTTGGTCTGCTCTACTAATTGGAACTGTTTTTCAAAATACTTGATCTGCATCTGTTTCTCCCAGAACTCGGGTCTGTCGTAGTCTGCCCGCACTCTCCATCGCCACGACTGTTTCATCTTTTTTGCCCTCTTTAAACAAAGCAATAGCTCTGCATAATAGGCTTCCGGGTCCGTCCCGTTCGATTCGAACTCACTACATCGCGGGGGATGTGCGAAACCGTGGCGAAGATCCGCGGGAAGCTCTCACGCACATTCGCTCGAGATACTTGAAACGCTTGTCGGCTTTCTTTCATATTTCCACCCGTCACAATAATTTTCTCGAGACCAGTTCTGCTTCCTTTTCGAACCGGCTGATCCAGACCACGAGGAGAAGCCAGCGGCGCCGTGGATGAAATCCAAGACACCGGCAAAGCTCCTGCATGCGCAATCTATCTTTAGGAGCTAATTCTATTAGTCGAAAGTTACGTGGGGGGTGCCCCTAGGGTGGAGGGAGGTGCGGGTAGGGCGACCCTAAATAAATAGATAATAATACTGTGCAAATACTCATGATTGGATAAAATGTGTCGATATGTATTACCCAATCCAATATCGCTAAATGAAAAAGGCCCCGACTTGGGGCACACCCCACTCACACCCCTAGGGTTAGGGTTAGGGTTACACCTTCGCTTACACGTAAAAAAAACGCGCGTCCGTGCTACGCCTGCTACGCGCTCCTCCGTGCGCGTAACTAAATTACAGGAGAAAAAAAGTGACGAGGACCAGGATTACGGTGCACGTCCTTTAGTCGCCTTGCGCCCAAAGGAAGTAGTGGCAGAATTTTTACGCTCCTGGATTGCCGATCCTGTCGAAGGTTTTGTTTTGAGGAAGGAACATGTTTGGAAGGGCATGAGATTGGATGACCTGGTGGCTACTCGAGCAGGAGCAGGGTAACTTCGAGGATACCGTCACGAAGACAAGTTTTGCATTGTCCTGTTCCCATGGGGACATGGATTCATTCATATTAAAGACGTGGAATAGGTGCAGCAAGCCCTGGAGAAGTATCTTAAGAAACGCACGTATAATGAGTACGTTGCGCTCGAGCACCAGCAACTTTTCGAGCAAGTTGAAGGGTTGCTGTCGCCTCCCTCAAAAGTAAAGATTCGGCTAAACGACGAATGAGTGTTGCTAGTGGAAACTCAGACAAGGGGAACGTTGAGGAGTTTAAGGAGCTGCTTAAATCTCTGGAGGAGGAGGTGAGGCAACAAAGGCTAGGTCTGAAGAGTCAGGTGCTTACCATGCTAACTTTTCTGTGGCTCAATGTTGCGTAGCATGTAGACACGACGGAACTGTTCAAAGATCTGGACTTCTTGCGTCGAGTGCAGTCGTTAGCGAATAAGGTGGAGGAACTTCATCGTTCAAAGAGGCCACAGGAACCTGAGCACAAAATATTGCGAAAGGACACGGGAGAAGATCTCGATATGTCGAATGGAGTTGACCAAGATATGCCGATCGAAATGCAATAAACAACTGAAACGCTGAGGCAGGAAGAGCAGGAAAAGGAGCTTGAAAAGGAGACAGAGGTGGCGTAAATTTATGACATGACGCCGATCTCAATACTTTATGGGACTTGTTGTTTGTACCTATTTATGTTCAAAGTTTTATTTCAGAAAATTGCTACGTGCACAGGCGTAGCACGGACGCGCGTTTTCCTTACGTGTAAGGCCCTAACCCTAACCCTAACCCTAGGGGTGTGCCCCTAGCAAAAGTGGGGTTCGGGGCCTACACAATCGGTCACGTGAATTTTACCCCCTAGGGTAGCTTTAAACCCTAAACCCCGAACCCTAAACCCTTTGGATGGTGGCAAATAGCGCGCTTCAGAACACCACCTCCACCAACCAAAGGGTTTAGGGTTCGGGGTTTAGTGCTACCCTAGGGGGTAAAATTCACGTGGCCCATACACAATGCCACCTCAAGAAGAGCTGCTTCCATGGGGTCGACTTGTGCTGCTCATGCACCAAAAGAGCGTATCCCTTCCTGACCATTTCTATCTGTCTCGATCAAAGCATTGTCTTGGGCGCGTGGCTAATCGTTCCGACATTCACATCCCGAAGCAGTTTATTAGTGGCTTGGTAGATAAAAGAACTATTCGTTCATCGTGTTTGTCCTTTTTTTCTAACTCTGTTTCGTGATACAAATACAAATGCCTTCAGCACTGTATCATCAGATTACTGGGCAGGGAAAGCGACGGAAGGCCCATCGTGCAGATTGAGGACGAGAGGTAAGCTCTGAATGGGAATGGCACGGCACTCAAAGTTGCTCTAACCTGAGTGTCGAAAGTAGCCGCTATGGTGTTTGGGTGAATTCAGTTAAGGTGGGATATCGTAAAAAAACGATGCTCCAAAATGGCGAAAAGATTCATTTCACTCCTCCATACTCCAAAGGTTAGTAGTTGAACAGCCTTTTTAACGCTGTATATGCAATGGCGACCTATTTAATATACTGATAATGCACCAGTTGTGACAGAACTTGTCTACCGATTTGAGATTCTACCTAGTGGACTAAACGATCAGAATGACGATCTTCGTGTGCGACAGAGCGTAGTCGAAATGTCGGTGAAAGATCGCACTCGGAAAAGGACACATGAAGAAACAAAGGGCACGCAAAGTCCGTCAAAGGTCCTTCTCTCGTCACCGCGTCCCCGACCTGTGAAAAAACTCCGACGAGTGACAAACAAGCCCCTACTAGCATTAAGAACGGATGATCCATTGGCTGAACCAGTATGCTCTCCTTCTCCTCACTTAGCACAAGGCGGTAACACTCATGTGCCAAAAGTAACGGCAGTTGGCGAAAAAAAACGTCTTCCTAATGCATCGGAACGTGGAAGCCATCTCATACCGGTTGAAGTTGTTTGTAATGAATTCTGTGCGTTCCGAAATAGTTTCATTAAGATGAAAGAAGTGGAAGATATGCTCAAAGCACAAGCGGAAGAGCTTGCAAAAGTGAAAGCTGCTTCAGCGGCGGATCTTGAACATTTGAAAGCGGAACTTCAAGAAGTAAAAACACAGGCAGCAATGGAACTTCAACAAGCAAAAGCTGAGGCTGCAATTAAGTTTGAACAAGCGAAAGCAGAGGCTGCAGTTGAACTTGCTAGAACGGATAAGCTGGCTACGGTGAAGCTTGGGAAGATTCGAGCCCAATCTACCGCTGATATGGATGCTTTCAAGAAAGGAATTAATGCATTACGTGATGAGCGTAACACACTCCAAAAAACTGTTGACGACATTTTACACGATCCGGGGATGCCGGAACATGTGCGGACAGAGGTATGAATGAGCTCGTCTGAGGAGGACTTTCTTAATAAACTTTTTATTTTTCTAGCTTCAAAATCTTAAGCGCGTTATAGGGGCCCACGGAGATGTCGTAGCTTGTCTAACTCATTGGAGCCGATCTCAGAGGTACGTGGCCCACGAGGTTAATAGCATTGACGATTGCTGTTTTTTTACACATGTATGGTGCGTGCACAGCCCTCTATCTTTTCAAAAGCAGGTTATGGAAATTGAGTGGGAGAGACTGAAGAGTTCTTACAAGATCTTATTGGGGTCCGGGCAATCGCAAGACTTAATTGACAACGAACGTAAGCAAACAGCTTTTTGTAGCAGCTTGAAGCGCTCGGTCCTCTCAAACGAAAATCCCGGACCATCACCTGGTGATATACCGCAAACGTTGGACGCAATAGCCGAAAAGATCAATGGTGGCGAGATCTTACATGGTTAGCAAACTTTGTTCGACACATTCGGCGCAGTCCGTACAGCATCGAGTTCCCCCGATCTGGCTCGCTATCTGGAGCGCTAGCTGTTAACAGTCAAACGCTTCAATGTCCGTTTTAAAGTGCTTTGAGCTTGAGTTGGCGTGATGCACATGCCCAACCACAGTCCGACAATTTACATTTGTTCAGTAAAGAACAAGTCAAAAAGGGCTTCTTTTGATGCAAGAGGAGTATCCAATTTCGTCAAGTTTCCATACACCCACTGGTTCCGAAAGTGGAAATATTCTGCAACATGTTCTTGTTACAACGAAGTTAGTGTTGGACTGGACTGAGTTAAAAGAGTACATATGCTGTTTTTTTGGTTCAAAGCCCATCGTTGCATGGCAATATCATCGTTCAGCTGCTTGCTTCATTGTATTTTTCCATCACTTCCGCATATGAAATTCTCTCATATATTGACTATCCTCACTATGTTTAACTGTATATCAGTCGTTACGTGCCACACACGTCGTGCCATCATGCGCACTTTTGTATGTTTCAATGCGAAAAGGAACCGAACATAAATACGTTTTCAAGCGTATGGATTAGTATTTTGATGTCTCATAGCAATGCCAACGGGTTGTATGTATTAAAAATAGGAAAAATTTCATGGATGCCCTCGCTTTTTGCGGAAATAACATGCATGCCCCCGATTCTGAAAATAACATGCATGCCCCTGCCACAGATTAATGTTGCCAGCTTAATCTCAATGAGTAAGGAAACTACAGATTAATGTTGCCAACCCAGAGAAAAAAGTGTCAGTTTCCCACTCGATAAGAGCATAACGGCACATTCGAGTCTCTCCTCTCTTTAATGACATCGAAAAGTCGCCATCAGTTGACCATCGTCGACTGCGATGCTATCACAAGCAACATCCAGAGCTGACGCAAGAACAGCTGCGGGAATAGACGTCTGACACGTTTGCACAGTGCATTGAACGCTCTACGGTGGGTCACATTGTGCGTGCTCCCGACAAGAGGAGTGCGAATCCTGGAAGACAAAGGAAGTTGCAAAAATGACTTCCGATGCTGGTGCAACGCCGTTGCAACTTGCTGCTGGTAGGGTCATCACACGATTGTATCGCTGCTTAAGCCCATTACAAAGAGATTTGAGCAAGTAGACGTGGATAAACTCAGGCTCCTTTGTTTCAACAGAGGAATCCTGGGGCTTCCTCGTAGCAGCGTGCTCATTGTACGCATCGAGCTTCACCTTTTCGTCCGCCATGTTACGTGCGAGGAGAAATTAGAGGCAGAAACGCAGCGAAAACTCGCGGATATTGAGAAGGAAGAGGACATACTCGGTCCTGAAGCTGTCGAGGTGAGCGACGAGCAACAAGCGGAAGCGATGAAGATCAGAGACGAGGGCAACAAGGCGTACTTGGCCAAAGACTATCAACAAGCTGTGGATCGGTACTCGAAAGCGATTGCCCTTACACCTGCAGACGCTGTGCTCTATAGCAATCGATGTGCCGCGTATCTCAGTGCGGGGAATGCCAAGCAAGCGCTGCATGACGTTCACGTGTCCAAGAAATTGCGCCCTTAAGTTGCCCAAAGCGCTCTTTCGCGAGGGACAGTTCCTGGAAGCGCTTGGAATGTATGAAGAAGCTGCGTGTGCAATGTGGGCGGCCATGCATCTTGCCCTTAATAACCAGCTCGTAAAGCGCCGATTCCAGGAATGTGTCAAGCGTGGCCGATCCATTCACCAAGCCAAACTAAAGTCCGCCGATGCGTAGTGAATGTCGAGTGGAATCGATGGATGCATCGGTCATAGTTCGTACTGTCGTGGCCATAATAGCTGTTAATGGGACTACTTTACTTGCTGCTTTTGTGCCCAATAATTTAGCCTTTTTTTATTATAGGGCCACTGAGTTTAGACATCCACGACGGAAGTGGCTGTGAAATTATAGCTATATTTGGAAAAATTATACCCTAAAAGGAACAACCGTCGCCCAAGCAAAAGCGACTCGTCGATCCAGCTAGCCTCTTTTTTCTCTTTCGGTTGGCAACATTAATGGCATGGATGTTATTTTCATAAAATCAGGGGCATGCATGTTATTTCCGCAAAAAGCGAGGGCATGCATGAAATTTTCCCTTAAAAATAACGGAAATTTACAAATAAGGGAGTCATGTTGAAAATAATTTCAGATAGGGGAGTGATTCAAAAACGTAGAATACACCATATATCTAACTACTGCCTGGTACATCGAACCAGGATCTGTTTATAATACTCAAGATAACATTTTCATGTCAAATTTACAACACACGCAACTGGTCGCAAATGACTGCCCTTCTAGCTGTCTCAATGGTGTCCCCGTAATGTTAGGCATCGACGAAGCCGGTCGTGGCCCTGTCATGGGTCCAATGGTGTACGGTGCTGCCTATTGGTCGGTACCAGATAACGATGATATGTGCGCCTTGGGATTCGATGACTCGAAAGCGCTGAGTGCCGAGATCAGAGCGCAATTATTTGAAAAGATGCAGTCTACTGAAGGACTTGGGTGTGTGGTTTTATTGAGTTTTAGCGTAAGCAAGTTAATTTATTAACTGTATTGGCAGGTGGATCGTTCGATTTATTTCAGCCGCCGAAATTTCTGACAAAATGCAGCGTCAGACCAGAAACTTGAACGAAATATCGCGTGATGCAGCTATACAATTGATCAATGAAGTACAAAAGAAGGGAGCGATCGTGAAGAAGGTGTATGTAGATACGGTGGGCGATCCACGTTGGTATCAGAGCTTCCTAACGAAACATTTTAATGGAACTATTGAGTTTCGTGTTGAGAAGAAGGCTGATAGTTTGTTTAAGGTAAGGGTGTTTGCTGAAGCTTTGAAGAGAAAGTTATTTTACACTTTACTATTGTGGTAGATAGTAAGCGCTGCGAGTATTGCGGCTAAAGTGACACGCGATCGTGTCATTAGCGAATGGAAGTGGGAGTCTGCAGGGCTTGATCTTCCGACAGACTTTGGATCCGGGTATCCCAGTGACCCTAAGTACGCTGCTGTTGTTTCCTCCCTGGCTGTTTTGAGTTTTTGACGGCCCCATTTCGTGGCAGGACGAAGTCGTGGCTTCTAAACCACATGGACGAAATTTTCTTGTTCCCGAACATCATACGTTTTAGCTGGGGAACTGTCGAGCCGTTTCTTGAAAAAGCTGTTAAGGTTGAGTGGCCTCACGAAAAAGAGTTTGATAAGGTAAATTTATGCGACGGTTTATATCATGGCAAAGGATGCACTTATTGAATCCTACGTTGTATTCAGGCAAATACTCCGGCAGGAACTCAATCTATCACGTCATTTTTCACAATACCAAAGAATTCAAAGCCGATTACTACACGCACTGCGTTCTTCACGCAAAGAAACATGTTTGATGTCACTGACTTCTAGAATCCTTACACAATAAAACGTGTTGAGCTACTGGCTTTTATGTCGAATACAACGCAGCAGACTTTCTATCCGAACAAAACTGAAAAATTCGGTTTGCACCGTGTTTATACTGGTGAATTGATACAAACTCATTCCTGCTCACGATCCATTGAACTTACATGTATGAATCTCAAAACAGCCCCTAATCCAATTAACAATTTTAGAAGCTCCTAAATTTGGTTTCACTTGAAAATATCGAGTAAGGCAGCTTAAGATAGAGTGTGTGCTTCGTTATTCTTTCGCCCACAGCTGATTCTATCCTTGCGTAACGTAATTAATTGGAACCGATACAGATCAGTGGATGAATTTTGTTAAGCGCCAAACTATCTCCTGAAGTCGTTAACGGCCCTTTGTCAGGACCTACTGTGTCCAATGTTATCTTGGTAGCTACTCTTGCTAATTTTATTCGTGCCGGCAATTGAAGGCATTCACGCATTGATCCGAATGCTTCAAGTTACTTCTCATGTCTTCAAGAATCAATAATAAATAATTTTTTGAAGTAGAGCAAGAAACTCGACCAAAAACTTCTGAGCCCTTGTGAATAAGCAGCTACTCTATGTCCTCAAGCTCTTATGTTCGTGACGATATCCACAGATTGCTCTTCTAATGTCGCAGGACAACCAAGGGTTTGCAAACTCTTTTCGCTAAATGTACTTTGAAATACCCTTGCAAGGACTACCCTCCGATTTTCTTCCGAGAAAGAGGGTTACATTAGACACTCAAACTATTGCACCGGATTCAATCTATCTCGAAAAAGGCCGTCGCCGTTTAGGGATGGAGTATCGGTATGATTGCATTTGGAGACGTAAAATCGATTGTCGGGTTGTCGCTAAACTGAGACGCCGGCAGACCACCTCGACAGCTTTCATATATCACGAAGCCATCATGCTCGTCTGTTCCATGATGTACTTTGGGGCCAAAGAGAAGAATCTCCCACTTGATATTTTGAGATGATACCGATATCGCTGTTGCTGAATATGCATCTGATGTTGAAGTTATAGCAAACATCCATCTGTTGTGCATGTGTTTTGTGCTCTACACCACTTATTAGGGGTATTCAAATGAGCTTTGCCACCAAATTTGAACCTCGGGTTGAGCCCATTTTAACCTCAGATTTCAGTGGCTGCTGGCCACGTGTTTGGTGGAAGGGTCGTTCAAAGTCGAGGAGAAGTCACTCAGGTTTCATAACCGTAATCGCGCTACAGTGGTTACTTTACTCTGAGATTCATGCCTATAATGAACTCTCGTCAATTGAATCACCAAGTACTATTTTATACGGATCGTAGCAAATGCTTGTACCATTTATCCCCGATCTAGTATTTTTATAAGGCTTGCCACGTGTTTAATTTTTGCCCCACCTTCGGAGGAGGGGTAAATTTTTACCACGCATTCGGACCTCGAGTTGATTCCGAATTTTATCACAGCCACAACAACTACTTTTGCCCCATTTTGAATACCTATTAGTGCCCAAACATATGAACTCAGATTCGAGTACGAATACATAGAGTTTCTTACTAATGAGTACGATATGAATATTGCTACTAATATAAATATGAGTCATACCGGCTTTAATAAAAACCGGTATTATGAATACTTTCAACATAGCAACATGAGCACTGCAACTGCAGCTCGGAGCCACATCTTTCCTAGCACCACAAAAGCTAAAAAGAAGATAGTGTACATTGAAATTTCATCAACCTACACGGGCTAGCTTTCCACACTGCGTGTCCTACCGTATGTACGTGGGTCATACTCAAATGCATGTATTTAGTTAGAATAAGTTTTAGGCTTTAATCTAATTTAATTACTTTTTTATCTCATATTGCCAAGTCCCTATTTTGTGTGGATCCTCCCGCTTGGTAAATTGTCGCTGTGATTACGGTGGATTGGCTTTCTCCTTTCGTTTTCTCGTTAGGGTTCCGGTTACGCATCGCGCGCTGTGGAACTGAAACATTAGTGGAGATAACGTTGGATAATAAATTTAAGTTTGTTTCTCGTTATTGTAGTCTGTTTATTATTCTTAATGGCGTAGTACGCTATCAACCTAACAGGAAACGCACAAGACTCACAGAAGATGTCCGAAATGCACAAGATCGAACATGTTATGAGCCTAAGAAACAATCCGGGCGACTAAGAAGAGGAAAAATCGGTAGGCCGAAAAGTCAGGAGTCGGTAATTGTAACGGGGTTACATTCGAGTCACATTTAGTAGGTGGTGTACGTGAGTACACTACGGTTGGGGTCAGTATTGACCGGTTCGAAAGGTTTTGAACCATTGGTTATTTTAACCAATCAGGGCAGGAGCCCTTGGGGGTTGGCGTGGCAGCCAGCCACGTGTTGGTACACAGGTGGTGTACAGTACATTTTAGCTAGGTACGAATTTGGTAAGTTCTACTTAGTATTACATATAGTTTACATTAGTTTAAATTAATTTAGGCTAATTATATATTAAATATACATTCAGTTTACATTTTCACTCAACAACTGCAGACGCGCGACCTCGACCGGTCGCGCGTGTAGTGAGTGCAGTAGCGTAAAGGGAGCCCTCCCTTTAGCTACACCCTTAGTAAGGGAGCCTTGCCGTTAAGGCAGTAGCGAAGGCTAGAGTAAACCAAACCGGGAATATTGGCCCCGAGTAGGAGAGCTCTCTCCTACTAAGCCCTTTGTAAGGGCGTATCGGCTAAGTAGCGGCGAACGCCGCTTTAAGGAAAGTCTTCCTCTGTGCGCTAGCCGCACCGTGCGTATACGCACCGGCTACATCTGGTAGCTTTTGTAGTCAATCCAACACCTGTGTTGGTAGACTAGACATCCTCTGCAAAGGATGAATCAGGACGATTGGGATAGGTTAACCCTCGTCCAGCAGGAAGCCTTTAAAGGCTGTTACCCTTAAAGGGGGAAGAAGGTATGAAGCTCCTAGTGGAGCAGGGCCTTGAGGCCGTAAAGGCAAGGGTGAATGCCCTCATCGCTCATGAGGCGAGTTGCGGTGGAGGTCATTCCACGGGGGTGCGCCCTCCATTATTGTTTAAGATAAAGGAGTTCACCGGAGAGAAGGGTGACAACCTTTATGTTTGGTTGCGAGAGGTCGAAACAGCCTTCACCACAGCGAACATGACCGCTGATTACTTGCAAGTGGGACTTGCATTGACCCATCTTACGGGCAAAGCCCGTGCATGGGCGTTTACGTGTTCGTAATCGGTCACGAACGTGTTCCCTACCTGGGAGGTCCTTAAGCAGAAGCTTATAGACATGTATGCAACGCCTGATCTGGTTTTCCAGAATCAACTGGCGTTCCTGAGGTGCCGTCAGGGCACTAGGGACTTGGAAACATATATCGAAGAACTTAAGAACCTGTTGGAAGGGATGTACGCGAAAGCGTATTCGGACGATGTGTCCATCCCCGTCTTCATGGGAGGCCTGAGAGAAGGGCCAGCACGTTCGGAGCTCTTCCGATGCCGACCCGAATCCCTGGGGGAGGCATTCAAGATGGCGTTAAACGCCGAGAGGAACTTTCGTTCCACTAAGGTGGGTCCCGAACCCATGGACCTGAGTCAGGTTGAAGCGGAGGAGAAACCTCCAGCTAAGAGTCATTCGGACTCTTTTTCGCACAGCTTCGAGGCAGAGCTCCTTGCAATGTTGCAGCAGCGTGGGCCGCTGAGATGCTTCCTGTGTGGAAGCATGGATCATCTGAAGAACAGATGTCCGAAAAATCCCCAGCGAGACACTCGCTACAAGGGACCAAGGATGGGGAAAAATCCCTTGTCCAAGCCAACGGGAAACGACGGCTCCCAGTAAGTGCGGGGGGGCCTTCTGGGGGACCCCTCAGTGCTGTTAAGACCTAGGGTAGGGGACGACAGCACAAAGTCCCGAGGGAAACGGTGATTTCTACACCGAGCTGGTGTACCAGCCAGGTTTGCTGGTAGTCCTTGCGGACGTGAAAGGCTTTGATAAGCCTTGGAGAGTCTTGATAGGCTCTGGAGCGTCTGACAATTATGTCAGACGGGCTTCTGTTGTGAATAGTAGGCTGTATGACGAGGCCCTAGAGTCACGTTCTCGTGACGTTGTCACGGTCCGTCTAGCGACGGGCGTACAGGTTTCTGTACCCAAGGTCTCGATTGACCTTAAGCTGAAGTTTGCAAACTTCGATAGCTAAGAACGTTGGCTAGTCCTGGATTTGGACTCATTCTGGGAATGAAGTGGCTGGAACGCCACGAGCCATGGATAGGCTGGAAGTCTAAGCCCATTGGCTTAACGCACCCGCGATCGGGTGAAGCATTGGTGAGTCATGAACCCACCTTTGCTCGATCGAAAAAGCGATTCTGGCGTGAGATGCCAGAGATTGGGATGTCTGAGATGATCAGTCCCAATGAAGTGAAGGAAGTGTTCCTTGACGGGGGGATTCGGCGGTTAATCCCCAAACTGTTATAGGCGAGACTGGTGAGTCACCAGTGGTAGAGGTGGATTCCTCTGAGGTTAAGCGCGAGGATCTTCCTAGAGAATAGACACGAGGTTTGTCTATTCTTCAGGTCGGGGTTCCCTACCACGCCGTATTAGGTGAGACCGGCGAGTCACCGGTGGTAGATGGGGCAATTGACTCCCCCCATCTGGGTCTTTGGACGAGTCCCGAGGGCAGTAGTCAGCAGTCCTACAGGATGCTGAATAGTGTGACAGGTGTTGTCACAGAAGGCGTAAGCCTGGAACGGTTGCTTGGGGTAGGCGAAATGTTTTCGTTGGAGGAGATGTCCTTCAACGAGTTTGAGACTGCTTTGAAAGCAGATGAAATCGACGAGTTCGTCGTGTTGCGTCCGGAAGAGGAGTTGAACTCCTCATCCACGATGGACGAGTCAGTTTTGGTAAAAACCAAACAGGCGTTAAATGCCCGAAGCGACCGCAAGATCCTCGCGGATCCTGAGGACTCTTACCATTCCTTGCTAAAGGAATTTGGAAATGTCATCAGTGACAACCCGCCGATGGGGTTACCACCGGATCGGGGAGTCCGACATGAAATTAATTTGGTTCCTGGAACCAAATACTGCGTCACTAGGCAGTGGCCTCTCCCCAAGGAGCAATGCGACGTCATCGACGCATTCTTCAAGGGGAAAGAAGAGGCAGGGATGGTACGGGAGAGCAAGTCTCCCCATTCATCTCCCACTTTTTGTGTTCGTAAACCGAACGGAAAGTGGCGCATTGTGCATGCGTATAACAAGCTGAATGCAGCTACTGTACCCATGCAGACTCCAATTCCTCGGAAGGATGTCCTCCAGAACAATATGGCGGGCTGTACGGTGTACAGTGCCTTAGATCTGGTGGACGGGTATTATCAGGTGCTTATGCGAGCATCCGATATTCCGCTTACAGCGGTCAGCACGCCTAGCGGTATGCTGTGAGAGTGGCTTGTTATGAAACAGAGGCTTTCGAATGCACCAGCGACTTTTAATTGCTTGGTGACTCAACTCTTCCGCCCTCATAGAAAGTGCGCTCAGACGTACTTTGACGATATATTCTTTCATAGTCGCGCGGAAGGCGACTCGTCTGATGTTCAGACGCACCTTATACACCTTTGAGCTGTGGTCAAATTTATGCGAGGGCATCAACTCTATTCAAACGCATCCAAATGTATTTTTGGTGCTGAGGAAATTCTTTTCCTCAGATGCTTCATCGGTAAGGATGGAGTGCGAGTGGATCCCACGAAGGTGAAAGCCATTGTGGGTGGCCTTCGCCTGTAAATCTTAGAGATTGACGGAAGTGGATTGGATTAGCCAACTATCTCCACAAGTACAGCGAGAACTACGCTGAAATGGCGAAGCCATTGACAGACCTTCTTAAGAAGGATGTTGATTGGTGTTGGGAAACCAAACACCAAAACGCTTTTGAAGCGGTAAAGGGGAGCTTGTTGAAATCTCCCGTTCTTGCTCTCCAGATTCTGGGAAACCATTTAGTGTCGTCTGCGACGCCTCCGATTTCGCAATCGGATGTGCTTTGTTACAAGCAGACGATGCAGGAAGGGAACGCGTGATTGCCTTTGAGTCGAGGCAGCTTAAATCTTCGGAACGGGATTATCCCGCTCATGACAAGGGGTTACTTGCAATGAAGTATGCTATTGTCAAATTTAGGGTTCACCTGATCGGCTCAAAGCCGTTCGTGGTTTATAGTGACCACGCGTCCTTACGGACAGCGACAAGTCGCATCATCTCTCGAAACGAATGGCCCTTTGGCTCTCCTTCTTTGCGGAGTACAACCTTGAGGTTAAGTATAAACCTGGCAAGCAGAACGTGCTTGCAGACGCGTTGTCGCGTCGTCCCGATTACGAGCTCGCTCACGCGACATTCTTCACCACATCTGTGGTGGATCTCATACGCCAGGCGTATGAGAAAGACCCACAGTGTACGGCGCTTATCAGCGCGTTAGGTGAAAAGGGACTTGGCTCGTCTGAGCCAATCCTGTCAATTCGAGCTAAAGCTCGTTTACACCGTTACAGGTACTGTGACGGTTTGCTATATTATAGCACGAGCGCGGAGGACACTCTGCGGGTGGTTGTTCCTCATGATGAGGAACTGAAGTATAGAGTCCTCTTTGAGGCACACGACACCCCTACCGGGGGTCATTTAGGTCGGGATAAGACCTACAGCGCTTTAAGCGCTTTGTATTGGTGTCCCAACATGTATAAGTGGGTCGGTGCGTATATACGCACCTGTGAGACGTGTCGGACGGGTTAAACCCTCTGCAAGTTCAGCTGCGCCTTTGACGAGCTTGTCGGTTCCAACGGGGTGTTGGAAATGCATTAGTATGGATTTTAGCTTCGGTTTTCCGAAGGATAAGGCCGATAACACCGGAATATTGGTCTTTGTAGACCGTTTGAGCAAGATGGCTCACCTGGCGGCCGTGCCAGAGTCCATTGATGGACAAGGAACAGCGAAAGTGTTCCTAGGGATTCACCAAAGGTTTGGAGTGAGATGCTTCCGATGGTCAAATTTGCTATAAACAATTCGGTCCATGCATCTACGGGGTTTACCCCGTTTTACGAGAATGGATTAGTGAATCCGAAGGTTCCGTTGACGCCACGTGTGCGTGGCCCAGGGCTTGAGAGGGGAGGATTCCCTGATGTCAGCCCTGTATCTGTGCGAAAGCACATCGATAAGTTTTTATCGACGCGCCTTAGTGTCTTACGACACGTCTGCAATGCCATGGCGGAAAGCCAAGACAAGCAGAAGGAGCAAGCTGACGCAAGGGGCGGCGTAACGAAAAGGTATACAAAGTAGGAGAAATTGTTTTATTAAACGCTAAAAATCTTCCTACACATGCAGTTTCCAACGTGTTGCGGAATAAACTGCGCCCCAGGTTTGTGGGCCCCTTTAAGGTACTAGCCCGAAAGGGCTTATCGTATACCTTGGACATCCCAAAGGTGATGCGTACGCATCCAACCTTCTATGTGGGTATGCTCAAGCCATACCAGGACCCGGAGGCGGGCCCGCGCCTGGAGGGGTTTGGAAAGGTGGATAGCCGTAAGTGCCGTAAGACAAGGCAGGGCGGAGGAAGCCCGACAGGTCTAAAATGCGACCACGAAGCTCCGCAACGGTAGTCTCGAGAGAGAGACAAGCCGCCCCTCGAAGCGTTCAGTGGCATCCCACTCATCGCGGAGTCCCTCGTGGACATCATGGATGCGATGGCTGTGTGGATCACAGCGCTCGCGAATCTCACGTCGCAGTTGCGCGACCTCCTCCTCCAATGCTCGATGCGGAGGGTACGCCACATTATCATGTGGAGCGTCTGATGGCGCGGTGCCATCATCGGGTTCAAACCCAGTATCTGGTGAAGTGGAAGGGTTATCCACACTCACAGAGTTCGTGGGAGTCCTAGACTCCCCTACGGCAGGATTGCCGCGACGTCGTTGACGCTTTCGAGCGGGAGAATCCCGCTGCAGGTCAACGACCAAAGGGGAACGAGAAGCCCCTTCACTCCCAGTAATTGGGAGTTCGCCGGAGGCAGATGTGGCGCTCACACAGCCCTCTGGCACCGTGGTGGATACAGGGGCGCTGGCGTAGCGCGTGCTATATGGAGCACGTAATAGCTCCATCGCTTTGGTTCTGGAGAATTCCAGGCGCAACGCCCTCTCCACCCAAATGTCACGACGGGAATATCTGTTTTGTAGCTCATTGAAGCTGGGGAGAAGCTTCTCCCCTTCCGCCAAAGCGCGGAACTTCTTCTCCGCATCATCAGCACTTTCTCCCGGAGAAAGAACGATAGGAACCTCGCGGAGGTTCTCAACAGGGGCACCCTGTGCCTGCCTGTCGAGGCGTTCTCGTTATGAGACGCTAGTGAACTGCTTTTGTGTAAGCAGTTGTTGCCGGAGTTTCTCCCGGCGCTCGAATTGATACGGATGTTCGGCCGCGGGGACAGGGGTATAGGATGCTAAACCATTCCTTACCACACGCCTAGCCCACTTTGGAAGGTCACGAGGACATTCAAAGTTATATGCCGCCATTGGCAGGCGTTTGGGAGCGCGTAATGCAGCCCTTAGCGCCTGTGCGGCAAGTTGGCTTTCATGAGCTGAGTCCAGCTCATTGGTGATGATCGCCTTCGGCGATCCGGATGTATCATACGACATTGGCAGGGGTGGCGCACTAGTTAGTGCATTTTCCCCACGTGTGGGGAACGTATTAGGCTGCCGACACCGCCGTTCGGCGATGTCGTATCGGTCAGTCGTTGGGGAGATATCTACAAGGGCATCCACCTCCGAGTTATCGGAATAGTCTACCTCCTCTTCTTGAGCAAACTCCATAGCACCACTAATGGTGCTCATGGTTAGCCAGAGGTTCTGGAAGTTGGAGTTCTCCAATTAAAATTGATTTATTGCGTAAGCAATAGTCTTGATGGGGGAGGATGTAACAGGGTTACATTCGGGTCACATTTAGTAGGTGGTGTACGTGAGTACACTACGGTTGGGGTCAGTATTGACCGGTTCGAAAGGTTTTGAACCATTGGTTATTTTAACCAATCAGGGCAGGGCCCTTGGGGGTTGGCGTGGCCGCCAGCCACGTGTAGGTACACATGTGGTGTACACTACATTTTAGCTAGGTACGAATTTAGTAAGTTCTACTTAGTATTACATATAGTTTACATTAGTTTAAATTAATTTAGGCTAATTATATATTAAATATACATTCAGTTTACATTTTCACTCAACAACTTCAGACGCGCGACCTCGACCGGTCGTGCGTGTAGTGAGTGCAGTAGCGTAAAGTGAGCCCTCCCTTTAGCTACACCCTTAGTAAGGGAGACTTGTCGTTAAGGCACTAGCAAAGGCTACAGTAAACCAAACCGGGAATCTTGGTCCCGAGTAGGAGAGCTCTCTCCTACTAAGACCTTTATAAGGGCGTATCGGCTAAGTAGCGGCGAACGCCGCTTTAAGGAAAGTCTTCCTCTGTGCGCTAGCCGCAACGTGCGTATACGCACCGGCTACAGTAATGATGTAGTTGCTCACTTCGATTATGAATCGGCAATATATAATCGAAGTCTCTTGCAGGTAAATACCCGAGAGAGAGCTGCAGTCCACGTTTCAAAGGTGGACACAAGGGTGTGGCTTTTCTAGGTGATAGTGCCGAAGAAAAAAGGAATTTCTTGACCGGATTACAAGGAAGACAAAAGTTCGAAGAAATTTGCCCTGCCGGAGAGGATGCAATCTCAAGAGGAAGGTCCCCAGTTGGTGGAAATAGATACGGTGTGCGGGATCATCACCCACCAGCATAATGGGAATGCAGTCAAGCTAACATTCCAATACAGGGTTGTGGTGGAGTCCAGTTCGAAATCGAACACCGAAGTGTCCGGAAGTAGAATACCATCGTGCCCAGCCGACCAACTTACGGGGGGGGGTTATCCGCGAACATTCGACTGGGTGCCGATCGGGTGACCGATCGGCATTACAGGACGAGTCCGATTTGTCTTGCGTCTCACTTTGTGTACCCATTGGTGTGTGTGGCTACACACTCGGTGGACCGTTGCTCAGTGAGGACCTTGGCAGGTACTGATATGGGTGTACCAATTCTGGAAAACTTGATCCAAAAACCAACGAAAAGATAATCCAATGTGTGGTGAAGTGTACCTTAAAATTGGTGTACAATTGTGGGTGTGACTGTGGGCACAACTGTGTGTGTAACAGTATGTACATCTGTGTGTACAACTGTGTGTACAACTGTAGGTACATGGACTGTCCATCGGATTAGAAGCGCCATTAGGTACGGGTACCTAACGGTTAGCGACGGACGACAGAAAATTCAGGTCGACTGGTCGACGGAGTACATTTGAATGGGTAGTTCTGATTGGTTGATATTAGGTAATTGGTAGATTTTAGGATATAAACACTAATAAAGTTCTCTTTTTGCGTCATATCACGCAGATCAACCTACAGTTACGGCACCTTAGCGCCTCTCTACTTACACGCACCTCTACGTCCCGAGCGGTAGCACCTAGTGCATTTTTGGCCGACCGGCAGGCGTAGAGTGAAGAAGAACTCGCCCCGCGACTCCGCCCGCTGTGACAGCGGTAATTTTATAAAGGTTTTTTGGTCTTGGGAACGTGATCGAACAGTGCGCTTTCACCTCTTCCTCATTGGTCCACGTTTTGGCATCTAGTAGTTCGGCTGCTCTAAGTGCCTCACGGGAACTGTAGCCGGTGCGTATACGCACGGTGCTGCTAGCGCACAGAGGAAGACATTCCTTAAAGCGGCGTTCGCTGCTACTTAGCCGATCCGCCCTTATAAAGGGCTTAGTAGGAGATAGCTCTCCTACTCGGGGCTAAGATTCCCGGTTTGGTTTACTGGAGCCTTTACTGCTGCCTTAACGGCAAGGCTCCCTTACTAAGGGTGTAGCTAAAGGAAGGGCTCACTTTACGCTACTGCACTCACTACACGCACGACCGGTCGAGGTCGCGCGTCTGCAGTTGTTGAGTGAAAATGTAAACTGAATGTATATTTAATATATAATTAGCCTAAATTAATTTAAACTAATGTAAACTATATGTAATACTAAGTAGAACTTACTAAATTCGTACCTAGCTAAAATGTAGTGTACACCACATGTGTACCTACACGTGGCTGGCGGCCACGCCAACCCCCAAGGGCTCCTGCCCTGATTGATTAAAATAACCAATGGTTCAAAACCTTTCGAACCGGTCAATACTGACCCCAACCGTAGTGTACTCACGTACACCACCTACTAAATGTGACCCAAATGTAACCTTGTTACATCCTCCCCCATCAAGACTATTGCTTACGCAATAAATCAATTTGAATTGGAGAACTCCAACTTCCAGAACCTCTGGCTAACCATGAGCACCATTAGTGGTGCTATGGAGTTTGCTCAAGAAGAGGAGGTAGACTATTCCGATAACTCGGAGGTGGATTCCCTTGGAGATATCTCCCCAACGACTGACTGATACGACATCGCCGAACGGCGGTGTCGGCAGCCTAATACGTTCCCCACACGTGGGGAAAATGCACTAACTAGTGCGCCACCCCTGACAATGTCGTATGATACATCCGGATCGCCGAAGGCGATCATCACCAATGAGCTGGACGCAGCTCATGAAAGCCAACTTGCCGCACAGGCGCTAAGGGCTGCGTTACGCGCTCCCAAACGCCTGCCAATGGCGGCATATAACTTTGAATGTCCTTGTGACCTTCCAAAGTGGGCTAGGCGTGTGGCAAGGAATGGTTTAGCATCCTATACCCCTGCCCCTGCGGCTGAACATCCGTATCAATGCGAGCGCCGGGAGAAACTCCGGCAACAACTGCTTACACAAAAGCAGTTCACTAGCGTCGCATAACGAGAACGCCTCGACAGGCAGGCACAGGGTGCCCCTGTTGAGAACCTCCGCGAGGTTCCTATCGTTCTTTCTCCGGAAGAAAGTGCTGATGATGCGGAGAAGAAGTTCCGCGCTTTGGCGGAAGGGGAGAAGCTTCTCCCCAGCTTCAATGAGCTGCACAACAGCTATTCCCGTCGTGACATTTGGGTGGAGAGGGCGTTGCGCCTGGAATTTGCCAGAACCAAAGCGATGGAGCTATTACGTGCTCCATATAGCACGCGCTACGCCAGCGCCCCTGTATCCACCACGGTGCCAGAGGACAGTGTGAGCGCCACATCTTCCTCCGGCGAACTCCCAATTACTGGGAGTGAAGAGGCTTCTCGTGTCCCTTTGGTCGTTGACCTGCAGCGGGATTCTCCCGCTCGAAAGCGTCAACGACGTCGCGGCAATCCTGCCGTAGGGGAGTCTAGGACTCCCACGAACTCTGTGAGTGTGGATAACCCTTCCACTTCACCAGATACTGGGTTTGAACCCGATGATGGCACCGCGCCATCAGACGCTCCACATGATAATGTGGCGTACCCTCCGCATCGAGCATTGGAGGAGGAGGTCGCGCAACTGCGACGTGAGATTCGCGAGCGCTGTGATCCACACAGCCATCGCATCCATGATGTCCACGAGAGACTCCGCGATGAGTGGGATGCCACTGAACGCTTCGAGGGGCGGCTTGTCTCTCTCGAGACTACCGTTGCGGAGCTTCGTGGTCGCATTTTAGACCTATCGGGCTTCCTCCGCCCTGCCTTGTCTTACGGCACTTACGGCTATCCACCTTTCCAACCCCTCCAGGCGCGGGCCTGCCTCCGGGTCCTGGTATGGCTTGAGCATACCCACATAGAAGGTTGGATGCGTACGCATCACCTTTGGGATGTCCAAGGTATACGATAAGCCCTTTCGGGCTAGTACCTTAAAGGGGCCCACAAACCTGGGGCGCAGTTTATTCCGCAACACGTTGGAAACTGCATGTGTAGGAAGATTTTTAGCGTTTAATAAAACACTTTCTCCTACTTTGTATACCTTTTCGTTACGCCGCCCCTTGCGTCAGCTTGCTCCTTCTGCTTGTCTTGGCTTTCCGCCATGACATTGCAGACGTGTCGTAAGACACTAAGGCGCGTCGATAAAAACTTATCGATGTGCTTTCGCACAGATACAGGGCTGACATCAGGGAATCCTCCCCTCTCAAGCCCTGGGCCACGCACACGTGGCGTCAACGGAACCTTCGGATTTACTAATCCGTTCACGTAAAACGGGGTAAGCCCCGTAGATGCATGGACCGAATTGTTTATAGCAAATTCGGCCATAGGAAGCATCTCAATCCAACCCTTTGGTGAATCCGGACATAAACTCCGGAGAATATCCTCAACAACGCGATTAACGCGTTTCGTCTGACCGTCCGTCTGTGGATGATCCTCAGTGGACATGAGGAGCTTGGTGCCCAGCACCTTAAACAACGCTCCCCAGAACTGTCCCGTAAAACGGGGATCTAGATCCGACACAACGGAATCGGGTAGACCATGCTGTTGAAAGACACGGTCTACGAACACTTTCGCTGTTCCTTGTCCATCAATGGACTCTGGCACGTCCGCCAGGTGAGCCATCTTGCTCAAACGGTCTACAAAGACCAATATTCCGGTGTTCCCGGCCTTATCCTTCGGAAAACCGAAGATAAAATCCATACTAGTGGATTTCCAACACTCCGTTGGAACCGACAAGCTCGCCAAAGGCGCAGCTGAACTTGCAGAGGGTTTAAACCTCTGAAACGTCTCACAGGTGCGTATATACGCACCGACCCACTTATACATGTTGGGCCATAAATACAAAGCGCTTAAAGCGCTGTAGGTCTTATACCGACCTAAATGACCCCCGGTAGGGGCGTCATGTGCCTCAAAGAGGACTCTATACTTCAGTTCCTCATCATGAGGAACTACCACCCGCAGAGTGTCCTCCGCGCTCGTGCTATAATATAGCAAACCGTCACAGTACCTGTAACGGTGTAAACGAGCTTTAGCTCGACTTGACAGGGTTGGCTCAGAAGATCCAAGTACCTTTCCACCCAACGCGCGGATAAGCGTCGTACACTGTGGGACTTTCTCATACGCCTGGCGTATGAGATCCACCAAAGACGAGGTGACGAATGTCGCGTGAGCGAGCTCGTAATCGGGACGACGCGATAACGCGTCTGCAAGCACGTTCTGATTGCCAGGTTTATACTTAACCTCAAAGTTGTACTCCGGAAAGAAGGAGAGCCAACGGGCCATCCGATGCGAGAGATGAGGCGACTTTGTCGCTGTCCTTAAGGTCGCGTGGTCAGTATAAACCACGAAGGGCTTAGAGACGAGTAGGTGAAGCCTAAATTTGAAAAGAGCATACTTCATTGCAAGTAGCTCCTTGTCATGAACGGGATAATTCCGTTCCGCAGCTTTATGCTTCCTCGACTCAAATGCAATCACGCGTTCCCTTCCTGCATCGTCTGCTTGTAACAAAGCACATCCGATTGCGAAACCGGAGGCGTCGCAGACGACACTAAATGGTTTTCCAGGATCTGGGAGAGCAAGAACGGGAGATTTCAACAAGCTCCCCTTTACCGCTTCAAAAGCGTTTTGGTGTTTGGTTTCCCAACACCAATCAACATCCTTCTTAAGAAGGTCTGTCAATGGCTTCGCCATTTCAGCGTAGTTCTCGCTGTACTTGTGGAGATAGTTGGCTAATCCAAGCCACTTCCGTCAATCTCTAAGATTTACAGGCGAAGGCCACCCACAATGGCTTTCACCTTCGTGGGATCCACTCGCACTCCATCCTTACCGATGAAGCATCTGAGGAAAAGAATTTCCTCAGCACCAAAAATACATTTGGATGCGTTTGAATAGAGTTGATGCCCTCGCATACATTTGACCACAGCTCGAAGGTGTATAAGGTGCGTCTGAACATCAGACGAGTCGCCTTCCGCGCGACTATGAAAGAATATATCGTCAAAGTACGTCTGAGCGTACTTTCTATGAGGGCGGAAGAGTTGAGTCACCAAGCAATTAAAAGTCGCTGGTGCATTAGAAAGCATCTGTTTCATAACAAGCCACTCCCACAGCATACCGCTAGGCGTGCTGACCGCTGTAAGCGGAATATCGGATGCTCGCATAAGCACCTGATAATACCCGTCCACCAGATCTAAGGCACTGTACACCGTACAGCCCGCCATATTGTTCTGGAGGACATCCTTCCGAGGAATCGGAGTCTTCATGGTTACAGTAGCTGCATTCAGCTTGTTGTACACATGCACAATGCGCCACTTTCCGTTCGGTTTACGAACACAAAAAGTGGGAGATGAATGGGGAGACTTGCTCTCCCGTACCATCCCTGCCTCTTCTTTCCCCTTGAAGAATGCGTCGATGACGTCGCATTTCTCCTTGGGGAGAGGCCACTGCCTAGTGACGCAGCATTTGGTTCCAGGAACCAAATCAATTTCATGTTGGACTCTCCGATCCGATGGTAACCCCATCGGCGGGTTGTCACTGATGACATTTCCAAATTCCTTTAGCAAGGAATGGTAGGGGTCCTCAGGATCCGCGAGGATCTTAAGACCGCTTCGGGCATTTAATGCCTGTTTGGTTTTCACCAAAACTGACTCGTCCATCGTGGATGAGGAGTTCAACTCCTCTTCCGGACGTAGTACGATTTCATCTGCTTTCAAAGCAGTTTCAAATTCGTTGAAGGACATCTCCAACGACAACAGTTAGCCTATCCCAGGCAACCGTTCAAGGCTTACGCCTTCTGTGACAACACCTGTCACACTATTCAGCATCCTATAGGACTGCTGAGTACTGGTCTCGGGACTCATCCAAAGACCCAGATGGGGGGAGTCAATTGCCCCATCTATTGGAAGCGCCACGCGCCTATCCACAGAGGTCTCTACCTCTACCACCGGTGACTCGCCGGTCTCACCTACAACGGCGTGGTCGGAATCATTTCCAACGTGCGAAAGAGACGGACTACGGGTCTCTTCGCTTGGGGAGCCTCGCGCTTAACCACAGGGGTCTCTACCCTACCACTGGAGTCGCCTCAGAGGAATCCACCTCTGCCAATGGCAACTCACCAGTCTCGCCGGTAACGGCGTGGGGATTAACCGCCGAATCACCCTCATTAAGGAAATCTTCCTTAACGCCATTGGGAATTATCATTTCAGACATCCCAATCTCTGGCATCTCACGCCAGAATCGACTTTGCGATCGAGCAAATGTGGGCTCATGACTCGCCAATGCTTCACCCGATCGCGGTGCGTTGAGACAATGGACTTAGACTTCCAGTCTATCCATGGCTCGTGGCGTTCCAGCCACTTCATGCCCAGAATGAGGTCATACCTCGAGTCCAACCCCAGGAATAGGCAACGTTATAAGCTGTCGAAGTCTGCAAACTTCAGCTTAAGGTCAATCGAGACCTTGGGTACAGTAACCTGTACGCCCGTCGCTAGACGGACCGTGACAACGTCACGAGAACGTGCCACTAGGGCCTCGGCATACAACCGACTCTTCTCAACAGAAGCCCGTCTGACATAATTGTCAGACGCTCCAGAGTCTATCAAGACTCTCCAAGGCTTATCAAAGCCTTTCACGTCCGCAAGGACTACCAGCAAACCTGGCTGGTACACCAACTCGGTGTAGAAATCACCGTTTCCCTCGGGACTTTGTGCTGTCGTCCCCTACCCTGGGGCTTAACAGCACTGAGGAATACCCCAGTAGGGCGCTCCGAACCTACTGGGAGCCGTCGTTTCCCGACGGCTTGGGCAAGGGCTTTTTCCCAACCCTTGGTCCCTTAAAGAGAGTATCTCGCTGGGGATTTTTCGGACATCTGTTCCGCAGATGATTCGTGCTCCCACACAGGAAGCTTCTCAGCGGCCCATGACGCTGCAACATTGCAAGGAGCTCTGCCTCGAAGCTGTGCGAAAAAGAGTCAGAATGACTCTTAGCGGAAGGTTTCTCTTCCGCTTCGACCTGACTCAGTTCCATGGGTTCAGGACCCACCTTAGAGAAACGAAAGTTCCTCTCGACGTTGAACGCCATCTTGAACGCCTCTCCCAGGGATTGGGGTCGGCATCGGAAGAGCTCCGAACGTGCTGGCCCTTCTCTCAGGCCTCCCATGAAGACGGGGATGGACACATCATCCGAATACGCTTTCGCGTACATCCCTGCCAACAGGGTCTTAAGTTCTTGTATATATGTTTCCAAGTCCCTAGTGCTCTGACGGCACCTCAGAAACGCCAGCTTATTCTGGAAAACCAGATCAGGCGTTGCATACATTTCCATAAGCTTCTGCTTAAGGACCTCCCAGGTAGGGAACACGTTCGTGACCGAGTCCGAACACGTAAACGCCCATGCACGGGATTTACCCGTAAGATGGGTCAGTGTTCAAGTCCCACTTGCAAGTGATCAGCGATCACGTTCGCTGTTGCGAAGGCCGTATCGACCTCTCGCAGCCACACATAAAGGTTGTCACCCTTCTCCCGGTGAACTCCTTTATCTTAAATGATAAGGGGGGACGCACCCCCGTGGAAAGACTTCCACCTAAACTCGCATCATGGGCGATGAGGGCATTGACCCTTGCCTTTACGGCCTCAAGGCCCTGCTCCACTAGGAGCTTCATGCCTTCAACACCCATTAAGAGTAACAGACTTTTAAAGGCTTCCTGCTGGACGAGGGTCAAACTATCCCAATCGTCCTGATTTATCCTTTGCAGAGGATGCCTTAGCCTACCAACACAGGTGTTGGATTGACTACAAGTGCTACCAGATGTAGCCGGTGCGTATACGCACGGTGCGGCTAGTTCATAGAGGAAGACTTTCCTTAAAGCGGCGTTCGCCGCTACTTAGCCGATACGCCCTTAAAAAGGGCTTAGTAGGAGAGAGATCTCCTACTCGGGGACAAGATTTCCGGGTTGGTTTACTGTAGCCTTTGCTAGTGCCTTAACGACAAGTCTCCCTTACTAAGGGTGTAGCTAAAGGGAGGGCTCCCTTTACGCTTCCGCACTCACTACACGCGCTACCGGTCGAGGTCGTGCGTCTGTAAGATAGAGTGAAATGTAAACTGAATATATATTTAATATGTAATTAGTCTAAATTAATTTAAACTAATGTAAACTATATGTAATACTAAGTAGAACATACCAAATTCTTACCTAGCTAAAATGTAGTGTACACCACTTGTGTACCGACACGTGGATGGCTGACACGCCACCCCCAAGGGCTCCTGCCCTGATTGGTTAAAATAACCAATGGTTCAAAACCTTTCGAACCGGTCAATACTGACCACAACCGTAGTGTACTCACGTACACCACCTACTAAATGTGACTCGAATGTAACCCTGTTACAGGAACTCTAGGTGGATTTTGTGGAATACACCCTTCCTCTTAAGTCTAGCTAAGAATAGATAGTATATTGGGTATTCTATTAGCGTGTTAAGCTTGAGAGGATCGGCGATCAGGTAGTGAAGACTTCCGCTGCCTGATCAAGTACCCTTTTGCAGATCTACAAGATCGACGATATACAACCTGCTCCATTGCGATCACCAACTCGCAATCGCGCCAATTTGTGCAGAATCGACCAGATCGATCACCGACCTTGATCATCCCCTGATCATCAACCGGCGGTCCTGATCATCGACTTTTCTCGCCTGATCAAGCCTGATCGAGCCTGATCACCCCTGATCTTTGATCACCCCTTGATCATCGATTATTGACCTTGATCACCTCTGATCATCGATCATCGACCTTGATCATCCCCTGACTATTGATCATCGGTCCTGATCATCGACTAATTGCGCCTGATCAATCCTGATGAAGCCTGATCGCACCTGATCAGTACATCGGTCGACTCGCTACAAATTACCCCAATCTTGCATCATGGAATTGCAGCGCGACATGCCCGCCACCTGGAGAGCGACCCACGTCCAAGGCGTCGGGTACACAATGTGAGCAGGAACACAAGCAGTCACAGGACGACCGGATGGCCCCCTTCGTTAATCGGCAGTACGGGTGCCGTGGTAACGCCTGATCGAACTTCAACAATTATGATCAACCGCTCCACCACAGTAGTCGATCTGCAAATGGAGCGGAAATCGTCACCCCAAATGCGGGTAAAATATGGCACTTGACTGTACGCAGCAGTGCTTAATCCAGCCAATACAGGTTCTGGGGATTGACTTCAAAAGCAGTTAGTACCCCAGCAAATAGACTCTTGGCACTTGACTGCAGATCGGAGTGAGTAATCCAACCAATTTCTGGGACTAGACAGCAGATCTCAGTGATTAACCCAGCCAAAAAACATGTTCCAAACGTGGTGAGAGTTGAGGGGTGAGTGAACGTAATGGGTGCTTCCGTCGTGGGACTTCCGGTGGAGCTCTGTCCCGACCGGGATTAAATGAGCAAAAGGGGACCGTGTTAGCCCTCTGCTCCCAATGACTCCTGCGCGGAGAGGCGGCTTATGCAACCCAATGTAATACGAACACTGTATTTAATAAACCAATTAAAATCCAATATGTAAACTACATGTAAACCGTGTGCCTTACCTCAAATCTGAGTACAAAACACTCCAAGCACACGATTGGCCCAAAACACTCCTTGCTTTTAGCCAACCCGATCGATACTTCTTGACAAATGGTACAATGGTACATGCTAGTCAACATTTTTCAATAGCACTTCACCACAGGGATTTGGTATTGTGAGAGCTCCGTCGCCGAAAGAGAAGAAGCTATAGAATAGGCCATTTGATGGAGCTGAAACATATAAGAGTCTAGGTTCTGGTTTCAGCCCTGGGGACGGAAAGGTTTGAGGCGGATTATTCTCGCAGAAACGGCCTGTGGTTTTCAGTGGCCGGAAGACATGAAAGTGGATCTGATGGGTCGTTACATCGCTGACCAGACGAATCACATTATAATCGACAGGTTGAGTCATAGTGGTGCAAAACACCTGCCCTCTGGTATATCATGGACAATATTTTGTGCGTTTTAAGTGTACAAATTACGCCTGCACAATTGTTCACGAACAGGAAGGGTCGGAACCGGTCATGGTCGGACATTTTTTTGGATTTGACTGTTATTGCGGAAGCAGTGGGTTCGAACTGCGAACTGCAAGTCGCTAGTGTTGAACAGTGTGATTTATCATGCCACACAAGCGATGAAGCAGATACTCACATCCAAGAACAACCACACCTGGCCTGATTATCTACGCCAAGGTGGATTGTCGAGCAGCAATGATAGCAGTGACAGTATGATGCTCAATGGCCTGATTCTGAAGCCGAAGAACGGAGTACCGTGTTGTTCTGGTCGCCCGTAGGTATCCGCATGGATGAAAATTTCCAAAGTGGACCACACCACATCAGCGGGGTCAGTTCTTCTTTTCTCCGTTTGGAACTCGATCGGACTCATCAGGAGATCAAAAGTCTTCCAAAATCAGCATATCGAGTTAATTCTATCCACGTCTCAGCAGAAGATAGACAGCATCAAAAGCTAAATCATAATTTTCGCGACCAGCTGCATATCAGCAACAATCTTACTCCTAGAGCATTATCTAGATCAAACCCGCCACCCTCAGGAATGTGGTGAAGTGTACCACAAGTTTGGTCACTTTTGGTCAAGGCAGTTGGTCGAATTTCGGATTGGTCTAAACAAGGGGGGGGCTTTTTAGCCTATCAAATTCAAGGAGTATCAAGAACGCTGGTTTGGGTGAGTCACCTGACATTGGGTATTTTACATAATTTTGTGTGGGTACATTAGGGACCATAGGGAGGTAGTATTATTGGTTAGTTGTGGATTTGCCTAAAAAAGTAGAAGTCTTTTGGTTGCAGGATTTTTCTAAGTAGAAGTCCTTGGTCTTGGTCTATACCACAGCAAGGGGTCGCCGTTTTTCTTTGCACGTACACTATTCTCCTCCGCCCACCGCGGAGTGTTTGGGGGCAGAGGGTTGAATTATCCCCTCTCGCCGGTCTGGACGCGCCGCACGAGCACTATGGCCACCGGAAGTCCCTCGACGGGAGTACGATTTGGCAATCTCGACACTTTAAGTCAAGTACGTTTGGAACGTTCTATTCACTGGATTGGTCTTTACGTGGAGATATCGTTTGTGGAGTTTCACGTGCATATTGGGTCTTCACGTGGACATATTGGCTCATTGTAACATTGGTTGGAGTTTAGACCAGTTTCGGTCTTCTCTCATATTGGTCAGGGGCTAGACCGGTTGATTGGTCTACCCTCTATTATTACGTATTGGTCAGGTCTAGATCGTTTGAACGATCGACCTATTGGAATTTATATTTTGGAAGTGTTTCTGGTCTGTACGTACCTGGGGTGAAGAGTTCCGCCCTAGGTACACCTAGCCAGAACGGTCTCAAATTCAATACCGAACCAGATCGATCTGCGATCCCGATCCACCGAGTGTGTAACTAGCCCATTCCGTCGGGTACACAAGGTGAGATGAACTTAAGTGAATCGGACCAAGTGTCTTTGGATGATGACCGGTCGTCTGCCAGCAGCGGACGATCGGACCAGATTTCGAATGGAGGTCCGCGGGGTACCCCCCCGTAAGTTGGAAGGCTGGGCACGATGGTGGTGGTCAGGTTGTCGATACAAATATATTCGATTTCGAACTTGACTCCTCCACAATGGTGCGCGTGCCCGGATCACATGGTGATTGTGGATATCACCGCGAGGTGTCATCAAAGATTGAATTTGAAGATTTGAATTTGGAATCGTTCTGGAGAGGGCGTAAGGAAAGGCTATCACCTTACGTCTTCTTTCTCGATATAGATGGCGATGTCCGGTCTGGCCTGGTGGAGGACCAGATCGGGATTAATAATTTTTCTCCTCCCCAAAAGGCTCCCACCGGAGCCGATCGGGACTATAGCAAGTCATGATATAGTCCCGGAAAGGATCAGGACCTTGGTCCTGATCCTATGTATGTGCATAAAAAAGTTGATGGAAAATCAAAAGACGAAAAATACTTGGAAGCTGATCAGAACGATCAGACCAACCTCCCCAAGGTCCCCAAGCTACCGAAGATTCCCAAGAAATTGTTGGGAATGCCGGCCGACGAAGACGACCTCGAAGAAAAGTCTCAGGTCGGAGATGGAGGCATCACTGAAGAAGACCTAAACAAGATGTAATACATTTTTGAGCTGAAACGATTTGTTCGTTTTGACGTGGCCTTTCGGGTGTTGAACCTCCAGATCCCCGACCGTCTTCTCGGTCCCACTACCAAGCCGGTCCCGAGTGATCGCCCATTACTGTTGGTACAAAACTTGGTGGCGATGTTGGCGGAGGTTGGCATTAAAATGCAGAACCCCGCCGATGTCCAAAAACTATTTGAATTTGAGACTTGGAGGCTGAAATCGTCGATGTCGACCTTCCACGACCATTTGGTCCCACTGGTGGGGGCGGTTTCGCCGCCCAACTCCCACCGCAGCAGTGAAGGTCGCTGAAGCCTCCACAGCGCTTGTCGACATTGGTTCGGATGACGAATCGGTTTATCAGTATCCACCGGCCTCTAACAGCTCATCAGAGTTGGAGACCGGTGTCGAGCGGATGACCATGGGGGTGGACCATGCCCAGCCTGAACAAAAAAAAGGACGTGCGGCAGCAAAGGGCTGCTTGACAGTCGGGGCTCCAGCGCCCCCCACAGGTCTCAGTTCCGCAAAAGGATGGTATCAACACGTTGACCATGACTACAGCTAACGTCCAAACCATGTTTGAGACGAAGATGGAGCGTTTCATGGAAGACCGGGTTAGACCATCTATGCGCCCACATGTCTAAGACCGGTCTACCCGTCAAGGTGTCAATGTTTGCAAAGATATGGATATGGAATCGGTAAAATCTATGGATAAGCCTATTAGAAGTAATAAAGCAACCGGTAAGGGAAGGCGCAAGCCGCAACCGGCAAGAACGCGTAGACCAAGCAAGACAAGTGACTGTGATATGGAGTCGGTCGGCGGTCTTGACGACCATGGTGGGTCAGATGGTACAGGCGCAGGCAAGGTGCGCAAGGCTAACCTAGCCTCCACTATTGCTTACGACTTTGGATCTGCTGCGATTCCGCGCATCCGTATGGCCGCGACGACCGACCTCAAGGACTTCACTGGCAAGGATGCTGATGAATACCAGACCCGGTCTTGGTTCGGTCGGGTCAAGTCTGCGTTCCTGCGAGACCAGACCCCGAAAAGTGAAAGGTGTCTGATCTTCCGGGATTTGTTGAAAGGACCGACTTCCAACTGGATCCAACAGTTAGGTCGGGATGTCCGGTCTGACTGGGACCAGCTATGTGCAGAGTTTGAAGGGCAATATTGTAACTCCGGATTTTCGAGTGCCCGCAAGTATCACCATATGCAGAAGCGGAGCGACGAGACACCGATCGAATATTTGCATCGGTTGAACGTGGCTGCACTTCGTGCCGGCATAACAATTAGAGATAATAACCCGCTGAACGGTGCTGCTCTGGAACATGTGGGTCACTACATTAGTACCCTGGACGATCAAGAACTGGCGGACCAGTTTACTCTGCTGCGTCTTAGGGACGCGGGTGAAGTTGAACAGACTCTACGGACGCTACAGCAGTCGCGTAGCATGAGGGCGAAGAGTTCTGGTGGATCAGGTCGCTACCGATCCAAGACCCAGACCCAGACCGATCCGGTCAAGAGACCTTGGACCAGACCGACCCGAGCGGTCAAGGCGATCTTAGCCGAAGACAGCACGGGATCGGAAGGGGAAAGTGGAAGTCAATCCAGCCAGGAGTCGTCGGATGAAGACCAGTATCGTTACGTCTATGTTGCGGGACCTTCCCCGAAGACCAAGCCGAAGTCCGACCAGGTAGACCAAAAGGGAAGTACCGGATGCAAGTCCGATCCAGACCGACCTCGTCAGAAGTGCTCCCACTGTGGGTCGAGCAAAGATGATGGTCCAAACTGCTGGAAGAAGATGGTGTGCAAGAAGTGCGAGAGACGCGGCCACCCGACTGACCACTGCCTCTTCGTATTCAAGTCATGTGGAGAGATCCACGAGGCCGGCCACTGCAAGATTGAAGAATTTTTTAACATGATGCGCAAGTGGTACGTGCCGGACAAGCACGCGGGGATGCTGCCGCCGGACGCAGAAAAGATGTTAAACTAGAACGCTCGCCAGGTTGGAATCTGGATCGAGCCGAGCGTTCTACGGTTCACATCTATGCATATGTCGGCAAGGAGGATAAGACCGACAATACACGTTCTATTCCAAATTGCGTCGACCGAGACCATCCGGTCTACAGTCTGAAGACCGATGAGTACTCCCGGACCAAGGTGGTTATGCAGTTGGACTTGCTGTCTGGAGAATCCCGCGGATAATGGAAGTATCACATGCCTGATAAATGGTTCAAGCAGGCGAAAGCCTGTGGCAAGATTAATAAACAGAAAGCGACGATGTTGTTCGACTCTGGGGCTGATGTCTCGATAATCGACTCCGCCTTTGCTCGTAAGGTCGGATGTCGTATAGACGATACCCAGAGACAAGAATGCGTCGGGATCGGTGAAAACTCATATATGACCGAAGGAAGAACGCGTGTGAAAATTACTTTGTCGGTATCGCTGGTCTACTTTTTCAGCGCTTGGGTTGGCAATCTGGCTGGTCAGGACGCTTTACTAGGTATGGATTTCATGGTCCCAGCCGGTATTCGCCTAGACATGTCACATGGAGTGCTTCCACTCCCGGACGATGTCCAGGTCCAGTTGGCTGGTCGAAGACCTCTGTATGGTTCGTATACCGATCTGGTCCGGTGGGACCAAGACCTCACTATCCCAGTCGGTCGGTCTGCCGATACCCCGGTCGAGAAAGGATTTCGTTCGAGGAAGTTATGGTCGACCAGGGGCGATCGGTGGATCCCGACCTTCGTAAAGAGTGCTGGTCGGCGTGATTTTTTTTGTCCGTGTTACCAATATCGGTTACAAGCCCCTGACACTGGACAATAACACTATTGTTGGTATGTGGTTAGCAGAAGAAAAGGTGCCAAGGAAGATGGGGTTAGTCTCGATTGGGACGAGGCGGTATGTCGAGTGGCAAAACCTGGCGTACCAATCGACCACCGATCTTATCAGCGATGATGGGTCGGTGGAAGGAGATACCTCACCTTTAGTGGAAAGACCAAGTTAAGTCACCCCAAAAAAGATGTTGGTCCGAAGAAAGGCGCCGCAGTCACCAGGAACGGTGGACCATCAAGTAGACGAGCCGAGGCTAGTCAACGTGGTGTCAGCACAAGACCAGGCGACAGCGGAGCAAGAAACGGAAGAAGGGGAACATGAAGTTGCTAGGTCGGACCATGACGGTATTCCTAATCAGACCGATATCAGTGAAGGACAGCCCGTCGATCAAGACCAGGGGCGTTCAGCCGGTCCAGATGGTCTAGGTGATATCGCCCCAGAAGATGAACAAGTCTGTATACATGAAGGCGGGGAACAGTACATTCAGGAGCTGGAAAGCCAAATGGCAGTCCTCCCTGAAGTGTCTGTCGACTCGCCCGAAGTTACAATGGATGATTTACAAGTGGGTGATCAAGACCTTAACAGTCCATACCAGATCGAACAGTTGAAGAATATCATATGGAAGAAAAGACATCTGCTGATCGGAAAGGGCAACGCCTTACCACCTGCAGCCCGTTGTGCGATTTGTGATATTGATGTTGGAGATGCCAAGCCGATTGCTCAGCGATGTCGACGCGTGGCGCCACAGTACCGGGAAAAGCTTTCTGATCTCATTAAAGGACTGTTGGTCACCAAGATTATTAGACCGTCGACCTCGCCATGGGCCTTGCCGATCGTAATTGTTATCAAAAAGAACGGCGTTGACATTAGAGTGTGCATCGACTATCGGCTGGTAAATCGGTTGACTAAACTCATGGTTTACCCGATGCCGCTGATTAATGATCTGTTGGAAGACCTCGACAAGACCTTGTGGTATTGTTCGCTAGATATGGCAAGTGGATTTTGGGTGGTCTCGATGACTGATCGAGCCCGTGAGATTTCCGCATTTGTGACACCGTTTGGTCTTTTCGAGTGGAACCGTATGCCGTTCGGTCTGAAGAACGCACCCCAGATCTATCAAAGGTTGATAGACAACGCACTGTACGGACACTTCAAAATCAAGACCGATCGGGACCCTGCCGAAAGTTATGATGTGTTTACAGAGGGTGAACCCGATCGGGAAAGAAGACCGTCCGTTCTAGGGAGGCGGTCGTACATCGACGACATTCTGATACCTGCCTCGTCATGGAACGATCTGTGCGAGAAGGTTTAACGAGTGTTGGAGACATGCGACCGCTGGAACCTATCTATCAGTGCCGTGAAAAGTTTTTGGGGTATGTCCAAGGTCGCCTATTTAGGCCATATGGTCT
>CM047583.1:25801495-25875648 GCA_026184515.1 Peronosclerospora sorghi | reverse complement strand
GCCGACCTATAAAGGTCCTGTCAAGACGGTCTACTTTGGCCTGGCTACTATCAGACAATGGGATGGACGGACGTCTAGGCAGATGGTCGGCGGTCTTGTCGCAGTGGACCCTCGAGGTCGTTAAGTGCACCGGGGGCGAGGAAGAGATATTGGGCACATTAGCTGCCAGTATCACCCCTCGTTCTGAAGTGGACGAGGCATTGATAGCGATTGCCCGGAGGAAGCAACCTCGGAAGTCATTTTCGATACTGCCACCGACCGTCGACCATGATGAAGAGCTCTTGGTCTTAAGTTTTGAGGGATCGGCAAGCGTGAAGAAAAAGGTCGGTGCCTATAGTACCATATTGTGGAAGTTGCCACAATGGTCTATAGTTGCAGCCGCTGCCGATTTCACGCCGGATATTACTGTTGATGAGGCGGAGTACCGAGGTCTACTTCTATGTTTGGACCTGCTGTCGTCGCAAGAGAAGGGGCGAGTTATCATATGTAGTGACTCCAACCTAGTGATCAGGCAGATCACCGGAGAGATCGACTGCAAGGATCCACGACTAAGGACGCTAAATGATCGAGTAATGAAGGCATTGAAGGACCACCCCAACCAAGAGCTATTGCACGTGAAACGGGACTGGAACAGAAGCGCTGACTACCTCGCTACCAAGGCCATGCAAGACCAGACCGGGGCTACGATCACCGAGAAGGCCGTTCTGGATGAATTGATGAATATAAACAGGCTCCCAGAAGTGATCGGACCCAAGAACGCCCCAGCCCAGGTGCATGTGATGGTCTAGTCGCGACTAGATCAAAAGCTCAGAAGTCTCGCCGACCGTTCCCGAAGGAAAGTTTGAACGAATATACAGTGCAACAGTTAAGGATAGAACGGATCCTCAAGGCGCAGGACGAAGAAGAATGGATTATGAACCTGAAGACCTACCTGCGTGGTGAACTGTCCAAGTTGACGAACGATCAAGCGAAAGAGTGCATCAAGATCGGGGATAGCTACGAAGTGGATGATAACGGATTATTGTATTACTGCCGCGATGCCGACCAAGACAATGTAGACCGGGACCGATTGGCGAAATTGGTGATACCTGAGTTGCTGCAGCCGGATGTCCTTCATCACTATCACCTGAGTCTATAAGGGGGGCATCAGGGCATAGGCAGGACCTAGCACAAGATCAGGTCCCACTTCCACTGGAGAGGTATTTTCCGCAGTGTGCAGAAATATGTGGGCTGTTGCACGGATTGCGAGACCGGAAAGGGTAGACCGGTAATCAAGGGGCGATCGCCCGGAAATATCGATGCTACCTACCCTTTCCAGGTCATAGCGATGGACCACATACCGTCACTGCCTAGATCGACGCGCGGCAACACTGAGCTGATGATCTGGGTAGACCTGTTCACTGGTCTAGTTATTGCGAAGGCAAGTGCATCTCGGTCTGCGGAGCAGATCGCCCAGAGCTACGAAGAATGTGTGTTCCGAAGATTTGGCGCCAGCGAGGTCATCAGGCACGATCGGGAACCCGTTTTCATGGCCGAGGTGTTCCGGTCGTTCAATAACATGCTGGGCCAGAAACAGAGTGCGACGATGGCATATCGTCCGCAAGCAAATGTATCGGCGGAACGCATGGTGCAGACCATAACGAGGGCGATCAAGATGTACGTTGCTGACCCAGACCAGCGAGATTGGGACGAGTATGCAGAAAGGCTGGTGTTTGCACTCAACTCGTCGACCGATCGGGTCCGAGGAGAAACGCCTTTTTATCTGGCATATGGATGGGACCCTCGGTCGACACTGGAAGCTGCGATACCTATCGGTTGCACCCGGACCCGCGATTGCGATGCTCGACGCTGACGCATGCAGGTCCAGAAACACTACCAGCATGCAAAAGAAGTCGTCAACGAAAAGCTTCGTCAGGCCACACAAGACCGGGCAGACCGGAACAACGACCAGGTCCAACCCCACGGTATAGAACCAGGGGCGAGGGTATGGTTGTACCTAGACCGAGTGAAGGAGGGCTATGCGAAGAAGCTGGCTCACATGTGGCACGGCCCTTTCCGTGTTGCCGAGCTGATCGGTGAGCACGATGACCGTCTAGTAACAACTGGTTCAGATTACAAGGTCTTCCCGATCGTTCATGTGTCCAAGTTGAAGCTGGTCCGAGAATTTCCTGATCGACCCAAAACTCCCTGTCTGGTAGACGAAGAAAAGAGATTTGATTTCGATGAAGCGTTACTGCCGGAGGACAGTTGGGAACGACCATTAGAGGAATACGAGTTTGAAGTGGAGAAGGTCTTAGATGTTCGGTCTACCAAGAAGACCAGGTTCGGCCGGACTCACCGAGAGTACCTGGTCCGATGGAAGGACCATGATGAATCAACTTGGGTCGTCGAGATCGACTTGAATTGTGGGGCTCTTCTACGAGAGTTATAAAGAGAACGAGTCAGTCGTAATCGCTTCGCAGTGATGCAGACCCATGAAGACCAAGACCAAGACACGCAGTAGCATCGGTCGGTCTAGACCGGTGTGAAGATGTGGAATGTCAGGAGTTGATGTGAAATTGTGATGAACTGTGACGAATTGGAGTAGCGGAATGACGAATGTGATGAATATTTTTCGTGATGGTGGTGGAACTGTTTACGATAACGTGTTCGGTGCAAGTATGGAGAGATTGGTAAAATTAGCTCAAGTGATTTGACGATTGGACATATGAAAAAGAAATGATGACATGTATTGCGAGTTATCTGGTCGACTACTTGTGACTTCACTGCTATCGCCCCACAGACGGCCGATGACCATCGACGGATGATTTTGCACTTGATCCTGAAACTGGTTACGCCAGGGGTCCTTCCGGTCAAGCTGGACCAAAGCATCCTTGAGTTACCCGACCGGCTCAGCGCAATCAAGACCGGGGTACCATATGCCGTCGTCGGCCAGCAGTCTGGTATTCTCAACGCGACGCCTCGGCATGTGGAGGAACACCGGGTACAAGAACACGTCGACGTCACACTCGCGAGCTCGCATCCCGTCCAAAATGTACTGGCACAGGGATTGCCAAGCCTCGCCCGCCCGAATTCCACGTCGCTTGCGCTTGCTCTGGAACGTCGCCAGGCCCGGATCTTGTCGCACCCGGTCGGGGGAATCACCAAGTAGTGGGACGCTTCCCAAATTGATTGGCCGTGGATCTTGTTGAAATTCTTCACCCGGCCTAGCAAAGTGCCTATCCACGGAGTCAAGTGGAACACAAGTCCTATCTTGGGGTGTTTGAAAAATTTCCATGGTTCATCGCCGTATAGGCGGGAGATCTGCGCCGATGTACCCTCCATTCAGACGCGGCAGGGGTTTTCTTGGTCGGTGGAAAGAGCCAGAGGTCCGGGCGGGAGAAAGACCGGGCCAGAAGCTGCTTGGTCAGGTTAGACCGGCGCAAACAGCCGATTTGCCCCGACGACCACCGCAAGGTGATTTCAAACGTCCGCGGCGTAAGGGAGCTGGTGTCAACTGCCATGTTCTTCAGTAGAGCGTACTTGTGAAGCTTGGATGTCCCGGGGAGAACCGAAGGCGCCGTATTCGCTGGTGTCGATACTGGTGTGGCGCTACTTGGCAAACCGGTCTTCTGTTCCGACCCCAATGTCGACGCCACTTGGATGAAACTTTCACGCAAATTCGTTCGTGACTTGGACTGGATGGCGACCATAAACTAGGAATCGCAAGACCCTTCGCTGGAGTACTCCTCGGACGAGACCCCTGTGTGCTTGGTGCGATTTGCAGTACGGCGCGAGGGCGCTCGACTTTCCGAGGGGCCGTAGACTCCGTCGTGTCCGAGTCCGAGTCCATAAGAGCGCCTGTGTGCTGGCTCGCTTATGAGGCACTGCACGATTTCCCTCGAGTCTGGGTTCGCGCGCAGTGCCCCGCGCCCTCGAGCTACCCGGCGCGTCCGCGCGCTTCTTTGATTTGTGTGCAATTTCGGGCTGCTGAATATCAGACAATGAACGGTGTCGGTCTTGGTACTGCTGCAAGCGGTCTTGGTCTTGCTCCGAGGCGACTAATGTTGCCGACGCAGACCAATCTATGCTGGAGGAAGCAGTCGAACACGGAGGAAGTAAGTTCATCAAGCGCTGGCGGCATCGGTCTAGTGCCACCTGACGACGACCCGACTCTAGCGTCCAAGCGTCTGACTTGTCTTGATAAGACCGTACCTTCCCGGTCTGGTCTTGAATGGAAATTTAAAGTTCGGCAATGCGTCGCGCGAAGTCGTCGCCTTGCATGCGCAGTGAAGCCGCGTCAAAATGTACGTCAAGTTCCTGCCGGCGAACAAGTGCAAGTTGATCCCGGAGATGGGACTGATAAGCCTCCAGACGGGACAGATCATGACGTGCACTTACCAGCTCCTCTAGAATTGATCGAAGCTGGTCAACATGATCGTCGGACTTCCTATCAGCATCAAGCAAGGCACCTATTGCCTTGACGACGCTGGGAGGGATGAGAGCTGAAGACAAACGAGGATCAAGACAAGTACAAGACGAAGACCAAAAATGCGCCCCTCGTGTTGCCTGGGGGCCACCTGAGTCCTGAGACGCATGTTTTCTGCAAGAATGTCCTGCATCCGCGTGTCGGCTTCATTCTGACACCCTTCCGATGTTTGAAGTGATAATCCACAAACAAAAAACATATAACCTAATTGACTACATGTAGAATATGCAATAATTTTTTTAGGAATTTCAGGTAATTGTAGAATGTGTTTAGTTGAAATTGAAAATTCACCTATTCAATAGTATAGATTAACACTATATCCAACAAAATCAAAACATAGCTCCTATCGACGGAGTTGTTTGGCACCTCGATGTCGACTCATCACATCCTGGAGTTGAAGAAGGTTCCAAGGGTTCGGCTGTTCGCCGATGCAGCAACAATGGTAACTGCTGGTGTTTATTTAATTGTACGTTGTTCACCTATTTTTGAATATTCTATATTTTCCTTTAAATTCAATTATAGATGTTTCTAAAATTGGATTTTTATATAAAATTTGATTTTCTAATAAAGAACTCGTATTTTTGCCGTGAAAAGGGAATGTCCTAACCATTAGACTAAAAGGGCTTTTGTTAAAAAATATTTTTTAATAAAAAAAAGAAAAAGCAATATGTATTAAAAAATTTTATTTTTATTTTATTTATATTTAATGATTTTTTAAAAATTAATTATAGTTATAATTTTTTAATTTTTTAATTTATTCTTTTAAAGAATTATTTATTAAAATATTATTAAAAAGAGGGAAAAAAATTTTCAGAAAATATTTTTAAATTTTTTTTAATTAATTTGGAACTATTTTTATACTAGTAAGTACTATTCGATTAATTAATCATCATTTTACAAAACAGCATCATTTTGGGGTTTCAAGACCCAGCAACTCCAGTTATGGAAGGTATTATTAATTTTCATCATGATTTAATGTTTTTTTTATATTAATAAAAATTTAAAAATTGAACATTTAAAAAAAAAAACTGGGAATTTTTTTACCAGTTTTAACATCTATTAAGTCAAAAGCTCGACCTAATTAAATAACGATCATAACAATCACCATTTGTACCAATAGGAATATCAAATTCTAACTGATTATAAATTTCATATGGTTGTGTTTTACGTAAATCCCAAGAAATTCCTGATCCACGTAACATTACATGGGATGCCAGACCGAGCCGAACGGACAGGTGAAGTAATGTGGAGCGACTCGGCACATAGAGTTTCTACAAGAACAAGCGTCAAGAGGAAGCATAAGAGGATCGAGTGCAGTAAAGTAAGTACCTGGCGCAGGTGGTGAAGTGGCAGGTCCATGGTGAAGAAGTGTGAGTGACCAAGGTCCAGTTGGTCGAGTGATGGGTGAGTCAGACCGTTATCGTTGTGCGACACGGTCGGACTCAGGGGCGGCTGTGGTGAAGTGTACCACAAATTTGGTCACTTTTGGTCAAGGCAGTTGGTCGAGTTTCCGATTGGTCTAAACAAGGGGGGCTTTTTAGCCTATCAGATTCAAGGAGTATCAAGAACGCCGGTCTTGGGTGAGTCACCTGACATTGGGTATTTTACATAATTTTGTGTGGGTACGTTAGGGACCATAGGGATGTAGTATTATTGGTTAGTTGTGGTTTTTCCAAGTAGAAGTCTTTTGGTTACGGATTTTCCGGTAAAGGTTTTTGGTCTAGGAATATGTGGCAAAAACCTCTTCTGGTCTTGGTCTACACCGCAGCAAGGTCGCCGTTATTCTTTCCACGTACACTAGTCACCTCCGCCCGCCGCGGAGTGTTTGGGGGCAGAGGGTTGAACTATCCTCTCTTGCCTATTATACCCGGTCTGGACGCGCCGCACGCGCACTTTGGCCACCGGAAGTCCCTCGACGGGAGTACGATTTGGCGATCTCGACACTTTAAGTCAAGTACGTTAGGAACGTGCTATTCACTGGATTGGTCTTTACGTGGAGATATCGTTTGTGGAGTTTCACGGGCATATTGGGTCTTTACGCGGACATATTGGCTTGTTTTAATATTGGTTGGAAACTAGACCGGTTTTGGTCTTATTTCGTATTGGTAAGGGGCTAGACCGGAACGGTCGGTCTACCCTCTATTATTTCGTATTGGTCAGGTCTAGATCGTTTGGACGATCGACCTATTGGAATTTATCTTTTGGAAGTGTTTCTGGTCTGTACGTACCTAGGGTGAAGAGTTCCGCCCTAGGTACATCTAGCCAGCACGGTCTCATATTCAAGACCGAATCAGATCGATCTGCGATCCCGATCCACCGATTGTGTAACTAGCCCATTCCATCGGGTACACAAGGTGAGATGAACTTAAGTGAATCGGACCAAGTGTCTTTGGATGATGACCGGTCGTCTGCCAGCAGCGGACGATCGGACCAGATTTCGAGTGGAGGTCCGCGGGGTACCCCCCCCCGTAAGTTGGAAGGCTGGGCACGATGGTGGTGGTCAGGTTGTCGATACAAATGTATTCGATTTCGAACTTGACTCCACCACAGTGTTGACTATCGGTCGTCGGAGGGGCGGCTGCGAATCTTGATGAGGCAGTTAGCTGACCATATAATCCATAATACATGTCATCATTCTTTCCAAATTCTTGATCACCTGATCACTTGACCAAATTTCATCACTTTCTCCAAACTTGCACCAACACGTTATCATAAACAGTTTCCATCCACATCGCGAAAATCATCACCACGTTCGTCATTCCACTACTCCAGTTCATCACAGTTCATCATAAATCCACAATAATTCAGACCTTACGTATATTCACACCGATCGATATACTGATCGGTGCTACTGTGTGACTTGATCTTCGTCTTCATGAGTCTACATCACTGCGAAGAGATTCCGACTGAGTCGTTCTCGCTCGAACTCTCGTAGCAGTGCTCCACAATTTAGATCAAGCTCGTCGATCCAAGTGGTTTCGTCATGATCCTTCCAGCTGACCAGATATTCTCGGTGGGTGCGACCGAAACGTGTCTTCTTGACCGATCGGACATCTAGCACCTTTTACACCTCGAATTCGTCCTCATCCAATGGTATTTCCCAACTTTCCTCCGGCAGCAGAGCCTCATCAAAATCGAATCTCTCCGCTTCGTCCACCAGACAGGGCATTTTAGGCCGATCGGGGAATTCTCTGACCAGCTTCAGTTTGGAAACGTGCACGATCGGAAAAACTTTGTAATCTGTGCCGGTCGTGATCAGACGGGCAGCATGCTCACCGATCAGCTCTGCTACACGGAAAGTACCGTGCCACGTGTGAGCTAACTTCTTCGCATAGCCTTCCTTGACCCGATCGAGGTATAACCATACCCTCTCCACTGGTTCAATACCATGAGGTCGGAATGCTTCTGGACCTGCATACTCCAACGACGGGCATCGCGATCGCGGGTCCGAGTGCAGCCGATCGGTATTGCCGCTTCAAGTGTCGATCGAGGGTTCCATCCATACGCCAGATAGAAAGGCGTTTCTACTTGGACCCTATCGGTTAAAGAGTGAGTGCGAATAACAGTCTCTCTGCATACTCATCCCAGTCACGTTGGTCTGGATCGGCCACATACATCTTGATCGCCCTTTTTATTGTCTGCACCATGCGTTTAGCCGATCCGTTCACTTGCAGAAGATATGCAATCGTCGCGCTCTGCTTCTGGACTAGCATGTTATTGAACGATCGGAACACCTCAGCCATAAAACCGGGTTCCCGACCGTGTCTAATAACTTCGCTGGCGCCGAACATTCTAAACACGCATTCCTCGTAACTTTGGGCGATCTGCTCCGCAGATCGGGATGCACTAGCCTTTGCGATCACCAGACCAGTGAACAGGTCGATCCAGATCAGCATTTCAGTGTTGCCGCGTGTCGATCTGGGAAGCGACGGTATGTGATCCTTTGCTATCACCTGGAAAGGGTAAGTAGCCTCGATATTTCCGGGCGATCGGCCCTTGATTATCGGTCTGCCCTTTGCGGTCTCGCAATCTGTGCAACAGCCCAAATATTTCTGCACTCTCCAAAAGTCCTCTCCAGTGAAAGTGGGCCCTGATCTTGTGGTATGTCCTGCCAATGCCCTGATGTCCCCCTTCTAGACTCACGTGATAGTGTTGAAGGACATCCGGCTGTAGCAACTCAGGGATCACCGGTTTCGCTAGTCGATCTCAATCGGCACTGTCTTGATCATTTTCACGGCAGTAATACAGAAATCCATTGTCGTCTCCATCGTAAATGTCCGCGATCTTGTTACACTCTTTCGCTTGATCATCTGTTAACCTGGACAATTCACCGCGCAGATATGCTTTCAGGTTGACAATCCTCTCTTCTTCGTCCTGCGCGTTGAGGATCCGTTACGCCCTTTGCTGTTATACAACGTACTAACTCAGCCTTTCCTTTGGGAACGATCGGCGAAACTTCCGAGTTCGCGATCTAGTCGTCGCCATCACATGCACCTGATCAGGGCTGTTCTTAGGCTTGATCAACTCCGGGAGCCTGTTTATGTTCATAAGTTGATGTAGAACGGCCTCCTCGGTTATCGTCGCCCCGATCTTGTCCCGCGTAGCTTGGGTCGCGAGGTGATCGGCGCTTCTGTTCCAATCCCGTTTCACGTACAATAGCTCGTGGTTGGTATAGTCTTTCAGTGCCTTCATCACCCGATCGTTTAACAACTTCAGCCGTGGCGCCTTACAGTCGATCTCCCCGGTGATCTGCCTTATCACTAGGTTGGAGTCACCACATATGATGATCCGCCCTTTTTTTGTGATGACAGCAGATCAAGACATAGAAGGAGTCCCCGATATTCCGCCTCGTTGACCGTTATGTCAGGCGTGAAATCGGCGGCGGCTGCTACTATAGACCATTGTGGTAACTTCCACAGTATGGCACTATAGACGCGGACCTTCTTCTTCACGCTAGCGATCCGTCGAAACTCAAGACCAGGAGTTCCTCATCCCGATCGACGATCGGTGGCGGCACCGAGATAGACTGTCGCGGTTGTTTCCTTGGCGCAATCGCCATCAGAGCCTCGTCCACTTCAGACCGAGGGGTGATACTGCAGCCAACGTGCCCAATATCTCTTCCTCTCCCTTGGTGAACCTGATGATCTCGAGGGACCACTGTGATAGGATCGCCGACCATCTGCCGAGCAGACCGTCCATCCTATTGTCCGATAACAGCCAGGCCAATGTCGATTTTCTCGAAAGAACCTTTACAGATTGGCCAACCAGTAGGTTGTAGCACACATCCAAAATCCGTAGCAAGGCCAGAACTTCCTTTTCGACGATCCCATAGTTGAATTCGTTCGGCTTCAACTTCCGGCTCGTAAAAGTGACCGGATGGTACACTCCATCATGTTCTTGCACTAGAGTGGCCGAAATGGCCCACTTACTAGCATACACAATAACGATCGACATTTTTTCCGGATTGAAGTGCCTGAGAATCGTTGCCGTCGCCTTCTTGGCCTTCAACATACCGAAAGCAACCTGTTCACGTTTCATGTGATCCTCTGCCTCCACCTGCGGAAAATCTGCAGGCAGATCAGAGTCGCAGCCTTTTTGTAAAAGTTGCCCGATCTCTTTCGCGCAACATATGGTAGTCGACTTCCCGGAGCTCGTACTGCACGTCAGCGTAAATCGCGAAGTCTTCAGTGAAGCGGCTGTAGTAATTTAGGCTTCCCAAGAAGGACTGCATTGCCTTCAGCGATTTGGGAAACGGGAGGTTGCTCAGTGACTCCATATCCTTAGGATTAGCCTCCAGCCCACTGATCGACACCATATGACTCAAATAGGCGACCTTGGACATGCCCCAAAAACTCTTCATAGCAATGATCGACAGGTTCCAGTGATCGCATGTCTCCAACAACCGTTCGACCTTCTTGCAAAGATCGCTCCATGATGAAGCAGGGATCAGAATGTCGTCGATATACGATCGCTCCCCAGAACGGACGGTGTCCTTTCCCGATCGGGTTCACCCTCTGTAAATACATCATGGTTTTCGGTGGGGTCCCGATCGGTACTGATCTTGAAATGTCCATGCAGTGCGTTGTCGATCAGCCTCTGGTAGATCTGGGGCGCGTTCTTCAAACCGAACGTGTAGCCGGTGCGTATACGCACGGTGCGGCTAGCGCATAGAGGAAGACTTTCCTTAAAGCGGCGTTCGCCGCTACTTAGCCGATAAGCCCTTATAAAGGGCTTAGTAGGAGAGATATCTCCTACTAGGGGCCAAGATTACCGGTTTGGTTTACTAGTAGCCTTCGCTACTGCCTTAACGGCAAGGTTCCCTTACTAAGGGTGTAGCTAAAGGGAGGGCTCAATTTACGATACTGCACTCACTACACGCGCGACCGGTCGAGGTCGCGCGTCTGAAGTTGTTGAGTGAAAATGTAAACTGAATGTATATTTAATATATAATTAGCCTAAATTAATTTAAACTAATGTAAACTATATGTAATACTAAGTAGAACTTACTAAATTCGTACCTAGCTAAAATGTAGTGTACACCACATGTGTACCTACACGTGGCTGGCGGCCACGCCAACCCCCAAGGGCCCTGCCCTGATTGGTTAAAATAACCAATGGTTCAAAACCTTTCGAACCGGTCAATACTGACCCCAACCGTAGTGTACTCACGTACACCACCTACTAAATGTGACCCGAATGTAACCCTGTTACATCCTCCCCCATCAAGACTATTGCTTACGCAATAAATCAATTTTAATTGGAGAACTCCAACTTCCAGAACCTCTGGCTAACCATGAGCACCATTAGTGGTGCTATGGAGTTTGTTCAAGAAGAGGAGGTAGACTATTCCGATAACTCGTAGGTAGATGCCCTTGGGGATATCTCATCAACGACTGACTGATACGACATCGCCGAACGGCGGTGTCGGCATCCTAATCCGTTCCCCACACGTGGGGAAAATGCACTAACTAGTGCGCCACCCCTGCCAATGTCGTATGATACATCCGGATCGCCGAAGGCTATCATCACCAATGAGCTGGACGCAGCTCATGAAAGCCAACTTGCCGCACAGGCCCTAAGGGATGCGTTACGCGCCCCCAAACGCCTGTCGCGGGCGGCGTATAATTTTGACGGTCCTCGTGACCTTCCAAAGTGGGCTAGGCGTATGGTAACGAATAGTTTAGCATCCTATACCCCTGTCCCCGCGGCCGAACATCCGTATCAATTCGAGCGCCGGGAGAAACTCCGGCAACAACTGCTTACACAAAAGCAGTTCACTAGCGTCTCATAACGAGAACGCCTCGACAGGCAGGCACAGGGTGCCCCTGTTGAGAACCTCCGCGAGGTTCCTATCGTTCTTTCTCCGGGAGAAAGTGCTGATGATGCGGAGAAGAAGTTCCGCGCTTTGGCGGAAGGGGAGAAGCTTCTCCCCAGCTTCAATGAGCTACAAAACAGATATTCCCGTCGTGACATTTGGGTGGAGAGGGCGTTGCGCCTGGAATTCTCCAGAACCAAAGCGATGGAGCTATTACGTGCTCCATATAGCACGCGCTACGCCAGCGCCCCTGTATCCACCACGGTGCCAGAGGGCTGTGTGAGCGCCACATCTGCCTCCGGCGAACTCCCAATTACTGGGAGTGAAGGGGCTTCTCGTTCCCCTTTGGTCGTTGACCTGCAGCGAGATTCTCCCGCTCGAAAGCGTCAACGACGTCGCGGTAATCCTGCCGTAGGGGAGTCTCGGACTCCCACGAACTCTGTGAGTGTGGATAACCCTTCCACTTCACCAGATACTGGGTTTGACCCCGATGATGGCGCCGCGCCATCAGACGCTCCAGATGATAATGTGGCGTACCCTCCGCATTAAGCATTGGGGGAGGAGGTCGCGCAATTGCGACATGAGGTTCGTGAGCGCTGTGATCGACACAGCCGTCACATCTATGAAGTCCACGAGAGACTTCGCGATGAGTGGGATGCCACTGAACGCTTCGAGAGGCAGATTGCCTCTCTCGAGACGACCGTTGCGGAGCTCCGTGGTCGCATTTTAACCCTGTCGGGATTCCTCCGCCCTACCGTGTCTTACGTCTCTTACGGCTCTTACGGCTACCCGCCTTTCCACCCCCTCCAGGAGGGGACCCGCCTCCGGGATTTGGTATGGCTTAAGCACCCACATAGAAGGTTGGATACGTACGCATCACCTTCGGGATGTCCAAGGTATACGATAATCCCTTTCAAGCTAGTACTTAAAAGGCCCCACAAACCTGGGGCGCAGTTTATTCCGTAACACGTTAGAAACTGCATGTGTAGGAAGGTTTTTAGCGTTTAATAAAACACTTTCTCCTACTTTATACGCCTTTCGGTTACGCCGGCCCTTGCGGTCGGCTTGTTCCTTTTACTTGTCTTGGCTTTCCGCCATGGCGTCGCAAAAGTGTTGTAAGGCACTAAGGTGCGTAGATAAAAACTTAACGATGTGCTTTCGCACAGATACAGGGCTGACATCAGGGAATCCTCCCCCCTCAATCCCTGGGCCACACACACGTGGAGTAAAAGGAACCCTCAGATTCACTAATCCGTTCACGTAAAACGGGGTAATCCCTGTAAATGCATGGACCGAATTGTTTATAGCAAATTCGACCATCGGAAGCATCTCACTCCAACTCTTTGGAGAACCCGGACATAAACACCGGAGAATATCCTCTACAACGCGATTAACGCGTTCCGTCTGACCTTCCGTCTGCGGATGATCCGCAGTGGACATAAGGAGCTTGGTGCCCAGCACCTTAAACAACGCTCCACAGAACTGTCCCGTAAAACGGGGATCCCGATCCGACACAACGGAATCGGGTAGACCATGCTGTCGAAATACACGGTCTAGGAACACTTTCGCTGTTCCTTTTCCATCAATTGACTCTGGCACCGCCGCCAGGTGAGCCATCTTGCTCAAACGGTCTACAAAGACCAATATGCCGATGTTCCCGGCCTTATCCTTCGGAAAACCGAAGATAAAATCCATACTAATGGATTTCCAAGACTCCGTTGGAACCGACAAGCTCGCCAAAGGCGCAGCTGAACTGGCAGAGGGTTTAACCCTCTGACACGTCTCACAGGTGCGTATATACGCACCGACCCACTTACACATGTTGGGCCACCAATACAAAGCGCTTAAAGCGCTGTAGGTCTTATCCCGACCTAAAGGACCCGCGGTAGGGGCGTCATGTGCCTCAAAGAGGACTCTATACTTCAGTTCCTCATCATGAGGAACAACCACCCGCGGAGTGTCCTCCGCGCTTGTGCTATAATATAGAAAACCTTCACAGTACCTCTAACGGTGTAAACGAGCTTTAGCTCGACTGGACAGGGTTGGCTCAGACGAGCCAAGTACCTTTCCACCCAACGCGCTGATAAGCGCCGTACACTGTGGGTCTTTCTCGTACGCCTGGCGTATGAGATCCACCAAAGACGTGGTGACGAATGTCGCGTGAGCGAGCTCGTAATCGGGACGACGCGATAACGCGTCCGCAAGCACGTTATGCTTGCCAGGTTTATACTTAACCTCAAAGTTGTACTCCGCAAAGAAGGAGAGCCAACGGGCCATCCGTTTCGAGAGATGAGGCGACTTTGTCGCTGTCCGTAAGGACGCGTGGTCAGTATAAACCACGAACGGCTTAGAGCCGAGTAGGTGAACCCTAAATTTGAAAAGAGCATACTTCATTGCAAGTAGCTCCTTGTCATGAACGGGATAATTCCGTTCCGCAGCTTTATGCTGCCTCGACTCAAATGCAATCACGCGTTCCCTTCCTGCATCGTCTGCTTGTAACAAAGCACATCCGATTGCGAAACCGGAGGCGTCGCAGACGACACTAAATGGTTTCCCAGGATCTGGGAGAGCAAGAACGGGAGCGTTTAACAAGCTCCCCTTTACCGCTTCAAAAGCTTTTTGGTATTTGGTTTCCCAACACCAATCAACATCCTTCTTAAGAAGGTCGGTTAATTACTTCGCCATTTCAGCGTAGTTCTCGCTGTACTTGTGGAGTTAGTTGGCTAATCCAAGCCACTTCCGTAAATCTCTAAGATTTACAGGCGAAAGCCACTATGGCTTTCCCCTTCGCGGGATCCACCCGCACTCCATCCTTACCGATGAAGCATCCGAGGAAGGGAATTTCCTCAGCACCAAAGATACATTTGGACGCGTTCGCATATAACTTATGCTCTCGCATACATTCTAGCACCGCTCGAAGGTGTATTAGGTGCGTCTGAACATCAGACGAGTCGCCTTCCGCGCGACTATGAACGAATATATCGTCGAAGTACGTCTGAGCGTACTTTCTATGAGGGCGGAAGAGTTGAGTCACCAAGCGATTGAAAGTCGCTGGCGCATTCGAAAGCCCCTGTGGCATAACAAGCCACTACCATAGCATGCCGCTAGGCGTGCTAACCGCTGTAAGCGGGATATCGAATGCTCGCATGAGAACCTGATAATACCAGTCCACCAGATCTAAGGCACTGTACACCGTACAGCCCGCCATATTGTTCTGGAGGACATCCTTCCGAGGAATCGGAGTCTGCATGGGAACAATAGCTGCATTCAGATTATTGTACGCATGCACAATGCGCAACTTTCCGTTCGGTTTACGAAGAGAAAAAGTGGGAGATGAATGGGGATACTTGCTCTCCCGTACCATCCCTTCCTCTTCTTTCCCCTTGAAGAATGCGTCGATGACGTCGCATTGCTCCTTGGGGAGAGGCCACTGCCTAGTGACGCAGTATTTGGTTCTAGGAACCAAATCAATTTCATGTCGGAATCCCCGATCCGGTGGTAACCCCATCGGCGGGTTGTCACTGATGACATCTCCAAATTCCTTTAAGAAGGAATGGTAGGGGTCCTCAGGATCCGCGAGGATCTTGATACCGCTTTGGGAATTCAATGCCTGTTTGGTTTGCACCAAAACTGACTCGTCCATCGTGGATGAGGAGTTCAACTCCTCTTCCGGACGTAGTACGACAACCTCGTCGATTTCATCTGCTTTCAAAGCAGTTTCAAACTCGTTGAAGGACATTTCCAGCGACAACAGTTCGCCTACCCCAGGAAACCGTTCAAGGCGTACGCCTTCTGTGACAACACCCGTCACACTATTCAGCATCCGATAGGACTGCTGACTACTGGTCTCGGGACTCATCCCGAGACCCAGATGGGGGGAGTCAATTGCCCCATCTATTGGAAGCGCCACGCGCCTATCCACAGAGGTCTCTACCTCTACCACCGGTGACTCGCCGGTCTCGCCTATAACGGCGTGATCGGAATCATTTCCGACGTGCGAAAGAGACGAACTACGGGTCTCTTCGCTTGGAAGCGCCTCGCGCTTAACCACAGGGGTGTCTACCCCTACCACTGGAGTCACCTCAAAGGAATCCACCTCTGCCAATGGCAACTCACCAGTCTCGCCGTTAACGGCGTGGGGATTAACCGCCGAATCCCCCTCGTTAAGCAACTCTTCCTTAACGTCATTGGGAATGATCATTTCAGACATCCTAATCTCTGGCATCTCACGACAAAATCGCTTTTGCGATTGAGCAAAGATGGTTCGTGACTCGCCAATGCCTTACCCGATCGTGAGTGCGTTGAGCCAATGGACTTAGACTTCCAGTCTATCCATCGCTCGTGGCGTTCCAGCCACTTCATGCCCAGAATGAGGTCATACCTTGAGTCCAACTCCAGGACTAGTCAACTTTCTAAGCTGTCGAAGTCTGCAAACTTCAGCTTAAGGTCAATCGAGACCTTGGGTACAGAAACCTGTACGCCCGTCGCAAGACGGACCGTGACGACGTCACGAGAACGTGCCTCTAGGGCCTCGGCATACAGCCGACTCTTCTCCACAGAAGCCCGTATTACATAATTGTCAGACGCTCACGAGTCTATCAAGACTCTCCAAGGCTTATCAAAGCCTTTCACGTCCGCAAGGACTACCAACAACCCTGGCTGGTACACCAACTTGGTGCTATAAAGCACCGCTTCCCTCGGGGCTTTGTGCTGTCGTCCCCTACACTGGGGATTAACAGCACTGAGGGAACCACCAGTAGGGTGCCCCGCACCTACTGGGAGCCGTCGTTTCCCGACGGCTTGGGCAAGGGCTTTTCCCCACCCTTAGTCCCTTGTAGCGAGTATCTCGCTGGGATCCGCGGAAATCTGTTCCGCAGATGAACCGTGCTCCCACACAGGAAGCATCTCAGCGGCCCACGCCGCTGCAGCATAGCCAAGAGCTCTGTCTAGAAGCTCTGTGAAAAAGAGTCCGAATGATTCTTAGCGGGAGGTTTCTCCTCCGCTTCGACCTGACTCAGGTCCATGGGTTCGGGACCCACCTTAGAGGAACGGAAGTTCCTCTCGGCGTTAAACGCCATCTTAAACGCCTCCTCCAGGGATTGGGGTCGGCATCGGAACAGTTCCGAACGTTCTGGCCCTTCTTTCAGGCTTCCCATGAAGACGGGGATGGACACATCATCCGAATACGCTTTCGCGTACATCCCTGCCAACAGGGTTTTCAGTTCTTGGACATATGTCTCCAAGTCCCTAGTGCCCTGGCGGCACCTCAAAAACGCCAGCTGATTCTGGAAAACCAGATCAGGTGTGGCGTACATGTTTATAAGCTTTTACTTAAGGACTTCCTAGGTTGGGAACACGCTCGTGATAGAGTCCGGACACGTAAACGCCCATGTACGGGCTTTTCCCGTAAGATGGGTCAATGCAAGTCCCACATTCAAGTGATCAGCGATCACATTCGCTGTGGCGAAGGCCGTTTCTACCTCTCGCAGCCACACATAAAGGTTGTCACCCTTCTCCCCATTGAACTCCTTTATCTTAAATGATAAGGGGGGACGCACCCCCGTGGAACGACTTCCACATAAACTCGCCTCATGGGCGATGAGGGCATTGACCCTTGCCTTTACGGCCTCAAGGCCCTGCTCCACTAGGAGCTGCATCGCTCGTCACCCATTAAGGATAACCGCCTGTTAAAGGCTTCCTGCTGGACGATGGTCAACCTATCCCAATCGTCCTGATTCATCCCTTGCAGAGGATGCCTTAGCCTACCAACACAGGTGTTGGATTGATTACAAGTGCTACCAGATGTAGCCGGTGCGTATACGCTCGGTGCGGCTAGTTCATAGAGGAAGACTTTTCCTTAAAGCGGCGTTCGCCGCTACTTAGCCGATACGCCCTTATAAAGGGCTTAGTAGGAGAGAGCTCTCCTACTCGAGGCCAAGATTACCGGGTTGGATTACTGTAGCCTTTGCTAGTGCCTTAACGGCAAGGCTCCCTTACTAAGGGTGTAGCCAAAGGGAGGGATCCTTTTACGCTACCGCACTCATTACACGCGCGACCGGTCGAGGTCGTGCGTCTGTAAGATAGAGTGAAATGTAAACTGAATATATATTTAATATGTAATTAGCCTAAATTATTTAAACTAATGTAAACTATATGTAATACTAAGTAGAACATACCAAATTCGTACCTAGATAAAATGGAGTGTACACCACCTGTGTACCGACACGTGGATGGCTGACACGCCACCCCCAAGGGCTCCTTCCCTGATTGGTTAAAATAACCAATGGTTCAAAACCTTTCGAACCGGTGAATACTGACCCCAACCGTAGTGTACTCACGTACACCACCTACTAAATGTGAGTCGAATGTAACCCTGTTACATAACGGCATACGGTTTCACTCGAATAGACCGAACGGGGTAATAAGTGCGGAAATCTAGCGAGCCCGATCGGTCATCGAAACCACCCAAAATCCACTTACCATATCCAGTGAGCAATACCATAGGGTCTTGTCAAGATCTTCCAGCAGATCTCTGATCAACGGCATCGGGTACACCATAAGCTTGGCCAACCGGTTTACCAACCGATGGTCGATGTACAGCCTGATGTCGACGCCGTTCTTCTTGATCACAATCACAATCGGCGAGGCCCAAGGCGAGGTCGACGGTTTGATAATATTGGTAGCCAACAGTCCTTTAATAAGCTCGGACAGTTCTTAGTGGTACTGTGGTGTCACACGTCGGCATCGCTTGGCAATCGGGTTGGAATCACCAACGTTGATGTCACAGATCGCTCCGCGAGGAGCAGGGGGTAAGGCGTTGCCTTTACCGATCAGCAGATGTTTCTTTTTCCATATGATCTTCTTTAGCTGATCGATCTGATCGGGACTGTTGACATCCCGATCACCCACTTGCAGATCGTCCAAGATGACCTCGGGCGGATCAGCAGACACTTCAGGGAGGACTGCCATCTGGCTCTCCAGCTCCTGAATATATTGATACCCGCCCTCATGGATACAAACTTGGTCGTCTACCGGGGTAATATCACCCAAACAGTCCTGATCGGTTGAACACTGCTATTCCGCATCGGCGGGCTGCCTTTCAACGACATCGATCTGCTTAGGCGCGCCATCGTGGTCCGACCCAGCAATGCCATGTTTCCCCTTTTCTATTCCCGGCTCCGCTGTCGCCTGTTCTTGTGTCGCTTCCACGTTGACGAACCTTGGCTCATCTGCTAGATGGTCCACCGTGTCCGGCGACTGCGGTGCCTTTCTTAGAACAAACATCTTCTCTGGGGTTACATAGCTGGGCCGTTCGACCATAGGTGCGGTATCTTCTTCCACCGATCCATCATTGCTGATCAGATCGGTGGTAGCTTGGTATGCCAAGTTCTGCCACTCAACATACCATCTCGATCCGATCGAGACGAACCCCATCTTTCTTGGCACTTTCCCTTCCGCCAGCCACATGCCAACAATAGTATTGTTGTCGAGTGTAAGCGGCTTGTCACCAATATTTTTGTGACTCGAACATAATCGTATCGGCCGGCGCTCTTCACAAAATTCGGCACCCACCGATCGCCCCTGGACACCCATAACTTCCTTGATCGAACCTTTGTCGACCGGGGTATCCGCGGATTGGCCGACTGGAATCGTGACGTCTTGGTTCCATCTGTCCAGATCGGTGTGTGATCCGTATATGGGACGCCAACCATCTAACTGGAGCTGGACCTCATCCGGGAGTAAGCACTCCATGAGACAGATCAAGGCGAATACCCGCCGGCACCATGAAATCCTTGCCTAACCGGGCATCCTGACCGGCCAACTTGCCAACCCAAGCGCTGAAGAAGTAGACCAACTAACCCGATAGGGTGATCTTCACGCGCGTCCTTCCTTCGGTCATGTAAGAGTTTTCACCGATTCCGACGCATTCTTGTCTCTGGGTGTCGTCTATACGACATCCGACCTTACGAGCAAAGGCGGAGTCGATAATTGAAACTTCGGCCCCAGAGTCGAACAACATCGTTGCCTTCTGGTTGTTAATCTTACCACAGGCTTTCGCCTGCTTGAACCATTTGTCGGGCGCATGATACTTCCAGTATCCGCGAGACTCCCCAGGTAGCAGATCCAGCTGGATGACCACCTTCGATCGGGAATATTCATCGGTCGTGAGATTGTAGACCGGATGATCCCTATAGACGCAATTGAGAACAGAACATGTATTGTCGGTTTTATTCTCCTTTCCGACATATGCATAGATGCCAAACGTAGATCGCTCGGCTCGATCCAGATTCCAACCTGGCGAGCGTTCTAGTTTAACATCTTCTCGACGTCAGGTGGAACCATCCCCGCGTGCTTGCCCGGTACATACCACTTGCGCATCGGATTGAAGAACTCTTCGATCTTGCACTGTCAGGCCTCGTGGATCTCTCCACATGACTTGCACACGAAGAGGCAGTGATCGGTGGGGTGGCCGCGCCTTTCACACTTCTTGCATATCAGCTTCCTCCAGCAGTCCCCACCATCGTGCTTGCTTGACCCGCAGTGAGAACACTTCTTGCGAGGTCGGTCCGGGTCGGACTTGTTCCCACTCCTGCCCTTCCGATCTGCCTGGTTAGGCGTTGATCTGGTTCTTGGGGAAGGTTCCGTGACGAAAACGTGGCGATACTGGTCTTCGTCTGACTCCCGACTGGACAGGCCGCAAACTTCCTCTTCCGACCCAGTGCTGGCTTCAGTCACGATTGCCTTAACAGCACGGACCGATCTGGTTAGGGGCCTCTTCACAGGGTCGGTCTGGGTCTTCGATCTGTAGCGACCCGATCCAACGGCGACCTTCGCCCTCATGCTGCGTGAGTGTTGCAACGTCCGCAACCTCTGCTCCGCTTCCCCCACATCTTTGAGGCGCAGCAGAGTGAGCTGATCTGCCAGCTCTTGGTCATCAAGAGTACTAATATAGTGACCCACGTTCTCCATAGCGGCACCGGTCGGCGGGTTGCCTTCCTTGATCACTATCCCGGCGCGAATTGCAGCTACGTTCAAGCGGTGCAAGTACTCGATCGGCGTCTCGTCGCCCCGCTTCTGCATATGATGGTATTTGCTGGCGGTAGAGAATCCGGAGTTGCAGTACTGCCCCTCAAACTCTGAACATAGCAGATCCCAGTCAGATCGGACATCCCGACCCAAATGTTGGATCCAGTTCGCCGCCGGTCCTTTCAGCAGATCTATGAAGATCAGACACCGTTCCTTTTTTGGTGTCTGATCCCGTCAGAAAGCAGACTTGACCCGACCAAACCACGATCTGGCTTGCTCCTCGTCGGAATCCTTGCCAGTGAAATCCTTGAGATCCGTGGTCGCAGCCATTCAAATGCGTGGGATCGCAGTAGATCCAAAATCAAAGGCGGTCGTAGAGGCTAGGTTAACCCTGCGCATTCTGCCCGCCCCTGCACCGTCTGACCCGTAGTGGTCATCCGGATCGCCTATCGACTCCATGTCGAAATCGCTGTTCTTTCTTGGTCGGCGCGGTCGGGATGGCTGCGGCTTGCATCTTCCTCTGCCAACTGGTATGCCACCTCGAGTAGCTTTATCTGTTGATGCCACTGACTCCATATCAACATCCCGTCAAGTATAGATATTTTTCCAGGCAGATCGGTCCTGGGCATGCGGGCGCGGAGGCGGAGGCGATCGGCATCGGTCTCCCATGAAAAGATCCATCATCGCTTCAAACATGGCTTGGACGTTATCTTGTGTCATGGGCAACGTGTTGGTATCCTCCTTTGGAGGTACTGAAGCCGGTGTGGGCTCCTGGGGCCCCGACCGGCATGCAGCCCCATGCTGCCGCACGTCCTTTTTATGCTCCCATGGTGTATGGTCCGCCCCCATGGTCATCCGCTCAACACCGACCACCAACTCCGATGAGCTATTAGAGGCAGGTGGAGACTGATACAACGACTTATCGTCGGAGCACACAACATCGTATTCTTCCGTGACTTCAGCGGCCTTCAATGCCACGGTGGGAGTTGGGCGGCGTACCGCCCCCACCAACGGCACCAAATGATCATGGAGGGTCGACATCAACATCTCCAACTTCCAGTGTCCAGATCGAACAGTTTCTGCACGTTGGCGAGGTTCTGCACTTTTATGCCGTCCTCAGTCAACATCGCCAGCAGGTTCTTCACCAATAGCAAAGGCCGATCGCTCTGGATCGGCTCGGTAGTAGTTCCGAGAAGGCGATCGGGGATCTGGAGGTTTAAAATCCGCATGACCTGGTCTTCGCGAGTAAATCGCTTTAACTCGTGGATGTAATACATCCTGGTCTGGTCTTCTTCCTTGATAACCACATCCCCGACCTGCGACTTTTCTTCTAAGTCGTCTTCTTCGGACGGCATTCTGAGCCTCTGCTTCGGGACCTTGGGAAAATGGATCGGATCGTTCCGATCCGCCTCCAAGTCGTTTTCATCTTTAATTTTCTTTTCATCAAAACATTCATTTAAATGGATAGGATCAGGACAAAAGTCCTGATCCTTTCCGGAACTATAGCAAGACTTGCTATAGTCCCGATCGGCTCCGGTGGGCTCCTTATGGGGAGGAAAAAACTTATTAATCCCGATCTCGTCCTCCACCCAGCCAGATCGGACATCGCCATCCTTATCGACAACGAGAACATAAGGCGATAGCCGTTCCTTATGTCCTCTCCAGAACGATTCCACATTTAATTCGTTTTAATCAATTCTTCGCGAGATATCATCTCGGTGATTTCCACGATCACCAAGTTATCCAGTCACGCGCACCATTGTGGTGGAGTCAAGTTCAAAATCGAACACCGCAGTGTCGATAACCTTACCACCATCGTGCCCAGCCTTCCAACTGACGGGGGGGGGACCTTGCGAACCTTCGCCTACGATCCGATCTGATCGTCCGCTGCTAGCAGACGACCGATAATCGGGATAGGACGCCTGGTCCGATTCTGCGTCTCCATTTCACGTTGTGTACCCGATAGAATGGGCTGGTTACACACTTGGTGGATCGTCGCCGTGAATTGATATGGGTCTAAAAATATGAGACCGTGCTGGGTGGTGTACACTCTTCACCCTGGGTACGGGCAGACCAATTATATTCGGAGTAAGTATACTCCAAAGGGCAGATCGCTCAACCGATCGTAGAGACCAACCAATACGAGAATAAAAACCAATACTACAATATAGATATCCAAAGATAACGTGACAAACTCCACGAACGATATCTCCACGTAACAATCCAAAACTTGATTACACGTTCCAAACGTGTGTGTGGCGAAGCGGACCCAAGCAATTTGGTCGTCTTGCGTCAGCAGCACACCGATCGGCTTATCTGCGATCGGATTGGTGGAAATCAAGGGGTCTTTTAAGCCTATCATGCGCAAGAGGTGTCAAGAACACGGATTTTGGTAAGTCACATGAGATTGCGTGTACCTACATATTTTCATGTGTGTACATATTGGGGACCATAGGGGATAGTTTTACTTAGTCGTTAATTTTCTTGGCTTTTAACACCCGAGTATGTGTCGTTTTCCCAGCCTTTAACACTCAACGAGAATTCATTTCGTCACTTTGTACATCAGTCGCCTCTGCACGCCGCAGAGTGTTTGGAAGAAGAGGGTCGAGCAAACCCCTCCACCTTATTATACCCGGCCGGTACGCGTTACAGGCGCACTTGGACCGCAGGAAGTCCCTCGACGGGAGTACACATTGGTCGTCTTTTCAAGCGCAAGTTGCACACGTTTGGAACGTGTTATCAAGTTGTTGGATTATTTCGTGGAGATATCGTTAGTGGAGTGTATCACGTTCTTATTGGATCCATATATTGGAGTATTGGACTTTTATTCTCGTATTGGTTGGGCTCCACGATCGATTGAGCGATCTGCCCTTTTTAAGTATATTTACTTGGAGTATAACTGGTCTTCCCGTCCGTACCCAGGGTGAAGAGTTCCGCCCAGGGTACACTACCCAGCACGGTCTCCCACATTTAGTCCACAAATCGATTTACAGCACTGATCCACCGAGTGTGTTACCAGCCCATTCCATCGGGTACACAACGTGAAATGGAGACGCAGAAATCGGACCAGGCGTCCTATCCCGATTATCGGTCGTCTGCTAGCAGCGGAAGATCAGATCGGATCGTAGGCGAAGGTTCGCAAGGTACCCCCCCCCCCGTCAGTTGGAAGGCTGGGCATGATGGTGGTAAAGTTATCGACACTGCGGTGTTCGATTTTGAACTTGGCTCCACCACAAGGGTGGTCGTGAGCATCCACTTCCAAATTTTCGACAGGCTGATCATGCACACCAAGTCGACAATGTCTTTTTCATCGGTCGTGAGTTCCCAGCACACTTGATGAATCCAATGCTTAAGAAACATCGCCAACGATTCGATATGTGCGAATGCCAGCGGCCATTCTCGATCATAAAACATTTCATCATCCATACTTAGCAGCAAGTGACTGTGGATGACGTTCAACACGAGCATTAGTTTCAACGCGTGGTGGTTCTGTTCAAGTAGACTAGACGGCTTGAGGGGCTGGAGACACTGCCACAGGCTCTGCATCAGGCTGGAACGAACCGTAACAACTTCGTCGACGGTGAGAGCACTTAAGAGTGCCAAGAACAGGGGGAGATGGAGTGACAAACGCGGCTGCCACCGTGAGCACATAGGACCGTCAAATTGAGAGAAAGATCGTGTTGAGAATGTGGCAAAAGTGGGCGACACTCTGCAGCGTTGCGTACGCGTCGAGGCTTCGCCCAGAGCGCGGATTTTACGATCGATTTCATCATACAAAGCGTCCAGTTGCATCCATGAACGCGGTAAAGTGGACGACTGGTCGTCGTCCAGCTACCTGGCACACTCTTTGTCCAGCTGCTTCGAGTCAGGGGGCAACGAATTGAAGGGTAACTCCAATTGAACGTGGCAAACTGAATACACGCCTTGTGTTGTAGATCCCGCAGAAACTGCGTGACGCCACAGCTCCAGACCAGTGCGCGCTCGTTCGCTATGCCGTCTGCTCGTGTCTCTTCGCTGCTCGTGTCACAGCCCTGATGAAGAGGCGGCGCCCCGCGTCGGTAATTTTTTGGCACGTGTCGCTCGCTTCTTGCGTGAGGAGATCGACGACGACGTCGATGTCGACGTACGGGAAGGCTCCCACTCGGCTTTCTAGTCTTCTTTTTTGCTCCGTGCGGCTTAGTCAGCGTTCAACATGAGCTGCAATTCCACCGGAATGGCACAATCTCGCATCTCCGCCCCTTTCCTCTCTGTAGCCGCTTTTTTGCGCTCGCCGCGCCCTATTTCAAATGCGTCGGGGCGTTGGTCGACAGGCCTCGCATGCTGCTCGCTGCAACGTCGGCAGCTGGTTTCGGTTCCGGGACTCTTAAATCCAGTGGATGGAGGCGGCGGATGTATCGTTTCGTGGCCATTTCAATAAACGTTTCACGTACGAGAGCGGAAGTCTTCGAGCTCGTCGTCGTCGATTTTGTCGGCTACGGTACGGCCCGCTGCCTCGCTCGCTTGCGTGTCTTCACGTCTCTGTTCGGATACAGACGTGAGAGGCTGCCCATCAAAGCAGATGACACTCTCAAGATCAGCGACGGCAGCAAAGGCCTAGCACGATCCACATTGGCCCTGGATTTTGTCACAACATATCCCGACGTTGTCCAATCCTTCTCACTACTATCCGAAAGTGTCGAGTTTAGAGCCTCTTGAGCCACCCGAGGGGAAGCTGCAAACACAGGATCTCCAAGTTGATTGGACCTGCCAACAAATCTAGTAAATTCCTCCTAAGTCATCAGTGTTGAGGGCGTCTCAACCGTGAATAGAGCTTCTGGATTCATCGCTTTGGCTTCTTCAACCAATACTTTTGAGAAAAAAATCGACGCAATTCCTCATCCTCAACTCCTTAGGCCTCCCAAAAGAGGTCTCCTCCGAATTTAACGAATCCGTTCAAGCACCATGGCTCGTCGCAATATTTCGTCGTCACTCTGGCATTGCCCGCGAGATCGACCAACTTCTTGAATTCACCTTGCTTGAACACGTCGCAATATCGTTGGATCACGTGAACTTCCAACGCCCAAGCGAGTGGCGTGTCATTCGTTCGATCCCTCTTGGCGGTATCTTCTGGTTGTTCAATCGGACGTTCGCACGTGTGATCGGAGCATGTTGCGAGGGGTTCTTCGTCCGGATTCGAAAGTACGAACCGCTTGTCTAGATTCCAAGGAACCATAAAGTATTGTCGGCCTGGTACAAACCGATTGCAGTTGCTCATTCGCCCTTGCATAAATAAGTCCCTGTCCACCCACGCGCAAGATACGAATCAACTTCTTCACAGCCGCGACGCGGTGCCCAAGCGTGCTCAGATGATGCAACACGGCAATGGACAAGGCCGCATCACACACATTCGAGCGCAAGGGAACCGTAAGCGCGTCGGCCACCATGGTTTCAAACCCCCGCTCGCTGCAGATGCTTACAAGACGTGCACTGCGATCGGCTTCGAGAACAAAGCTCTGCGATGCATCTACGCATTTCATGTACTTGCCGTTTCCGCATCCACTATCAGCGAGAATGGAACCAGTGAGCAGGGAGGTGACAAACGGAGCGACTCGTGGCCACGGACTATGCCGTGTACTGCTAAAGTGTGCTGCGACTGCATCGTAAAACTTATGAACGTATTCTTGCTCCACATCGGTCGGTGCCAAGCTCGTACACTCCTGCTATATCGTCTCGTGATCCTTGCCGTCGTCTGGCGTTGCACGTCTCAACGTGTCACAATAGTTCGAAAAAGTACATTCACACGCACCTGCTCGAATCTTACGAAACGTGATACTTAGTCTTCGCTGACGAGGCACCTACTTGCCATCGATCACATCGTACGTCTGGGGAACGATCACATGTTCCCACATGCATTCGACTGGCGCCACTCATCACAGCGAGAGATCGCGGCGGCAACAGCACGCCTTCATGTTGCAGGCCAGCTGGATGTCAAAAATCCATCACCACTTCGCTGCAAGGTGGAAATGGTCGCCGTAAATGCCGAGTGTGTATCCATATGAAAAGCAATTCCCTGTCTGGGTCGACATTCATTCACTGTGACTTGATAGGGTGTCTCCCGCAGTAAATACATCAGTTGAATTGGTTAGATCGGGACCGTCCTTAACCTTGAGATACCCATACAATGCATTATCGATCAACCGCTGGTAGATCGGCGGAGCATTCATTAGGCCAAAGGGTATCCGATTACATTCAATCAATCCAGACGGGGTAAAAAAAGCCGAATTATGAAGTGCTCGATCGGTCATAGACACGACCCCAAAACACTTGCCATATACAAAGAGCAAAACCACAGAATCACACCAAATTCACTGTGATCGGCTGAGACGGGGTGCTCACGCATATCTTGATCAGGCTCATCTCTTGCAACAGATCGTTCAACTTCGTGATTAAGGGTCGTACCCTTTACAATCGTCTCCTGATCGCGATCGCAGAAATCCCGATCCTGGAATTCGGCTGTTGATCAGGCACTCCAGTGTACGCCGACGCAACCGTAGCTGATCGAGGCGGGGTGACCGGCTCATCTGGATCAAGTCCCATCCGTAACTGGTTAATCGACTGGTCTGTTCAGCTTTCGCTGATCGCGACCTTGAGTAGGCTCATGATTGAATACGTCCATAAGCAATTCTTCAGTTCCTTCATATAAAACGTCCTTTCCAGATCAGATTCTGATGGCGTTTTACTTGATTGACTTTCGTCGCTCTCCGACCCGAGCGCCTTCAGCAACGCCTCCCATCGGTACGGGTCGTAGTATTTCACCACCGGCTTCCAATCCGGATAATCATATACATATGTAATTGGCGGATAAAAACGCAAGTTGTGATTCGCGGGGATCCCGAAGGAGCCTTTGGAGGTGATTGAGGCTTTTCCTCCTTTATCTCATCAAGATACCTCCCCAGGTCCTGATGATCAGCATTTCCTTTCTTCTTCAGACATGAAGACGGTGAACTGCCTTCCATCGTCGCAACCACCTCCTCCTTTTCCACTTTGATTTTCAATTCTGCTTCCGCTTCCGTTTTCACGTCCGCATCAGCGCCATCTTGCGTAGAATCGCGGTGATATCCCGCGTCGCACAAAGATCCGGGGCGCACCATTGTGGTGGAGCAGCTGATCAAAGTTGTTGAAGCTTGATCAGGCGTTACCACGGCGCCCGGACTGCCGACTAACGAAGGGGGTCCTCCGGTTGTCCTTGACTGCTTCTGTTTCTGCTCACCTTGTGTACCCGACGGCTTGGGCGTAGGTCGCTCTCCAGGTGGAGGGGATATGAACACGGCAATTCCTTGATGCAAGATTGGGGAAACTTGTAACGAAACGTCCTATGTTCTGATCAGGCGTGATCAGGTACAGTCAAGCTTGAATCAAGTGTGATCGGGTTTGATCAGTAGTGATCAGGCTTTATCAGAAGTGATCAGGCTTGATCAGGCTTGATCAGGCGCTAAAAGTCGTTGATCAGGTGTGATCAGACTTGATCAGGCTTGATCAGGCGCTAAAAGTGGTTGATCAGGCTTGATCAAGCGCTAAAAGTCGTTGATCAGCTGTGATCAGACTTGATCAGGCTATAAAGTCGATGATCGGGACCGCCGGCCTTTGATCAGGGTCGGTGATCCATTTAGTCGAATTCGTATAAGTTTGCGCGATCTGCGAGTTGTTGATCACAGAGCGCAGTTGCAGATCGATGATCTTGTGGTGATCAGTTTAGGGGTACTTGATCAGGCAGCGGAAATCTTCACCACCCGATCATGGAGCCTATGGAGTCTTAATCAGCTAACAGAATACCCTATCAAAATGTATTCTTAGCATATACCTACGAGGGGGGGCGATCAGCTACGGGCTGATCGACAGTTTCCAGTCAAAATCCTCCAGGAGTTCCCATGGGGTATAACAGCCCAACTTCTAGGGGCTAAACGTGGACCAATGGACCAATGGGGGAAGAGGTGTGAACACCTTCCCCAAAAAAAACCTTTACAAAATAACCGCTGACACAGCAGGTGGAGTTGAGGGTGAGCTCCCCAGACCTTTACTTCTGCCGGTGGGCCAAAAAGTGCACTACGTGCTCCGGCCCGGGACGTAAAGGGTGCGTATGCAAAAGAGAGGGATACGCGAACGCCTCCCCCTCGGTTATCTTATCGATCGGACTCAAGAGGAGAATTTATTAGCACTTATATCCCTAGATCTACCATTTCCCTAATTTCATCCAATCAGAACCGTCCATACAGCGTCCTCCGTCGACCAGTCGACCTGATTTATCCGTTGCTCGTCGGTGTTCGTCGATGTTCGTCGGTGTTCGTTGGTGTTCGCTAGGTACCTGTACATAACCGTCCCTTCTCACGACGCCCCGTCTATGTCCCGTCTATGTCTGCCGAAAGTTGTGCTAACTGTTCTACTGACTGTTGTGTCAACAGTCGTACCGTCTATTGTACCAACTATGGTACCAACTATCGTACCGACTAATATATCGCCTATTGTACCAACTATGGTACCGCAAAAATTTATAATATGCTTCACCAAAGTCCCGATGTTCCTGTGGTAGAGTCAAGTTCGAAATCGAATATATTTGTATCGACAACCTGACCACCACCATCGTGCCCAACCTTCCAACTTACGGGGGGGGGGTACCCCGCGGACCTCCATTCGAAATCTGGTCCGATCGTCCGCTGCTGGCAGACGACCGGTCATCATCCAGAGACACTTGGTCCGATTCACTTAAGTTCATCTCACCTTGTGTACCCGACCGAATGGTCTAGTTACACACTCGGTGGATCGGGATCGCAGATCGATCTGATTCGGTATTGAATTTGAGACCGTTCTGGCTAGGTGTACCTAGGGCGGAACTCTTCACCCCAGGTACGTACAGACCAGAAACACTTCCGAAATATAAATTCCAATAGGTCGATCGTTCAAACGATCTAGACCTGACCAATACGTAATAATAGAGGGTAGACCAATCAATCGGTCTAGCCCCTGACCAATATGAGAGAAGACCGAAACTGGTCTAAACTCCAACCAATGTTACAATGAGCCAATATGTCCACGTGAAGACCCAATATGCACGTGAAACTCCACAAACGATATCTCCACGTAAAGACCAATCCAGTGAATAGCACGTTCCAAACGTACTTGACATAAAGTGTCGAGATCGCCAAATCGTACTCCCGTCGAGGGACTTCCGGTGGCCAAAGTGCGCGTGCGGCGTGTCCAGACCGGGTATAATAGGCGAGAGGGGATAATTCAACCCTCTTCCCCCAAACAATCCGCGTCGGGCGGAGGCGACTAGTGTAAGTGAAAAGAATAACGGCGACCCCTTGCTGCGGTGTAGACCAATACCAGAAGAGGTTTTTGCCACTTATTCCTAGACCAAAAGACTTTTACCGTAAAAATCCGTAACCAAAAGACTCTTACTTGGAAAATCAGCAACTAACCAATAATACTACCCCCCTATGGTCCCTAATGTACCCACACAAAATTATGTAAAATACCCAAAGTCAGGTGACTCACCCAAGACCAGCGTTCTTGATACTCCTTGAATTTGATAGGCTAAAGATCCCCCCTTGTTTAGACCAATCCGAAATTCGACCAACTGCCTTGACCAAAAGTGACCAAATTTGTGGTACACTTCACCACAGCCGCCCCTGAGTCCGACCGTGTCGCACAACGATAACGGTCTGACCTCACCCATCTTGACCAACTGGACCTTGGTCACTCACACTTCTTCACCATGGACCAGACATCTTCGACACCTGCTTCAGGTACTGCCTTTACTGCACTTGATCTTTTTATGCTTCCCTTTGACGCTTGTTCTTGTCGTTCTTGCAGAAACTCTATTCGCCGAGTCGCCCCACCTTGCTTCGCCTGTCCGGTCGGCTCGGTCTGACAGCCCACGTAACTCTCATGCACTTCAAACATCGGAAGGGTGTCAGATTGAAGCCTACACGCGGATGCAGGATATGCTTGCAGAAAACATGCGTCTCAGGACCCAGGTGGCCCACCAGGCAACACGAGGTGCGCATCTTTGTTCTTCGTCTTGTACTTGTCTTGACCCCCGTTTGCCTTCAGCTTTCATCCCTCCCAGCGTAGTCCAGGCAATAGGTGCCTTGGTTGATGCCGATAGGCAGTCCGGCGATGATGTTGACCAGCTCCGACACATTTTGGAGGAGATGATAAGCGCGCGCCATGAGCTGTCCCGTCTGGAGGCTCATCAGTCCCATCTCCGGGATCAACTTGCACTTGTTCGTTGGCAGCAGCTGGACGGACAGTTTGACGCGACTTCACTGCGCACGCAAGGTGACGACCACGCGCGACGCATTGCCGAGTTGCAAGTTGCGATTCAAGACCAGACCGGGAAGGTCCGGTCCTGTCAAGACAGGTCCGACGCTTGGACGCAAGAGTCGGGTCGTCGTCAGGTGGCACTAGACCAGTGCCACCAGCGCTTGATGAACTTGCTACCTCCGTGTTCGACTGCTTCATCCAGCGTAGATTGGCCCGCATCGGCAACCTTAGTCGCCTCGGGGCAAGACCAAGACCACTTGAAACAGGACCAAGACCGCTTGAAGCAGGACCAAGACCGCTTGAAACAGGACCGAGACCGACGTCGCTCATTGGCCGATATTCAGCATCCCGAAATTACGTTAAAATCAAAGAAGCGCGCGGACGCGCCGAGTAGCTCGAGGGCGCGGGGCACTGCGCGCGGACCCGGAATCGGGGGGAATCGTGCAGTGTCCCATAAGAGAGCCAAGACAAAGGCGTTTCTCATGGACTCGGACTCGGACATGGACGACATTTACAAACCCTCGGAAAGTCGATCGCCCTCGCGCCGTACTTCAAGTCGCATCCAGCACACATGGGTCTCGTCTGAGGAGGACTCCAGCGAAGGGTCCGGCGATTCCGAGTTCATTATCCCCATCCAGTCCAAATCACAAACGAATTCGCGTGACAGTTTCGTCCAAGTGGCGTCGACAGTGGGGTCAGAGCAGAAGACCGGTCTGCCAAGTGACGCTGCACCAGTATCGACATCCGCGACGCCGGCGCCTTCGGTTCTCCCCGGGACATCCGGGCTTCACAAGTACGCCTTATTGAAGAACATGGCGGTTGATACCAGCTCCCTTCCGCCGCTGACGTTTGAAGTCACTTGGGCGTGGTCGTCGGGGCAAATCGGCTGTTTGCGCCGGTCTACCCTGACCAAGCAGCTTCTGGCCCGGTCTTTCTCTCTCCCGGAATCCTGGATTTTTCCACCGGCCAAGAAAACCCCTGCCGCGTCTGCATGGAGGGCGGACTTGATTACGTCGGCGCAGATCTCCCGCCTATACGGCGATGCACCATGGAAAATTTTCGAACACTCCAAGATAGGACTTGTGTTTCACTTGACTCCGTGGATCGGCACTTTGCTAGGCCGGGTGAAGAATTTCAACAGGATCCACGGCCAAGCAATTTGGGAAGCGTCCCACTACTTGGTGCTTCCTCCCGACCGGGTGCGACAAGATCCGGGCCTGGCGACGTTCCAGAGCAAGCGCAAGCGACGTGGAATTCGGGAGGGCGAGGCTTGGCAATCCCTGTACCAGTACATTTTGGACGGGATTCGAGCTCGCGAGTGTGACGTCGACGCGTTCTTGTACCCGGTGTTCCTCCACATTCCAAGGCGTCGCGTTGAGAAGACCAGACTGCTGGCCGACGACGGCACATGGTACCCCGGTCTTGATTGCGCTGAGACGGTCGCGGACCTCAAGGATGCTTTGGTCCAGCTTGACCGGAAGGGCCCCTGGCGTAACCAGTTTCAGGATCAAGTGGAACATCATCCGTCAATGGTCATCGGCCGTCTGTGGGGCGATAGCAAGTGAAGTCGTAGGTAGTCGACCAGATAACTCGTAATACATGTCATCATTTCTTTTCATATGTCCAATCGTCAAATCACTTGAGCTAATTTTACCACTCTCTCCATAGTTGCACCGAACACGTTATCGTAAACAGTTCCACCTCCATCACGAAAAATAGTCATCACATTCGTCATTACGCTACTCCAATTCGTCACAGTTCATCACAATTTCACATCAACTCCGGACCTTCCACATCTTCACACCGGTCTAGACCGACCGATGCTACTGCGTGTCTTGGTCTTGGTCTTCATGAGTCTGCATCACTGCGAAGCGATTACGACTGACTCGTTCTCGTTCGAACTCTTGTAGAAGAGCCCCACAATTCAAGTCGAGCTCGTCGACCCAAGTTGATTCATCATGGTCCTTCCATCGGACCAGGTACTCTCGGTGTGTCCGACCGAACCTGGTCTTCTTGGTCGACCGAACATCCAAGACCTTCTCCACTTCAAACTCGTCTTCCTCTAATGGTCGTTCCCAACTGTCCTCCGGCAGTAAAGCTTCATCGAAATCAAATCTTTTTTCTTCGTCTACCAGACAGGGAGTTTTGGGTCGATCAGGAAATTCTCGGACCAGCTTCAACTTGGACACATGCACGATCGGGAACACCTTGTAATCTGTACCAGTTGTTACTAGACGGGCATCGTGCTCACCGATCAGCTCGGCAACACGTAAAGGGCCGTGCCACATGTGAGCCAGCTTCTTCGCATAGCCCTCTTTTACTCGGTCTAGGTATAGCCATACCCTCGCCCCTGGTTCTATACCGTGGGGTCGGAGCTGGTCATTGGTCCGGTCTGCCCGGTCTTGTGTGGCCTGACGCAGCTTTTCGTCGACGACTTCTTTTGCATGCTGGTAGTGTTTCTGGACTTGCATGCGCAAGCGTCGAGCATCGTGGTCGCGGGTCCGGGTGCAACCGATAGGTATCGTAGCTTCCAATGTCGACCTAGGGTCCCATCCATATGCCAAATAAAAAGGCGTTTCTCCTCGGACCCGATCGGTCGACGAGTTGAGTGCAAACACCAGCCTTTCTGCATACTCGTCCCAATCTAGCTGGTCTGGGTCAGCAACGTACATCTTGATCGCCCTCGTTATGGTCTGCACCATGCGTTCCGCCGATCCGTTTGCTTGGGACGATATGCCATCGTCGCACTCTGTTTCTGGCCCAGCATGTTATTGAACGACCGGAACACCTCGGCCATAAAACCGGGTTCCCGATCGTGCCTGATGACCTCGCTGGCGCCGAATCTTCGGAACACACATTCTTCGTAGCTCTGGGCGATCTTCTCCGCAGACCGAGATGCACTTGCCTTCGCAATAACTAGACCAGTGAACAGGTCTACCCAGATCAGCAGCTCAGTGTTGCCGCGCGTCGATCTAGGCAGTGACGGTATGTGGTCCATCGATATGACCTGGAAAGGGTAGGTAGCTTCGATATTTCCGGGCGATCGCCCCTTGATTACCGGTCTACCTTTTTCAGTCTCGCAATCCGTGCAACAGCCCACATATTTCTGCACACAGCGGAAAAGACCTCTCCAGTGGAAGTGAGACCTGATATTGTGATAGGTCCTGCCTATGCCCTAATGTCCCCCTTCTAGACTCACGTGATAGTGATGAAGGACATCCGGCTGCAGCGACTCGGGGATCACTAATTTCGCCAGTCGGTCCCGGTCTGCACTGTCTTGGTCGGCATCGCGGCAGTAATACAATACTCCATTATCATCCACTTCGTAGCTATCCGCGATCTTGATGCACTCTTTCGCTTGATAGTTCGTCATCTTGGACATTTCACCACGCAGGTAGGTCTTCAGGTTCATAATCCATTCTTCTTCGTCCTGCGCCTTGAGGATCCGTTCCATCCTTAACTGTTGCACTGCATATTCGTTCAAACTTTCCTTCGGGAACGGTCGGCGAGACTTCTGAGCTTTCGATCTAGTCGCGACCATCACATGCACCTGGACTGGGGAGTTCTTGGGTCCGATCACTTCTGGGAGCCTGTTTATATTCATCAATTCATCCAGAACGGCCTTATCGGTGATCGTAGCCCCGGTCTGGTCTTGCATGGCCTTGGTCGCGAGGTAGTCGGCGCTTCTGTTCCAGTCCCGTTTCACGTGCAATAGTTCGTGGTTGGGGTGGTCCTTCGATGCCTTCATTACTCGATCATTTAGCGTCCTTAGTCGTGGATCCTTGCAGTCGATCTCTCCGGTGATCTGCCTGATCACTAGGTTGGAGTCACTACATATGATAACTCGCCCCTTCTCTTGCGACGACAGAATGTCCAGACATAGAAGTAGACCTCGGTACTCCGCCTCATTAACAGTAATATCCGGCGTGAAATCGGCAGCGGCTGCAACTATAGACCATTGTGGCAACTTCCACAATATGGTACTATAGGCACCGACCTTTTTCTTCACGCTTGCCGATCCCTCAAAACTTAAGACCAAGAGCTCTTCATCATGGTCGACGGTCGGTGGCAGTATCGAAAATGACTTCCGAGGTTGCTTCCTCCGGGCAATCGCTATCAATGCCTCGTCCACTTCAGAACGAGGGGTGATACTGGCAGCTAATGTGCCCAATATCTCTTCCTCGCCCCCGGTGCACTTAACGACCTCGAGGGTCCACTGCGACAAGACCGCCGACCATCTGCCTAGACGTCCGTCCATCCCATTGGCTGATAGTAGCCAGGCCAAAGTAGACCGTCTTGACAGGACCTTTATAGGTCGGCCGACCAGCAGGTTGTAACACACATCCAGAATTCGTAGCAACGCCAGAACTTCTTTCTCGACAATTCCATAGTTCACTTCATTTGGCTTCAGCGTTCTGCTCGTGAACGTGACCGGATGGTACACACCATCATGATGTTGTACTAGAGTGCCGAAATGGCCCACTGACTAGCGTATACAATAATGGACGGGACCTTTTCGGGATCGAAATGCTTCAAAATTGGTGCCGTCACCATCTTAGCCTTCAACATACCAAAAGCAAACTTTGCACGCTTCATATGGTCTTCGGCCTCCACTTGCGGACAATCTACAGCAAGACCAGAGTCGGCGCCCCCATGTAAAGTTGCCCGTTCTCCTTCGCGCAACATATTATAGTCAACTTCCCGGAGCTCGTACAGCACAGCCGCGTAGATAGCAAAGTCTTCACTGAATCGGCTATAATAATTCAAGTTTCCCAGGAAGGACTGCATTGCCTTCAGCGATCTGGGGAACGGGAGGTTACTCAGCGAATCCAGGTCCTCGGGATTAGCCTCTAGACCATTGTTCGAGACCATATGGCCTAAATAGGCGACCTTGGACATACCCCAAAAACTTCTCACGGCACTAATAGACAGGTTCCAGTGGTCGCATGTCTCCAACAATCGTTCAACCTTCTCGCACAGATCGTTGAATGACGAGGCAGGTATCAGAATGTCGTCGATGTACGACCGCCTCCCTAGAACGGACGGTCTTCTTTCCCGATCGTATTCACCCTCTGTAACCACATCATACCTTTTGGCAGGGTCCCGATCGGTCTTGATTCTGAAGTGTCCGTACAATGCGTTATCTATCAGACTTTGATAGATTTGGGGCGCGTTCTTCAGACCGAACGGCATACGATTCCACTCGAAAAGACCAAACGGTGTCACAAATGCGGAAATCTCACGGGCTCGATCAGTCATCGAGACCACCCAAAATCCACTTGCCATATCTAGCGAACAATACCACAAGGTCTTGTCGAGGTCTTCCAACAGATCATTAATTAGCGGCATCGGGTACACCATAAGTTTAGTCAACCGATTTACCAGCCGATAGTCGATGCACACTCTAATGTCAACGCCGTTCTTCTTGATAACAATTACGATCGGTGAGGCCCATGGCGAGGTCGACGGTCTAATAATCTTGGTGACCAACAGTCCTTTAATGAGATCAGAAAGCTTTTCCCGGTACTGTGGCGCCACGCGTCGACATCGCTGATCAATCGGCTTGGCATCTCCAACGTCAATATCGCAAATCGCAACACGGGCTGCAGGTGGTAAGGCGTTGCCCTTTCCGATCAGCAGATGTCTTTTCTTCCATATGATATTCTTCAACTGCTCGATCTGGTCTGGACTGTTAAGGTCTTGATCACCCACTTGTAAATCATCCGTTGTAACTTCGGGCGAGTCGGCAGACACTTCAGGGAGGACTGCCATTTGGCTTTCCAGCTCCTGAATGTACTGTTCCCCGCCTTCATGTATACAGACTTGTTCATCTTTTGGGGCGATATCACCTAGACCATCTGGACCGGCTGAACGCCCCTGGTCTTGATCGACGGGCTGTCCTTCACTGATATCGGTCTGATTAGGAATACCGTCATGGTCCGACCTAGCAACTTCATGTTCCCCTTCTTCCGTTTCTTGCTCCGCTGTCGCCTGGTCTTGTGCTGACACCACGTTGACTAGCCTTGGCTCGTCTACTTGATGGTCCACCGTTCCTGGTGACTGCGGCGCCTTTCTTCGGACCAACATCGTTTTTGGGGTGACATAACTTGGTCTTTCCACTAAAGGTGAGGTATCCTCTTCCACCGACCCATCATCGCTGATAAGATCGGTGGTCGATTGGTACTCCAGGTTTTGCCACTCGACATACCGCCTCGACCCAATCGAGACGAACCCCATCTTCCTTGGTACCTTTTCTTCTGCTAACCACATACCAACAATAGTGTTATTGTCCAGTGTCAGGGGCTTGTCACCGATATTGGTGACACGGACAAAAAAAATCACGCCGACCAGCACTCTTTACGAAGGTCGAGACCCACCGATCGCCCCTGGTCAACCATAACTTCCTCGAACGGAAACCTTTCTCGACCGGGGTATCGGCAGACCGACCGACTGAGATAGTGAGGTCTTGGTCCCACCGGACCAGATCGGTATACGAACCATACAGAGGTCTTCGACCAGCCAACTGGACCTGGACCTCGTCCGGGAGTGGAAGCACTCCATGTTACAGGTCTAGGCGAACCGGTTGATATAATTTTAAATCAAGAAATTAATTTTTAAAATTTCCAATAATTTCAAGTCCAACTGCATAACCACCTTGGTTCGGGAGTACTCATCGGTCTTCAGACTATAGACCGGATGGTCTCGGTCGACGCAATTTGGAATAGAACGTGTATTATCGGTCTTATCCTCCTTGCCGACATATGCATAGATGTGAACCGTAGAACGCTCGGCTCGATCCAGATTCCAACCTGGCGAGCGTTCTAGTTTAACATCTTTTCTGCGTCCGGCGGCAGCATCCCCGCGTGCTTGTCCGGCACGTACCACTTGCGCATCATGTTAAAAAATTCTTCAATCTTGCAGTGGCCGGCCTCGTGGATCTCTCCACATGACTTGCATACGAAGAGGCAGTGGTCCGTCGGGTGGCCGCGTCTCTCGCACTTCTTGCACACCATCTTCTTCCAGCAGTTTGGACCATCATGTTTGCTCGACCCACAGTGGGAGCACTTCTGACGAGGTCGGTCTGGATAGGACTTGCTTCCGTTCCTTCCCTTCCGGTCCACCTGGTCGGACTTCGACTTGGTCTTCGGGGCAGGTCCCGCAACATAGACGTAACGATACTGGTCTTCATCCGATGACTCCTGGCTGGATGGACTTCCACTTTCTCCTTCTGACCCCGGGCTGTCGTCAGCTACAATTGCCTTGACCGCTCGGGTCGGTCTGGTCCAAGGTCTCTTGACCGGATCGGTCTGGGTCTTGGAACGATAGCGACCTGATCCACCAGCGGTCTTCGCTCTCATACTACGCGACTGTTGTAACGTCCGTAGGGTCTGTTCGACTTCGCCCGCATCCTTAAGACGCAGTAGGGTAAGCTGGCCCGCCAGTTCTTGGTCGTCAAGGGTACTAATATAGTGACCCACATGTTCCAGGGCAGCACCGTTCGGCGGGTTATTCTCTTTAATTGTTATGCCGGCACGAAGTGCGGCCACGTTCAACCGATGCAAATACTTGATCGGTGTCTCGTCGCTCCGCTTCTGCATATGGTGATACTTGCGGTCACTCGAAAATCCGGAGTTACAATATTGCCCTTCAAACTCTGCACATAGCTGATCCCAGTCAGACAGGACATCCCGACCTAACTGTTGGATCCAGTTGGCAGCCGGTCCTTTCAACAAATCCCGGAAGATCAGTCACCTTTCACTTTTCGGGGTCTGGTCTCGCAGGAAAGCAGACTTGACCCGACCGAACCAAGACCGGGCCTGGTCTTCATCAGCATCCTTGCCAGGGAAGTCCTTGAGGTCGGTCGTCGCGGCCATACGGATGCGAGGAATAGCAGCAGATGCAAAGTCGTAAGCAGTAGTGGAGGCTAGGTTAGCCTTGCGTGGCTTGCCAGCGCCCGTACCGTCTGACCCACAGTGGTCGTCAAGACCGCCGACCGACTCCATGTCACAGTCACTTGTCTTGCTTGATCTACGCGGTCTGGCCGGTTGCGGCTTGCGCTTCCCTTTGCCGCCTTGCTTATCACTTCGAGTGGGCTTGTCCACAGATGTTACCGATTCCATATCCACATCTTTGCAAACATTGACACTTTGCTGGGTAGACCGGTCTTTACCTTGTGGGCGCAGAGGTGGTCTAACCCGGTCTTCCATGAAACGTTCCATCATCGTCTCAAACATGGTTTGGACGTTAGCTGGATTCATGGGCAACGTGTTGATACCCTCCTTTTGCGGAACTGAGACCTGTGGGGGTCGCTGGAGCCCCGACTGGCAAGCAGCCCTTTGCTACCGCATGTCCCTTTTTTGCTCAGGCTGGGCATGGTCCACCCCCACGGTCATCCGCTCGACACCGGTCTCCAACTCTGATGAGCTGCTTGAGGCCGGTGGAGACTGATAAACCGATTCGTCATCCGAACCAATGTCGACAAGCGCTGTGGAGGCTTCAGCGACCTTCACTGCTGCGGTGGGAGTTGGGCGGCGAACCGCCCCCACCAGTGGGACCAAATAGTCGTGGAAGGTCGACATCAACGATTTTAGCCTCCAAGTCTCAAATTCAAATAGTTTTTGGACTTGGCGGGGTTCTGCATTTTAATACCGACCTCCGCCAACATCGCCGCCAAGTTTTTCACCAACAGTAATGGGCGATCACTCTGGATCGGCTCGGTAGTGGGACCGAGAAGACGGTCGGGATCTGGAGGTTCAACACCCGAAAGACCACGTCATAGCGAACGAATCGTTTCAGCTCAAAAATATAATACATCGTGTTTAGGTCTTCTTCAGTGATGCCTCCATCTCCGACTTGCGACTTTTCTTCGAGGTCGTCTTTGTTGGACGGCATTCCCAACCCTTTCTTGGGGATCTTGGGGACCTTGGGGAGGTTGGTCTGAACGTTCTGATCAGCCTTTAAGTATTTTTTGTCATTTGATTTTCCATAAACTTTCTTATGCACATACATAGGATCAGGACCAAGGTCCTGATCCTTTCCGGGACTATAGCAGGACTTGCTATAGTCCCGATCGGCTCCGGTGGGAGCCTTTTGGGGAGGAAAAAAATTATTAATCCCGATCTGGTCCTCCACCAGATTAGACCGGACATCGCCATCTTTATCGAGAACAAAGACGTAAGGTTATAGCCTTCCCTTACGCCCTCTCCAGAACGATTCCAAATTCAAATCTTCAAATTCAATCTTTGATGACACCTCGCGGTGATATCCACGATCACCAAGTGATCCGGGCACGCGCACCATTGTGGTGGAGTCAAGTTCGAAATCGAATACATTTGTATCGACAACCTGACCACCACCATCGTGCCCAGCCTTCCAACGGTACCCCGCGGACCTCCACTCGAAATCTGGTCCGATCGTCCGCTGCTGGCAGACGACCGCTCATCATCCAAAGACACTTGGTCCGATTCACTTAAGTTCATCTCACCTTGTGTACCCGATAGAATGGGCTAGTTACACACTCGGTGGATCGGGATCGCAGATCTATCTGATTCGGTCTTGATTATGAGACCGTGCTGGCTAGATTTACCTAGGGCGGAACTCTTCACCCCAGGTACGTACAGACCAGAAACACTTCCAAAAGATAAATTCCAATAGGTCGATCGTCCAAACGATCTAGACCTGACCAATACGAAACAATAAAGGGTAGACCGACCGTTCCGGTCTAGCCCCTTACCAATACGAAATAAGACCAAAACCGGTCTAGTTTCCAACCAATATTAAAACAAGCCAATATGTCCGCGTAAAGACCCAATATGCTCGTGAAACTCCACAAACGATATCTCCACGTAAAGACCAATCCAGTGAATAGCACGTTCCTAACGTACTTGACTTAAAGTGTCGAGATCGCCAAATCGTACTCCCGTCGAGGGACTTCCGGTGGCCAAAGTGCGCGTGCGGCGCGTCCAGACCGGGTATAATAGGCAAGAGGGGATAATTCAACCCTCTTCCCCCAAACACTCCGCGGTGGGCGGAGGCGACTAGTGTACGTGAAAAGAATAACGGCGACCCCTTGCTGCGGTGTAGACCAAGACCAGAAGAGGTTTTTGCCACATATTCCTAGTCCAAAAACCTTTACCGGAAAGTCCGTAACCAAAAGACTTCTACTTGGAAAAACCACAACAAACCAATTATAATACCTCCATATGGTCCCTAACGTACCCACACAAAATTATGTTAAATACCCAATGTCAGGTGACTCACCCAAGACCGGCGTTCTTGATACTCCTTGAATCTGATAGGCTAAAAAGCCCCCCTTGTTTAGACCAATCGGAAACTCGACCAACTGCCTTGACCAAAATTGACCAAATTTGTGGTACACTTCACCACAACACCACATGGTCTTCGATCTGGTCCTGATGCTGATTGCGCCAGGGCTCCTTCCGATCGAGCTGGATCAAGGCGTATTTCAGGTCTGCGATCGGCTCGTCACAATGGAGACCTGGATACCAGATGCCGTCCTCAGTCAACGCCCCGGGGCTCTCAACGAGACGATTGGTCACATGAAGAAACATCGGATATAAAAAGATGTCGATGTCGCACTCGCGGGCCAGCATCCCTTCCAGAATAAACTGGCATAGGGCCCGCCAGGACTCGCCCGCCCGACTCCGGCGCTGTTTCCGTCGCTTCTGAAACAGGATCAGGTCTTGATCACGTAACTTCTGACCCGCGGGAAGAAGGAGATAATGGGTGAACTCCCAGATCGCCTGGAAGTGGGCTGTATTAAAAGCCCGAAGTCGACCCAGAAGCGAATCGATCCAAGGAGTCGACGTGAATATGAAGTCCAACTTGGCGATGAGCAGCACTCCCCATGGTCGATCTGCATACAAATGTGGCGAAGCGGACCCAAGCAGTTTGGTCGTTTCCGGTCAGCAGCACACCGATAGGCCTATCGGCGATCGGATTGGTGGAAATCCAGGAGGCTTTTAAGCCGGTCACGTGCAAAGGGGTGTCAAGAACATGGATTTGGGTAAGTCACATGAGATCACGTGTACTACATATTTTCATGTTTGGTACATATTGGGGACTATAGGGGGTAGGTAGTTTAGTTTTTGGTTTTGCTTGTTGGGAAAAGGTTTTGTTTTGGCTTCGTCTAAGAAGAGCGTTTTTAGCTTTACGACTTAATTGTCGGACCTCTAACTCAGCCGGGGTCGTTTCGCTTTGCACATCGGTCGCCTCTGCACGCCGCAGAGTGTTTTGGGAGCGGAGGGTTGAATAATCCCATCCAGCTCAATATACCCGGCTGGGACGCGTCGCAAACGCACTTGGCCCACCGGAAGTCCCTCGACGGGTGTGAACTTTGGTCGACCTCTCAAGTTTAAGATGCGCTTGTTTGGAACGTGCTATTACGTCTTTTGGATTATTACGTGGAGATATCGTTCGTGGAATATATCACGTTCTCATTTGGATCTCCCTACTGGGCTATTGGATTATTGGATTTTTGTTCTCGTATTGGTTGGGCTCTACGATCGTTTGAGCGATCTGCCCTTTGGAGCATACTAAATTCGAATATAACTGGTCTGTCTGTATCCAGGGTGAGGATTTCCGCCCGGGGTACACTACCCAGCACGGTCTACCACATTTATACCACAAGTCAATCCCCGTGACCGATCCACCGAGTGTATTACCAGCCCAATCCATCGGGTACACAAGGTGAGATGAAGAATAAATCGGACCGGGCGTCCTGTGTTTATGATCGGTAGTCTGCCAGAAGCGGACGATCCGATCGGATCGAAGACGAAGGTTCGCGGGGTGACCCCCCCGTAAGTTGGAAGGCCGGGCACGATGGTGGTCAGGTTCTCGACACTACGGTGTTCGATTTTGAACTTGACTCCACCACAATGGTGCGCGTTCCCGGATCACTTGGTAATCGTGGATATCACCTAAGCGATATTCAGCAAAGAATTGATTACATGAATTGAATGTGGAATCGTTCTGGAGAGGACATAAGGAACGGCTATCGCCTTATGTTCTCGTTGTCGACAAAGATGGCGATGTACGATCTGGACGGGTCGATGAACAGATCGGGATTAATAAGTTTTTTCCTTCCCATAAGGCTCCCACCGGAGCCGATCGGGACTATAGCAGGTATTGCTACAGTTCCGGAAAGGATCAGTACTTTTGTCCTGATCCTATGCATTTGAATGAATATTTTTACGAAAAGAAAATAAAAAGCTAAAACAACTTGGAGGCTGATCGGAACGATCCAGCCCACCCTCCCAAGGTTCCCAAGCAGAGGCTCAGAATGCCGTCCGGAAGACGACTTGGAAGAGAAGTCGCAGGTCGGGGATGGGGTCATCAAAGAAGAAGACCTGACTAGGATGTACTACATCCACGAGTTGAAGCGATTTATTCGCAAAGACCAGGTCATGCGGATTATAGACCCCCAGATCCCCAATCGCCTTCTCGGACCCACCACCGAGCCGATCCAAAGCGATCGGCCGTTGCTATTGGTGAAGAAAAATGAGAAATTCAATAAAAATTTTAGTATTTTTATGTCATTTTTCATTTTTTTAATGTTATTATCTTTATGGATTTTTTTTTGATAAATCGACATCAAATTTTCAATATTTATTTAAAATTGAATGGATTAGTCAATTTTAAATAAATATTGAAAATATGATGTCGATTTATCAAAAAAAAAATCCATAAAAGGCTAGCGATGTTGGCCGAGGTCGGCATGAAAGTGCGAAACCTCGCCAACGTGCAGAAACCCTTCAATCTGGATACTTGGTGGCTGGAGATGTCGATGTCGACCCTCCATGACCATTTGGTGCTGTTGGTGTGGGCGGTTCGCCGCCCAACCCCCACCGCGGCATTGAAGGTCGATGAGACCACGGCAGTATACGACGATGTGTGATCCGACGATAAGTCGTTGTATCAGTCCACACCTGCCGCTAATAACTCATCGGAGTTGGAGGTCGGTGTCGAGCGGATGACCATGGGGGCGGACTATACCCCCATGGGAGCATAAAAAGGACGTGCGGCAGCAAGGGGCTGCATGCCGGTCGGGGCCCCAGGAGGCCCCAAAGGCTTAAGTACCTCCAAAGGAGGACACCAACACGTTGCCCATGTCCCAAGCCGACGTCCAAGCCATGTTTGAATCTATGATGGAGCGTTTCTTGGGAGATCGATGCCGATCGCCTCCGCGCCCACATGCCCAGGACTGATCTGCCCGGAAAAATGTCAATATTTGACGGGATGTGGATATGGAGTCAGTGGCATCAGCGGATAAGGCTATCCAAGGTGGTAAACCAGTTGGCAGAGGAAGATGCAAGCCGCAGCCATCCCGACCGCGCCGACCAAGAAAGAAAAGCGATAAAGACATGGAGTCGGTCATCGATCCGGATGACCACTATGGGTCATACGGTGCAGGTGCGGGTAGAACGCGCAGGGTTAACCTAGCCTCTACGACCGCCTTTGATTTTGGATCTACTGCGATCCCACGCATTCGCATAGCTTCGACCACGGATCTCAAGGATTTCACTGGCAAGGACGCCGACGAGGAGCAAGCCAGATCGTGGTTTGGTCGGGTCAAGTCTGCATTCTTACGGGATCAGACACCAAAAAAGGAACGGTGTTTGATCTTCAGAGATCTGCTGAAAGGACCGGCTGCGAACTGGATCCAACAGTTGAGTCGGGATGTCCAATCTGAATGGAATCTTCTATGTTCAGAATTTGAAAGGCAGTACTGCAACTCCGGATTCTCTACCGCCAGCAAATACCATCATATGCAGAAGCGGGGCGACGAGACGCCGATCGAGTACTTGCAGCGTTTGAACGTGGCTGCAACTCGCGCCGGAATAGTAATCAAGGAAGGCAACCCGACGACCGCTGCCGCTATGGAGCACGTGGGTCACTATATCAGTACCCTTCATGACCAAGATCTGGAAGATCAGCTCACTCTGCTGCGCCTCAAAGATGTGGGGGAAGTGGATCAGACGTTGCGGACGTTGCAACACTCACGCAGCATGAGGGCGAAGGTCGCCGTTGGATCGGGTCGTTACATATCTAAGACCCAGACCGATCCGGTGAAGAGACCCTTGACCAGATCGGCTAGTGCTGTTAAGGCGATCGCGACTGAAGACAGCACTGGATCGGAAGAAGAAAGTAGCGGCCAGTCCAGTCGGGAGTCGGACGAGGACCAGTATCGCCACATCTTCGTCATGGAACCTGCCCCAAGAAACAGATCGACGCCTAACCAGACATATCGGAATGGCAGGAGTGGGAACAAGTCCGATCCGGACCGACCTCGCAAGAAGTGTTCTCACTGCGGGTCAAGCAAGCACGATGGTGGGGACTGCTGGAGGAAGCTGATATGCAAGAAGTGCGAAAGACGCAGCCACCCCACCGATCACTGCCTCTTCGTGTGCAAGTCATGTGGAGAGATCCATAAGTCCGGCCAGTGCAAGATCGAAGAGTTCCTCAATCTGATGCGCAAGAGGTATGTGCCGGGTAAACACGCGGGGATGCTTCCACCTGACGTCTAGAAGATGTTAAACTAGAACTCTCGCCAGGTTGGAATCTGGACCGAGCCGAGCGATCTACGTTTGGCATCTATGCATAAGTAGGCAAGGAGAATAAAACCGACAATACATTTTCTATTCTCAATTGCGTCGATCGGAATCATTCTGTCTACAATCTCACGACCGATGAATATTCCAGATCGAAAGTGGTCATGCAGCTGGATCTGCTGCCTGGGGAGTCTCGCGGATACTGGAAGTATCATGCGCCCGACAAAGGGTTCAAGCAGGCGAAAGCCTGTGGTAAGATAAACAACCAGAAGGCAACAATGTTGTTCTACTCTGGAGCTGAAGTCTCGATAATCGACTCCTCCTTTGCTCGTAAGGTCGGATGTCGTATAGACGACACCCAGAGACAAGAATGCGTCGGAATCGGTAAAAACTCTTACATGACCGAAGGAAGGACGCGCGCGAAGATCACCCTATCGGGTTCGTTGGTCTACTTCTTCTGCGCTTGGGTTGGCAAGCTGGCCGGTCAGGATGCCCGGTTAGGCATGGATTTCATGGTGCCGGCGGGTATTCGCCTTGATCTGTCTCATGGAGTTCTTACACTCCCGGATGAGGTCCAGCTCCAGTTAGATGGTTGGCGTCCCATATACGGATCGTACACCGATCTGGTCAGATGGAACCAAGACGTCACGATTCCAGTCGGCCAATCCGCTGATACTCCGGTCGACAAAGGTTCGATCAAGGAAGTTATGGGTGACCAGGGGCGATCGGTGGGTGCCGAATTTTGTGAAGAGCGCCGGCCGATACGATTATGTTCGAGTCACAAAAATATTGGTGACAAGCCGCTTACACTCGACAACAATACTATTGTTGGCATGTGGCTGGCGGAAGGGAAAGTGCCAAGAAAGATGGGGTTCGTCTCGATCGGATCGAGATGGTATGTTGAGTGGCAGAACTTGGCATACCAAGCGACCACCGATCTGATCAGCGATGATGGATCGGTGGAAGAAGATACCTCACCTATGGTGGAACGGCCCAGCTATGTAACCCCAGAGAAGATGTTAGTTCTAAGAAAGGCACCGCAGTCGCCGGACACGGTGGACCATCAAGCAGATGAGCCAAGGTTCGTCAACGTGGAAGCGACACAAGAACAGGCGACAGCGGAGCCGGGAATAGAAAAGGGGAAACATGGCATTGCTGGGTCGGACCACGATGGCGCGCCTAAGCAGATCGATGTCGTTGAAAGGCAGCCCGCCGATCGGGAACAGCAGTGTTCAACTGATCAGGACGGTTTGGGTGATATTACCCCGGTAGACGACCAAGTTTGTATCCATGAGGGCGGGTATCAATATATTCAGGAGCTGGAGAGCCAGATGGCAGTCCTCCCTGAAGTGTCTGCTGATCCGCCCGAGGTCATCTTGGACGATCTGCAAGTGGGTGATCGGGGTGTCTACAGTACCGATCAGATCGATCAGCTAAAGAAGATCATATGGAAAAAGAAACATCTTCTGATCGGTAAAGGCAACGCCTTACCCCCCTCTGCTCGCGGAGCGATCTGTGACATCGATGTTGGTGATGCCAAGCCGATTGCTCAGAGATGCCGACGTGTGGCGCCACAGTACCGTGAGAAATTGTATGATCTGATTAAAGGACTGTTGGCTACCAATATTATCCAACCGTCGACCTCGCCTTGGGCCTCGCCGATTGTGATTGTGATCAAGAAGAACGGCGTCGACATCAGGCTGTACATCGACTATCGGTTGGTAAACGGGTTGGCCAAGCTTATGGTGTAGCCGATGCCGCTGATCAACGATCTGCTGGAAGATCTTGACAAGACCCTATGGTATTGCTCGCTAGATATGGCAAGTGGATTTTGGGTGGTTTCGATGACCGATCGGACTCGCGACATTTCCGCATTTGTTACGCCGTTCGGTCTGTACGAGTGGAACCGTATTCCGTCCGGTTTGAAGAACGCACCCCAAATCTACCAGAGGATGATCGACAACGCACTGTAGGAACACTTCAAGATCAGTACCGATCGAGACCCCACCGAAAACCATGATTTATTTACAGAGGATGAACACGATCGGGAAAGGAGACTGTCCGTTCTGGGGAGGCGATCGTATATCGACGACATACTGATCCCTGCCTCGTCATGGATCGATCTGTGCGAGAAGGTCGAACAGTTGTTGGAGACATTCGATCGCTGGAACCTGTCCATCAGTGCTGTGAAGAGTTCTTGGGGCATGTCCAAGGTCGCCTATTTGGGTCATATGGTGTCGATCAGTTGGCTGAAGGCCAATCCCAAGGTTCTGGAGTCACCGAGCAACCTACCGTTTCCCAGATCACTGAAGGCATTGCAGTCCTTCTTAGGGAGCTTAAATTACTACAGCCTCTTCATTGAAGACTTCACGATTTACGCGGACGTGCGGTACGATCTCCGGGAAGTCGACTACCATATGTTGCGCGAAGGGTATCGGGCAACTTTTAAAAAAAGGCTGCGACTCTGATCTGCCCACAGATTTCCGAAGGTGGAGACAGATGACCATATGAAGCGTGCACAGGTTATTTTCGGTATGCTGAAGACCAAGATGGCGACGGCACCGATTCTCAGACACATCGATCCGGGAAAAAATGCTGATCGTCATTGTGTACGCTAGTAAGTGGGCCATTTCTGCCACTATAGTGCAAGAACATGATGGTGTGTACCATCCGGTCACTTTTACGAGCCGGACATTGAAGCCGAACGAAGTCAACTATGGGATCGTCGAAAAGGAAGTTTTGGCTTTACTGCGGATTTTGGATGTGTGCTACAAACTACTGGTCGGCCGATCTGTAAAGGTTCCTTCGAGAAAATCGACATTGGCCTGGCTGTTATCAGCCAATAGGATGGACGTTCGGCTCGGCAGATGGTCAGCGATCCTATCACAGTGGTCCCTCGAGATCAGGTGCACCAAGGGAGAGGAAGAGATATTGGGCACGTTGGCTGCCAGTATCACCCCTCGGTCTGAAGTGGAAGAGGCTCTGATGGCGATTGCGCCAAGGAAACAACCTCGACAGTCAATCTCGGTGCCGCCACCGATCGTCGATCGGGATGAGGAACTCCTGGTCTTGAGTTTCGACGGATCGCTAGCGTGAAGAAGAAGGTCGGCGCCTATAGTGCCATACTGTGGAAGTTACCACAATTGTCTATAGTAGCAGCCGCCGCCGATTTCACGCCTGACATAACGGTCAACGAGGCGGAATATCGGGGACTCCTTCTATGTCTTGATCTGCTGTCATCACAAAAGAAAGGGCGGATCATCATATGTGGTGACTCCAACCTAGTGATAAGGCAGATCACCGGGGAGATCGACTGTAAGGCGCCACGGCTGAAGTTGTTAAACGATCGGGGGATGAAGGCACTGAAAGACTATACCAACCACGAGCTATTGCACGTGAAACGGGATTGGAACAGAAGCGCCGATCACCTCGCGACCCAAGCTACGCGGGACCAGATCGGGGCGACGATAACCGAGGAGGCCGTTCTACATGAACTTATGAACATAAACAGGCTCCCGGAGTTGATCAAGCCCAAGGACAGCCCTGATCAGATGCATGTGATGGCGACGACTAGATCGCGAACTCGGAAGTTTCGCCGATCGTTCCCAAAGGAAAGTCTGAGTGAGTACGTTGTATAGCAGCAAATGGCGTAACGGATCCTCAACGCGCAGGACGAAGAAGAGTGGATTGTCAACCTGAAAGCATATCTGCGCGGTGAACTTTCCAAGTTAAAGAATGATCAGGCTAAAGAGTGTACCAAGATCGTGGACAGTTACGATGTGGACAGCAACGGATTGCTGTATTACTGCCGTGACACTGATCAAGAGAGTGCTGATCGAGATCGACTAGCGAAACTGGTGATCCCTGAGTTGCTACAGCCGGATGTCCTTCATCACTATCATGTGAGTCTAGAAGGGGGACATCAAGGCATACGCAGGACATACCAAAAGATCAGGGCTCACTTTCACTGGAGAGGACTTTTCGGACCGTGCAGAAATATGTGGGTTGTTGCACAGATTGCGAGACCGCAAAGGGCAGACCGATAATCAAGGGCCGATCGCCCGGAAATATCGAGGCTACTTACCCTTCCAGGCGATAGCAAAGGATCACATACCGTCGCTGCCCAGAAGACACGCGGCAACACTGAACTGCTGATCAGGATCGACCTGTTCACTGGTCTGGTGATCGCAAAGGGTAGTGCATCCCGATCTGCGGATCAGATCGCCCAGAACGCAAGCATAGCATAGTTGGCGAGTGAGGAAGGAGAATGCGTGTTCAGAAGATTCGGCGCCAGCGAAGTTATTAGACACGGTCGGGAACCCGGTTTCATGGCTGAGGTCTTCCGATCGTTCAATAACATGCTAGTCCAGAAGCAGAGCGCGACGATGGCATATCGTCCGCAAGCGAACGGATCGGCTGAACGCATGGTGCAGATAATAACAAGGGCGATTAAGATGTATATGGCCGATCCAGATAACGCGACTGGGATGAGTATGCAGAGAGACTGGTATTCTCACTCAACTCTTCAACCGATAGGGTCCAAGGAGAAACTCCTTTCTAACTGGCGTATGGATGGAACCCTCGATCTACACATGAAGCGGCAATACCGATCGGCTGCACTCGGACCCGCGATCGCGATGCCCGTCGTTGGAGTATGCAGGTCCAGAAGCATTACCAGCATGCGAAAGAAGTCGTCAATGAAAAGTTGCGTCAGGCCACGCAAGATCGAGAAGATCGGAATAACGATCAGGTCCGACCTCATGGTATTGAACCAGGGGATAGGGTATGGTTATACCTCGATCGGGCCAAGGAAGGCTATGCGAAGAAGTTGGCTCATATGTGGCACGGTCCTTTCCGTGTAGCAGAGCTGATAGGTAGCACGCTGCCCGTCTGATCATGACCGGCACAGATTACAAAGTTTTTCCGATCGTGCACGTGTCCAAACTGAAGCTGGTCAGAAAATTCCCCGATCGTCCTAAAATGCCCTGTTTGGTGGACGAAGCGGAGAGGTTCGATTTTTATGAGGCTCTTCTGCCGGAAGACAGTTGGGAAAGGCCATTGGATGAGAACGAATTCGAGGTGTAAAAGGTGCTAGATGTCCGATCGGTCAAGAAGACACGTTTCGGTCGCACCCACCGAGAATATCTGGTCCGCTGGAAGGATAATGACGAAACCACTTGGATCGACGAGCTTGATCTAAATTGTGGAGCACTGCTACGAGAGTTCGAGCGAGAACGACTCAGTCGGAATCGCTTCGCAGTGATACAGACTCATGAAGACGAAGATCAACTCACACAGTAGCACCGATCAGTATATCGATCGGTGTGAATATATGTAAGGTCTGAATTATTGTGGATTTATGATAAACTGTGATGAACGGGAGTAGTGGAATGACGAACGTGGTGATGATTTTCGCGATGTGGATGGAAACTGTGTATGATAACGTGTTGGTTCAAGTTTGGAGAAAGAGATGAAATTTGGTCAAGTGATCAGGTGATCAACAATTTGGAAAGAAAGATGACATGTATTGTGGTGAAGCGGACTCAAGAATTTCAGTCACTTTATGTCAGCGGCAAGCCGATCGGCTTATCGGCGATCGGATTGGTGGAAATCTAGGAGGCTTTTAAGCCTATCGTGTGTGAAAGGTGTCAAGAACACGGATTTTGGTAAGTCACATGATATTGCGTGTACTTACATATTTTCAACACGGATTTTGGTAAGTCACATGATATTGCGTGTACTTACATATTTTCATTTTTAACTCAACAAAGAAGTCGTTAGCATCTTTTCTAAGTACATCAGTCGCCTCTGCACGCCGCAGAGTTTTTGGGAGCAGAGGGCTTAGTAATCCCCTCTAGCTCATTATACCCGGCCGGGACGCGTTACAGACGCACTCGGCCCGCCGGAAGTCCCTCGACGGGAGTACGCATTGGTCGGCTTCTCAAGCCCAAGTCACACATGTGGTGGAGTCAAGTTCAAAATCGAACACCGTAGTGTCAAGAACCTGACCACCATCTTACCCGGCCGTCCAACTTAGGGGGGGTACCCCGCGAACCTTCGCTTACGATCCGATCTGATCGTCCCCTGCTAGCAGACGACCGATCATCAGCATAGGACGCCTGGTCCGATTCGTTTGTCATCTCACCTTGTTTACCCGATGGAATGGGCTGGTAACACACTCGGTGGATCGGTGCTGTAAATCGATTTGTGGACTAAATGTGGGAGACCGTGCTGGGTAGTGTACCCTGGGCGGAACTCTTCACCTGGGTACGGGAAGACCAGTTATACTCCAAGTAAATATACTTAAAAGGGCATATCGCTCAATCGATCGTAGAGCCCAACCAATACGAGAATAGAAGTCCAATACTCCATTATAGAGATCCAATAAGAACTTGATATACTCCACGAACGATATCTCCACGAAATAATCCAATACTTGATAAAACGTTCCAAACGTGTGCAACTTGCGCTTGAAAAGCCGACCAATGTGTACTCCCGTCAAGGTACTTCCGGCGGGCCGAGTGGGCCGGTAACGCGTCCCGGCTGGGTATAATAAGCTGGCGGGATTGCTCGACCCTCTGCTTCCAAACCCTCTGCGGCGTGCAGAGGCGACTGATGTACAAAGTGACGAAACGACTTCTCGTTGAGTGTTAAAGGCTGGGAAAACGACACACACTCGGGTGTTAAAAGCCAAGAAAATTAACGACTAAGTAAAACTAATTCCCTATGGTCCCCAATACGTACACACATGAAAATATGTAGGTACACGCAATCTCATGTGACTTACTAAAATCCGTGTTCTTGACACCTCTTGCACATGATAGGCTTAAAAGACCCCTTCATTTCCACCAATCCGATCGCCGATAAGCCGATCGGTGTGCTGATGATGCAAAATGACCAAAATTCTTGGGTCCGCTTCGCCACATCCTCCCCTGAGTCTGGTCGCAGCCGCGCAACGGTAGCGGCCCGATTTCATCATATTCCAGATCTTCACAGAAGCGGACTTCACCAATGGACGGATCTACGAGTCCACCTTCGCCAGGTACTTGCCTTGTACACCCGATCGTCTTGTAACCTCTCTTGACATTCTTTGCTACAGGTGCCCTGCGTTCCTTATCGCCCTATATCGGTTCGCCGACGGGATCGGCCCGATCTGACAGCCCTCCCAGCACTCCAGGGTCCGACATACCGGACAGGCATCAGATCGAGGACGATCAGCTCCGGAAAACGGTCGGGGAGCTTCAGTCTCAGTTGGACATCAGGGATTCTTCACTCCTGCAACTGCGGAAGGAGGTGGATACGTTGATCCCCATGTCCACGAAGTTGCAGGAGGTGAACGCTGAAAACGCGCGTCTCCGGGCCCAGATCGTCCAACAAGCAACGCGAGGTAAGCCGATCGGTCTCTTTTCATCTTGGGTCTACTCTGACCCTCTTTTGCATGTAGATCAATTGCTCGCCGACATCACCAAAACGTTCGACGCCTTATATACGGCTGATCGGCAGTCGCATGATCACTGCGATCAGCTCTGACAGATCTTGGACGGGCTGATCGGCGCACGGCACGATCTGTCTCGCTTGGAGGCCTACAGGTCACACCTCCTGGAACAGCTCGCGGTGGTCAACCGGCAGAGGTTGGAGGATCAGTCCGATCGGACTTTACTCCGCACCCAACATGGTGACTGGAGAGGCAGATCGGCGAGTTGCAGGTCGTGGTCCGGGAGCAGATCAGGAAGGTAGAGTCCTTCCAGGGCCGATCGGACGCCTGGACCCAGGAGTCAGATCGTCGCTGGGCGGCCGTAAATCGGTGCTACCAAAAGTTGACAGACTTTTTGCACCGGCGTCCGGCTGCATGCTCTAGCGCTGACCGGTCCGCATCGGCCGTTCTGGTCGATCTGCATCAATACCGGACCCGACGCCACTCATTGGCCAAAAGTGACCACCCCGAAATTTCGAAAACCTCCAAGTCTAAAAAGCGTAAGGTCGCGCCGAAGCGTTCAAGGGCGAGGGACATAGCGCGCGACACCGAACTCGAGGAGAAACGAGCGGTGCCTCAAAATCAATCCAAGACGCTGGTGCATCTCTCAAGCCCCAGATCGGTCGCAGATGACGAGTCTATCCCCACCAAATCTCGTGCGCCCTCGCGGCCCCGCGCCTCTCACACCAAGCGTATAGAGGTCTCCTCCGGAGAGGACTCGGGGGGCGTATAGAGAGATTCCAAGTTCCTGATCACTGCGTTATACAAGTTCCGATCCGATCAACGCCGAGGTTCCGTTCCTGCGAAGCCCGCATCTGGGGCTAATAAGCCGATCAGCTCCCAGGGTGATGGTGCTGCACCGACGCGCGGGTCGACCGGATCGGTACCTTCGTTCCAGACCGGCACATATGGGCTGCACAAGTACGCCCGATTGAAAGGGTTGTTAACCGGAGGTCGGCCTCTCCCATCGTTGCCTTAGGATGCCACTTCGCCATGGTCATCGTGGCAGATCGGTAGATTGTACCAGTCTGCCCTGACCAAGCAGATATTAGCCCGATCTCTGTCGCGCCCGGACTCCTGGCTTTTTCCTCCATCTCCCAAGGCTCCTTAGCCTTCGCTGTAGTCCTCCTCAGACGAGACCCCTGTGTTCTGTATGCGACTTGCAGTACGGCGCGAGGGCGCTCGACTTTCCGAGTGGCTGTAGATGTCGTCCATGTCCGAGTCCGAGTCCATGAGAAGCGCCTGTGTCTTGGCTCGCTTATGGGACACTGCACGCTTCCCCCCGATTCCAGGTCCGCGCGCAGTGCCCCGCGCCCTCGAGCTACCCGGCGCGTCCGCGAGCTTCTTTGATTTTGATGTAATTTCGGGACGATGAATATCAGCAAATGAGCGACGTCGGTCTTGGTCCTGTTTCAAGCGGTCTTGGACCTGTTTCAAGCGGTCTTGGTCTTCCCCCGAGGCGACTAAGGTTGCCGATGCGGACCAATCTACGCTGGAGGAAGCAGTCGACAGCAAGTTCATCAAGCGCTGGCGGCACTGGTCTAGTGCCACCTGACGACGACCCGACTATAGCGTCCAAGCGTCTGACTTGTCTTGATAAGACCGGACCTTCCCGGTCTGGTCTTGAATGGAAATTTGAAGCCCGGCAATGCATCGCGCAAAGTCGTCGCCTTGCATGCGCAGTGAGGTCGCGTCAAACTGTCCGTCCAGTTGCTGCCGGCGAACAAGTGCAAGTTGATCCCGGAGATGGGACTGACAAGCCTCCAGACGGGACAGCTCATGACGTGCACTTACCAGCTCCTCTAGAATTGGTCGGGGCTGGTCAACATGATCGTCGGACTGCCTATCGGCATCAAGCAAGGCACCTATTGCCTTGACGACGCTGGGAGGGAAGAGAGCTGAAGACAAACGAGGGTCAAGACAATTACAAGACGAAGACCGAAGATGCGCGCCTCGTGTTGCCTGGTGGGCCACCTGGGCCCTGAGACGCATGTTTTCTGCAATCATGTCCTGCATCCGCGTGTCGGCTTCAGTCTGACACCCTTCCGGTGTTTGAAGTGCAGGAGAGCTACATGGGCTTCCAGACCGAGCCGACCGGACAGGTGAAGCAATGTGGAGCGACTCGGCACATAGAGTTTCTACAAGAACAAGCGCCAAGAGGAAGCATAAGAGGATAGAGTACAGTAAAGTAAGTACCTGGCGCAGGTGTCGAAGATGTTTGGTCCATGGGGAAGAAGTGTGACTGACCAAGGTCCAGTTGGTCGAGTGATGGGTGAGTCAGACCGTTATCGTTGTGCGACACGGTCGGACTCAGGGGCGGCTGTGGTGAAGTGTACCACAAATTTGGTCACTTTTGGTCAAGGCAGTTGGTCGAGTTTCCGATTGGTCTAAACAAGGGGGGGGGCTTTTTAGCCTATCAAATTCAAGGAGTATCAAGAACGCTGGTCTTTGGTGAGTCATCTGACTTTGGGTATTTTACATAATTTTGTGTGGGTACATTAGGGACCATAGGGAGGTAGTATTATTGGTTAGTTGCGGTTTTTCCAAGTAAGAGTCTTTTGGTTGTGGTTTTTCCAAGTAAGAGTCTTTTGGTTACGAATTTTTCCAGGTAAAGGTTTTTGGTCTAGGAATAAGTGGCAAAAACCTCTTCTGGTCTTGGTCTACACCGCAGCAAGGGGTCGCCGTTATTCTTTCCACGTACACTAGTCGCCTCCGCCCGCCGCGGAGTGTTTGGGGGCAGAGGGTTGAATTATCTCCTCTTGCCTATTATACCCGGTCTGGACGCGCCGCACGCGCACTTTGGCCACCGGAAGTCCCTCGACGGGAGTACGATTTGGCGATCTCGACACTTTAAGTCAAGTACGTTTGGAACGTGCTATTCACTGGATTGGTCTTTACGTGGAGATATCGTTTGTGGAGTTGCACGGGTATATTGGGTCTTTACGTGGACATATTGGCTCATTGTAACATTGGTTGGAGTTTAGACCGGTTTTGGTCTTCTCTCATATTGGTCAGGGGCTAGACCGGTTGATTGGTCTACCCTCTATTATTTCGTATTGGTCAGGTCTAGATCGTTTGAACGATCAACCTATTAAAATTTATCTTTTGGAAGTGTTTCTGGTCTTTACGTACCTGGGCTGAAGAGTTCCGCCCTAGGTACACCTAGCCAGCACGGTCTCATATTCAAGACCGAATCAGATCGATCTGCGATCCCGATCCACCGAGTGTGTAACTATCCCATTCCATCGGGTACACAAGGTGAGATGAACTTAAGTGAATCGAACCAAGTGTCTTTGGAGGATGACCGGTCGTCTGCCAGCAGCGGACGATCGGACCAGAATTCGAGTGGAGGTCCGCGGGGTACCCCCCCCGTAAGTTGGAAGGCTGGGCACGATGGTGGTGGTCAGGTTGTCGATATAAATGTATTCGATTTCGAACTTGACTCCACCACATAACCCCGTAACATCCTCCCCCATCAAGACTATTGCTTACGCAATAATCAAAATCTTGTTGGAGAACTCCAACGTCAGTACCTCTGGCTGTCCACTGTACACCTTCAGCGGTGCTATGGCTGCAAAATATTCCGACAACTCGGAAGTGGACGCCCTGGGGAGCTCTCCCCAACGGCTGGCCATGTTGATAGCGCCGAACGGCGCTATCAGTCATCCAACTCATTCCCCACACGCGGGGAAAACGCAATAACTCGTTCTCCACCGTTACCCGCTAGGGGTGATACCTCCAGGTTGCCACAGGCAACCACCACCAATAACCCGTCCTTGGTTCAAGAGGCCCGACGTGCCGTACGGGCACGAAAGGGACCTCGCGACTCTCAAAAGAGGGCTAAGAACGCGCCAAGAGGGGTTTCACCTCCTATTCCCCTGGTCCAGCGGCTATACTGCCGCGTGAAATTGCGCATCGGAACCAACTCCGGGCCCGACTACTAACGCCCAAACATTATTCCGTTAAGTCCTACCGGACGCGCCTCGGGAAGCAGGCACGCGGTGTCCTCGTGGGTATTATCCGCGAGATTCCCATTGTTCTACTGAGGGACGAAAGCTTCGAAGACGCAGAACAGGCATTCCGCGCCTGGGCGGAAAGGAAGAACCGCCCCCCCAGTTTCGATGAGCTGTACAACAGCTTTTCCGAACACGACGTTCGGGTAGAGAGGGCGCTACGCTTGGCCTATGCTCAGGCCAAAGCGCAAGGGCAATTACCTGCTTCCTATTATACGCGCTCTGCTCTTGATATGGTGCCGGAGAGCAATGCAAGCACAGCATCTGCCTCCGGCGAACTCCCAGCTACTGGGAGTGAAGGGGCTTCTTCAGCCCATTTGGTCGTTGACTCTCAGTGGGATTCTCCCGCTCGAAAGCGTCAACGACATCGCGGCAATCCTGCCGCAGGGGAGTCTCGTACTCCCACGAGCTCTGGGAATGTGGATACCCTTTCCACTTCACCAGGTACTGGGTCTCACACCGGTGATGGCGTCGTGCCATCAGGCGTTCCACATGGTAATGTGGAGTACCCTCCGTATCGAGCACTGGAGGAGGGGGTCGCGCTATTGCGGCGTGACCTCCACGAGCGCTGTGATAGGCACGCCCTTCGCATCCAAGATGCTCAGGAGGAACTCCGCAACGAGGGGAGTGCGAATGAACGAATCGAGGAGCGGCTTGCCTCTCTCGAGACTCTCGTTGCGGATATTCAGGGTCGTATACCAACCCTGTCGGAGATGTTCTGACCTGTTGCGCCTTTCGGCTATCCGCCTTTCCACCCCCCTCCAGGAGGGGGCCCGCCTACGGGTCCTGGTATGGCTTAAGCATAACGACATAGATGGTTGGATGCGTACGCATCACCTTCGGGATGTCTAAGGTGTACGACAAGCCCTTTCGGGCTAATACCTTAAGGGCCCCACAAACCTGGGGCGCAGTTTATTGCGCAACACATTTGAAACTGCATGTGTAGGAAGATTTTTGGCGTATAATAAAACACTTTCTACTACTTTATACACTTTTTCGTTACGCCGCCCCTTGCGGTCAGCTTGCTCCTTCTGCTTGTCTTGGCTTTCCGCCATGGCATCGCAGACGTGTCGTAAGACACTGAGGCGAGTCGATAAAAACTTATCGATGTGCTTTCGCACAGATACAGGGATGACATCGGGGAATCCTCCCCCTTAAAGCCCTTTTTTTGGGCCACACACACGTGGCGTCAACGGAACCCTCGGATTCACTAATCCGTTCACGTAAAACGGGGTGAACCCCGTAGATGCATGGACCGAATTGTTGATAGCAAATTCAACCATAGGAAGCATATCACGCCAAATCTTTGGAGAATCCGGACATAAACTCCGGAGAATATCCTCAACAACGCGATTAACGCGTTCCGTCTGACCGTCCGTCTGCGGATGATCCGCAGTGGACATGAGGAGCTTGGTGCCTAGCACCTTAAACAACGCTCCCCAGAATTGTCCCGTAAAACGGGGATCCCGATCCGACACAACGGAATCGGGTAGACCATGCTGTCGAAAGACACGGTCTAGGAACACTTTTGCTGTTCCTTGTCCATCTATGGACTCTGGCACCGCCGCCAGGTGAGCCATCTTGCTCAAACGGTCTACAAAGACCAATATGCCGGTGTTCCCGGCCTTATCCTTCGGAAAACCAAAGATAAAATCCATGCTAATGGATTTCCAACACTCCGTTGGAACCGATAAGCTCGCCAAAGGCGCAGCTGAACTTGCAGAGGGTTTAACCCTCTGACACGTCTCAGGTGCTTATATACGCACCGACCCACTTGTACATTTTGGGCCACCAATACAAAGCGCTTAAAGCGCTGTAGGGCTTATCCCGACCTAAATGACCCCCGGTAGGGGCGTCATGTGCCTCAAAGATGACTCTATACTTCAGTTCCTCATCATGAGGAACTACCACCCGCGGAGTGTCCTCCGCGCTTGTGCTATAAAATAGCAGACCGTCACAGTACCTGTAACGGTGTAAGCAAGCTTTAGCTCGACTTGACAGGGTTTGCTCAGACGTTCCAAGACCCTTTTCACCTAACGCGCTGATAAGAGCCGTACATAGTGGGTCTTTCTCATACGCCTGGCGTATGAGATCCACCATAGATGTGGTGACGAATGTCGCGTGAGCGAGATCGTTATCGGGACGACGCGATAACGCGTCTGCAAGCACGTTCTGCTTGACAGGTTTATACTTAACCTCAAAGTTGTGCTCCGCAAAGAGGGAGAGCCAACGGGCCATCCGTTGCGAGAGATGAGGAGACTTTGTCGCTGTCCGTAAGGACGCGTGGTCAGTATAAACCACGAACGGCTTTGAGCCGAGTAGGTGAACCCTAAATTTGACAAGAGCATACTTCATTGCAAGTATCTCCTTGTCATAAACGAGATAGTTCCGTTCCGCAGCTTTAAGCTGCCTCGAGTCAAATCCAATTACGCGTTCCCTTCCTGCATCGTCTGCTTGTAACAAAGCACATCCGATTGCGAAATCGGAGGCGTCGCAGACGACACTAAATGGTTTCCCAGAATCTGGGAGAGCAAGAACGGGAGCTTTTAACAAGCTCCCCTTAACCGCTTAAAAAGCGTTTTGGTGTTCGGTTTTCCAACACCAATCAACATCCTTCTTAAGAAGGTCCGTCAATGGCTTCGCCATTTCAGCGTAGTTCTCGCTGTATTTGTGGAGATAATTGGCTAATCCATTCCACTTCCGTAAATCTCTAAGATTTACAGGCGAAGACCACTCCACAATGGCTTTGACCTTCGCGGGATCCGCCCGCACTCCATCCTTACCGATGAAGCATCCGAGGAAAGGAGTTTCCTCAGCACCAAAAAAACATTTGGATGCGTTTGCATAAATTTTATTCTCTCGCATACATTCGAGCTCAGCTCGAAGATGTATCAGGTGCGTCTGAATATCAGACAAGTCGCCTTCCGCGCGACTATGAACGAATATATCGTCGAAGTACGTCTGAGCGTACTTCCTATGAGGGCGGAAGAGTTGAGTCACCAAGCGATTGAAAGTCGCTGGTGCATTTGAAAGCCCTTGTGGCATAACAAGCCACTCCCACAGCATGCCTCTAGGCATGCTGACCGCTGTAAGCGGAATATCGGACGCTCGCATGAGCACCTGATAATACCCGTCCACCAGATCTAAGGCACTGTATACAGTACAGACCTCCATATTGTTCTGGAGGACATCCTTCCGAGGAATCGGAGTCTGCATGGGTACAGTAGCTGCATTCAGCTTGTTGTACGCATGCACAATGCGCCACTTTTCGTTCCGTTTACGAACACAAAAAGTGGGAGATGAGTGGGAGACTTGCTCTCCCGTACCATCCCTGCCTCTTCTTTCCCCTTGAAGAATGCGTCGATGACGTCGCATTCTTTCTTGGGGAGAGGCCACTGCCTCGTGACGCAGTATTTGGTTCCATGAACCAAATCTATTTCATGTCGGACTCCCCGATCCGGTGGTAACCCCATCGGCGGGTTGTCACTAATGACATCTCCGAATTCCTTTAACAAGGAATGGTAAGGGTCCTCAGGATCCGCAAGGATCTTGAGGCCGCTTCGGTCATTTAATGCCTGTTTGGTTTTCACCAAAACTGACTCGTCCATCGTGGAAGAGGAGTTCAACTCCTCTTCCGGACGCAACACGACGACCTCGTCGATTTCATCTGCTTTCAAAGCAGTTTCAAACTCGTTGAAGGACATCTCCTCTAACGACAACAGTTCGCCTACCCCAGGCAACCGTTCCAGTCTTACTCCTTCTGTGACAACACCTGTCAGACTATTCATCATCCGATAGGACTGCTGACTACTGGCCTCGGGACTCATCCCGACACCCAGATGGGGGGATTCAATTGCCCCATCTATTGGAAGCACCACGCGCCTATCCACAGAGGTCTCTACCTCTACCACCGGTGACTAGCCGGTCTCACCTATAACGGCGTAGGCGGAATCATTTCCGACATGCGAAAGAGACGAACCTCGGGTCTCTTCGCTTGGAAGCGCCTCGCGCTTAACCACAGGGGTCTCTACCCCTAGCACTGGAGTCGTCTCAGAGGAATCCACTTCTGTCAATGGCGACTCGCCAGTCTCGCCTATAACGGTGTGGTCGGAATCATTTCCGACGTTCAAAAGAGACGAACTACGGGTCTCTTTGCTTGGAAGTGCCTCGCGCTTAACCACAGGGGTCTCTACCCCTACCACTGGACTTACCTCAGAGGAATCCACCTCTGCCACTGGAAACTCACCAGTCTCGCCTATAACAGCGTGGGGATTAACCGCCGAATCCCCTTCGTTAAGGAACTCTTCCTTAACGCCATTGGGAATGATCATTTCAGACATCCCAATCTCTGGCATCTCACGCCAGAATCGCTTTTGCAATCGAGCAAAGGTGGGTTCATGACTCGCCAATGCTTCACCCGACCGCGGGTGCGTTGAGCCAATGGACTTAGACTTCCAGTCTATCCATGGCTCGTGGCGTTCCAGCCACTTCATGCCCAGAATGAGGTCATACCTCGAGTCCAAATCCAGGACTAGGCAACGTTCTAAGCTGTCAAAGTTTGCAAACTTCAGCTTAAGGTCAATCGAGACCTTGGGTACAGAAACCTGTACGCCCGTCGCAAGACGGACCGTGACAACGTCACGAGAACGTGACTCTAGGGCCTCAGCATACAGCCGACTCTTCACAACAGAAGCCCGTCTGACATAATTGTCAGACGCTCCAGAGTCTATCAAGAATCTCCAAGGCTTATCAAAGCCTTTCACGTCCGCAAGGACTACCAGCAAACCTGGCTGGTACACCAACTCGGTGCTAGAAAGCACCGTTTCCCTCGGGGCTTTGTGCTGTCGTCCCCTACCCTGGGGCTTAACAGCACTGAGGGGTCCCCCAGTAGGGCGCCCCGCACCTACTGGGAGCCGTCGTTTCCCGACGGCTTGGGCAAGGGCTTTTTCCCCACCCTTGGTCCCTTGTAGCCAGTGTCTCGCTGGGGGGGTTTCGGACATCTGTTCCTCAGATGATCCATGCTCCCACACAGGAAGCATCTCAGCGGCCCATTTCGCTGCATCATAGCTAAGAGCTCCGTCTCAAAGCTCTGCGAAAAAGAGTCAGTGTGACTCTTAGCGGGCGTTTTCTCCTCTGCTTCGACCTGACTCAGGTCCATGGGTACAGGACCCACCTTAGAGGAACCGTAGTTCCTCTCGGCGTTGAACGCCATCTTGAACGCCTCCTCCAGGGATTGGGGTCGGCATTGGAACAATTCCGAACGTTCTGGACCTTCTCTCAGGCCTCCCATGAAGACGGGAATGGACACATCGTCCGAATACGCTTTCGTGTACATCCCTGCCAACAGGGTCTTAAGCTCCTGGATATAAATCTCCAGGTCCTTAGTGCCTTGACGGCACCTCAGGAACGCCAGTTGATTCTGGAAAACCAGATCAGGCGTTGCGTATGTGGTGGAGTCAAGTTCAAAATCGAACACGGTTGTATCGACAACCTGACCACCACCATCGTGCCCAGCCTTCCAACTTACGGGGGGTACCCCGCGGACCTCCATTCGAAATCTGGTCCCATTGTCCGCTTGGCAGACGACCGGTCATCATCCAAAGACACTTGGTTCGATTCACTTAAGTTCATCTCACCTTTTGTACCCGATGGAATGGGATAGTTACACACTCGGTGGATCGGGATCGCAGATCGATCTGATTATGTCTTGAATATCGGAGACCGTGCTGGCTAGGTGTACCTAGGGCGGAACTCTTCACCCCAGGTACGTACAGACCAGAAACACTTCCAAAGATAAATTCCAATAGGTCGATCGTCCAAAGGATCTAGACCTGACCAATACGAAATAATAGAGGGTAGACCAATCAACCGGTGTAGCCCCTGACCAATTTGAGAGAAGACCAAAACCGGTCTAAACTCCAACCAATGTTACAATGAGCCAATATGTCCACGTAAAGACCCAATATGCCCGTGAAACTCCACAAACGATATCTCCACGTAAAGACCAATCCACTTGTTAGTGTGGAGAAGCGTGCCCAAAATTTGGCACACTTCTGGTCAAGTTTTGTCAAGGCATTTGGTCTAATTTCGGATTGGTTTAAACAACGGGGGCTTTTCAGCCTATCAGACTCAAGAAGTGTCAAGAACGCAAGTTTTGGTGAGTCACCCGACTTTGGGTATTTTGCATATTTTTGTGGGGTACATTTAGGGACTATAGGGTTGTAGTATGTTAGTTGTGGTTTTACCTTTTAGGACAGAGGTTATACCTTTAAGTAAGGAAATCTTTTAGCTTTCGGATAAGTGGCTGAAACCTCTTCTGGTCTTGGTTCACACCACAGCTAGGGTCGCCGTTCTTCCCTTTTCGTACACTAGTCGCCTCCGCCCGCCGCGGAGTGTTTGGGGCAGAGGGTCGAATTATCCCCTCTCGACCATTATACCCGGTCTGGACGCGCCGCACGCGCACTTTGGCCCACCGGAAGTCCCTCGACGGGAGTAAGATTTGGCAATCTCAACACCTCAACTCAAGTACGTTTGGAACGTGCTATTCACTGGATTGTTCTTGGCGTGGAGATATCGTTTGTGGAGTTTCACGAGAATATTGGGTCTTTACGCGGACATATTGGCTTGTTTAATATTGGTTGGAAGCTAGACCGGTTTTGGTCTTGTTTCGTATTGGTCAGGGGCTAGACCGGAACGGTCGGTCTACCCTCTATTATTTCGTATTGGTCAGGTCTTGATCGTTTGGACGATCGACCTATTGGAAGTTATCTCTTGGAAGTGTTTTTGCTCTGTTTGTGTCTGGGGTGAAGAGTTCCGCCCCAGAGATACCTACCCAGATCGGTCTCCTATATTCAAGACCGGTTCGATCCAATCTGCGATCCCGATCCACCGAGTGTGTAACTAGCCCATTCCATCGGGTACACAAGGTGAGATGGACACTAAACAATCGGACCAAGTGGGTTCTGATGACGACCGGTCGTCTGCTTGCAGCGGACGATCGGACCAGATCTCGAGTGGTGGTCCGCGGAGTACCCCCTCCGAAAGTTGGAAGGCTGGGCGCGATGGTGGTAGTCAGGTTATAGATGCTAGTGTTTTCGATTTCGAACTTGACTCCATCACATTAGTACGTTCCAAACGTACGTGACTTAAACTTGAGGAATTCGACCAATGCGTGCTCCCGTCGAGGACCTTCCGGCTGGCCAAATGCGCGTGTGGCGCGTCCAGACCGGGTATAATAAGCTAGAGGGGATTACTCGACCCTCTGCTCCCAAACACTCCGCGGCGGGCGGAGGCGACTGATACACATAGCAAAGGTTTAAACGACCTCCTTTTGAGGTGTTAGCCCGAAGGCAAAACCAAAAGATTCCAAACGACTTCTTCCCTTTTAGGCGAATCCACAACTCAAACCAATAATACCTCCCTACGGTCCCGATATGTACCCACATGAAAATATGTAAAATACCCAATGTCAGGTGACTCACCAAAACTTGCGTTCTTGACACTCATTGAATCTGATAGGCTAAAAAGCCCCCATGTTTAGACCAATCGGAAACTCGACCAACTGCCTTGACCAAAAGTGACCAAATTTGTGGTACACTTCACCACACGTACATTTCCATGAGCTTCTGCTTAAGGACCTTCCATGTTGGGAACACGTCTGTGACTGACTCCGAACACGTAAACGCCCATGTACGGTATTTGCCCGTAAGATGGGTCCATGCAAGTCCCACTTGCAAGTGATCAGCCGTCATATTCGCTGTGACGAAGGCCGTTTCAACCTCTCGCAACCACACGTAAAGGTTGTCACCCTTCTCCCCGGTGAACTACTTTATTTTGAACGATAATGGAGGGCGCACCCCCGTGGAATGACCTCCACTACAACTCGGCTCATGAGCAATGAGGGCATTTACCCTTGCCTTTACGGTCTCAAGGCCCTGCTCCACTAAGAGCTTCATGCCTTCTTCCCCCCTTAAGGGTAAAAGCCTTTTAAAGACTTCCTGCTGGACGAGGGTCAAACTATCCCAATCGTCCTGATTCATCCTTTGCAGAGGATGCCTAGTTTACCAACACATGTGTTGGATTGAGTACAAGTGCTACCAGATGTAGCCGGTGCGTATACGCACGGTGCGACTAGCGCACAGAGGAAGATTCTTCCTTAAAGCGGTAGCTACCGATACTTAGCCGATACGCCCTTGTAAAGGGCTTAGTAGGAGAGCTCTCCTACTCGGGGCCAAGATTCCCGGGTTGGTTTACTACTTAGCCATAACGGCTGTATTCCCTTTACGGGATGTAAGTAAAGGGAGGGTTCCCTCTTACCTACGACACTCACTACACGCGCGACCGGTCGAGGTCGTGTGTCTATAGATAATAGAGTGAAATGTAAACTGAATGCATATTTAATATATAATTAGCCTAAATTAATTTAAACTAATGTAAACTATATGTAATACTAAGTAGAACTTACCAAATTCGTACCTAGCTAAAATGTAGTGTACACCACCTGTATACTGACACGTGGATGGCTGACACACCACCATCCCAAGGGCCCATGCCCTGATTGGTTAAAAAAACCAATGGTTCAAAACCTTTCGAACCGGTCAATACTGATCTCAACCGTAGTGTACTCATGTTTACGAACACTAAATGTAACTCGAATGTAACCCCGTTACAGTCTGCGCTCCATGTGGCCACAATGCTGTCTACATGGATTGCGCGCAAGAGATTCTAGACACCACACGGATTTGTTCTGTATGTCGACAGCAAATAAGGGAGGTGATCCGACTCTATCGGGTGTGAAGCTATAGTGAAGTTGATTGATGAGATAGTAAAAGTGTATACTTGAGTTGTAACAGGACTGATCCTGTTACTGGCTTACACTGTGTTGTGCGAGTAAGCGCGCAATACAAGAGGGGTAGTATTAGTTGATAACAACTAATCCTATACTAAAAGTGAATATAAATATTCACTTGTTATCTAAAACGCAAAATTACGAGTTTTTATTTAATGAGTGGTTTAGAGGATAATAGTAGAGTAACTACCTAATTAATATAATAATATCAAGTATTCAACTAACTGTACTATTAGTTAACCTGCAAGATTCGGTATTTATACCGAATCGACTTTTCCTTCGTAGATTATAATAACTTATAATCTCCTATTTAAATGTCAGACAACGCGTCTGAAATTTAACTGTGATATTCTAACTTGAATATCAATTATGTAGTGGCACCCCATTACATCACCCCCCCCCCCACTTAAGGTGGTTGGCCAATAATAATTCTTATTTTGGCAAATCATGGGTGGCACTTGTTGGTCGTTCTCATTTACCAACTGATTGACCATCGACTCGATGGTCAAAGCACGCGGCGGCGCTCTAAAGAGCGCTGCTGAAAACGTCGAAGGAGCTTTTTCCTCCGCCTCAGCACTAGGTGGTGAGGTGTTGAGTGACAACAGTGACGCTGCATTAGCAGCGTCAACTACGCAAGGGTCGGAAGACGTACCGTCTTCGACCACAGATGCTGCTAAGGCGGCATCTGGCAAGAAACAGGGAGATGTTGCTAATGCAACATCTCGCACGATGGCAACTTCCGAATGGCGTATTGCCAAGAGGGCCATGTTCCGGAGTTCTGACTCCGAACAAAGTGATGGGGATACAGCTGTCCCCACTAAAGGATCTAGCGAGTCGAAACTCGCTAGGTGCTCATCGCCTAACAGCGATGACGACTCTGGTGTCGCTGTCTGCTATGACAGCGATAACGATGATCACAGGTGGTTGCGGGAACGCAGATCCCCATATGGACCAAGTACTTCTCCTCGTCGGGGTGATATAATCCCGGCGCGTGGTGTTGAAGTAGGCGGTGATCCGCCTGCTAAAAGAGCTCGAACAGAAGCGGCGCCTGCCGCTTCTAAAGCGTATCATCGTACGGAACCACATGTTCCGTACAGAGTGGGGTTTTGGACCCCTGGCTGCGCTATTGCCCCCAACAGTGGCGGTCACCGTAAACGGGACTGACAGTATGTGTTGTTCGATATCAACGTGCTGGATGACTGCGAAGACATCCAGTCACGTCGATTCGATCGAAGTACATACGATAGACGTCTGTACTTTATTGACCTATTTTTCCAGGTTCGATATTATTCGAGCCGGAAAGGGTCAAGGAGGAACAGGGACGATAAAGACGCCCTGACTCAGAGTTGGAATGCTTTTGTTGACAACTACAACAAAAGCCCAGATGATTACGTGAATAAAGTTCACGTAATGCGCGAGCGCTTTTTAAAGCACTCACGAACAGGCAAAATGGAATACATCCATTATGCTTGCATCAAAGAAGGGTTAAAGTGTGGTGTCCCTTCTCACCTCGTTTGCCCTGTGTGTACGCAGGGCGCTCCTCGTCTGTCAGAGGAGGAGTTGCGGGGATACGGTGGTTTTTCCGTACCCGCCGAAATTCAGGGTTTAATTGATACCCTGAATGCATCAACACCTACTGTTGATGCTACTTCGCATTATGAGTTTGAGACTTCTTCTCAAACTCAGTCAAAAGGTCTGGGGTGTCGGCCCTCAGAACCTCAATCGGCTCCCAAGAGTCGAGCTCTTGGGGATATCCCAGCCAGCGTACCAAGTACTCGGTACGCTGCCCCTTCTTCGAAGGCACCGAGCGCTTCGAGATCAAGCTCTCGAGAATGTATCGCTTATTCCTCTGATTATCGATCAGGGGTGGCGGAGGTTGAGAATTCCCTCGCCGTTGTTGTTGCGGAGCATGGTTCTTTGCTCCGCAAGCTCGAGGAGGGTTATTCCTCCTTGAGCAGCGATATGTCTCACTGTGTGAAGACATATCGGTATCTTCGCGAGGATGTCCGTGACATCCTCGGGGCGCATACTGCCCTCCAGCAGAAGAATGATCTTCTGTACATTGAGCTTTCCCTCTATAAGTGAGAGCTCAATCGGCGCACGGCTGATCTTGAGCAGTCGAAGGCGGAGGTAACGACTCTCCGCTCTGCTCATCAACGGCTGGAAGCCGATTACAAGTCTCTCTTGGGAGACTTGGAGAATCACGGTATCTTCCGTGGTTCTGCGTCTCGTCGTAAGACGAAGACGAGTTATACGGCTTGAGCCGCTCAACATATATTGTTGGGTGAAGCCGCATTGCTGTGGGAATGTCTAAGGTAAAGGCATTCCCCCGAATCTCTTGGACCTTGAAAGGTCCAATGTACTTAGGAAGCAACTTCCGTGTAGGGAAGTTGCTTATTGCATGTGTAGGCAAATTGGTAGTACTTAATAATACCAATTCACCTTTCAGAAAGGAGTTTTTGTTCTTCCTTCCTTGTTTGTCTGCATTTTGCTTCTGCTTATCAAAAGCAGAGGCAAGTGCATCTTTTATATAGCGTATTACAGCTTGACGCTGTAATACGAATTCATCTACTGCTTTAAAAGCAGTAGGTGCATTGTCCTCGTTGTCTGAAGCCATTGCTGCAGACACATATTCATCGTATGCAGCTTCAGTTTCAATTGAAGCTGCTTCCGCTTCTACTGTACTTTCAGTAGAAGGGCCATCGTTTTGTTCACAAGTTGCAGTCGCAACTTGCGCATGTACTCGCTCAAAATTTGAGCGGGTCACTCCCCCACTTAGATTTGGCGTACCGCCAAGTAAAGCTGGGGCTCGTGGATGCCATAAGGCATTCACGTAGAATGGTGTATGCTTAAATGAAGCATGCACCGAATTGTTAATCGCGAACTCAGTGAGTGACAGGTAGTCACTCCACTGTTCAAAGGCATGTGCGTATGATCGCAACATGTCTCCGAGAACGCGGTTAACTCGTTCCGTCTGCCCATCCGTTTCCGGATGGTCTGCAGTTGACATCTTCAACTGGGTTCCCAACAATGAGAACGTTTCTTGCCAGAAACGTCCTGTAAATCTCGGATCTCGATCCGAGACAATGTCTTCCGGCATTCCGTGCAAACGGAATACCGTATCAACGAATATCCGCTCTGTTTGAGCGGCGGTTACGTTCTGATACTGCAGTAAGATGTACCATCTTACTGAAACGGTCTACAAAGACCACTATTCCGGACTTCCGACTATTGTCGGGTGGAAGACCGAATACGAAGTCCATTGAAATGGACTTCCAACACTCTGTCGGAACCGTCAGAGATTGAAGCGGAGCCTGTGCAGACTGCGCAGGCTTAACGCGCTGGCAAATCTCGCAAGCGCGTACGTATTTCCGTACCCACTTGTACTGGTTTCGCCAATAAAAGTCACGTGCGAGAGAAGCGTATGTCTTCTCTCGACCTTGATGTCCCGAAATCGGTGCATCATGATACTAAAACATAATTTGATGTTTGAGATCATCGTCTTTTGGACGACGATGCGACTTTCATCTTTTTGGTCTGTGCTGTAAAGCAGCAGACCATCGTGCAGTCGATATCGATGCACGCAAGCGCGGAGGAACTCTGGGAGTTCGTCGCGCTTCTCACTTGATTGATTACGTAAGTAATCAATCAACAGACGTGTCTCCTCGTCTGTTTTGTACGCCTCGAGTACTTGTCGTATAATTGACGACGACAAAGCAGTGCAACGGATCGCGTTTGCACTGGCACCTTCGGTTACGGACGGTTTCGTCTCGTAATCGGGCCTTCGTGATAGCGCATCCGCTATCACAATCAACTTTACGGGTTTGTATTCAACCGTAAAGTTGTATTCAGCAAAGAATGAAAGCCATCGAGCCATTCTTTGAGAAATGTGTGGTGAATTCACGGCCGTGCGTAGCGACGCATGGTCCGTGTAAACCACAAACGGTCTATCTCCCAAGAGATAGATCCGAAACTTGGCCAGTGCATACTTCATGGCAAGGAGTTCCTTGTCATGCACTGGATAGTTGCGCTCGGCTGGGCGCAACTGACGCGATTGATAGCAGATCACGCGATCACGCGATCACGATCATCGTGGTCATGCTGCATCAAAGCACAGCCGATAGCGAAATCGCTCGCGTCGAAAACGACGTGGAACGGACGATCGTTATCGGCTATAACCAAGACAGGCGCTTCAGTTAAGCTTTGCTTGACTGCATCAAAAGCATCTTGGCATTGGGTATCCCAATGCCATTCAACATCTTTATTAAGCAATTGAGAAAGAGGTCGTATTAAACCAGCATAGTTGCACGAATACTTGTGCAAATACGTTGCCAACCCAAGGAACTTTCGAAGTTCCTAAACGTTGTTTGGCGTAGACCATTCAACGATCACCCTGATCGTTTCTGGATCAGGACGCACCCCGTGCTTGCCCACAAAGCATCCCAGAACGGGTATCTCAGGTGCACCAAAGGTGCACTTCTTTAGATTTGCAAAGAGCTTATGATTACGCATAAGCTCTAACACTCGACGCAGATGTTCCCTATGGACATCTACATCGCTTTTATCTTGTTCAACCTTACTATGGATGAACACGTCATCGAAATATCTCGGTGCGAATTCTCGCACCGGGCGTAATAGATGCGTTACGCATCTGTTAAACGTAGCAGGGGCATTTCGAAGCCCCTGCGGCATAACAAGCCACTCCCAAAGCATGCCTCTTGGGGTGCTTACCGCCGTGAGAGGGATACCTTTCTCACGCATTAGGATTTGATAAAATCCATCTCTTAGATCGAGAGCACTAAAGATGGTGCTCCCGCACATGCCATCTATGATGACATCCTTCCGCGGTATCGGTGTCTGTGCCGGTACCGTCGCTGCGTTCAGCTTGTTGTAAGCGTGAACGCGTCTCCACCCACCTGTGGACTTTTTCACAAAAAAGGTGAGGGTAGAGTGCGGTGAGGTAGACTCCCGCACTTGGCCTGATTTACGACGAGCTTCGAAAAACTCGTCGATCGCTTTTACCTGATCACGCGGCAACGGCTATTGCCGCGTAACACAATACTTCGTGTCTGGCACGAGGTCAATGTCATGAAGAGTTCCCTTATCCTTAGGGAGCTCGCTAGGTACTTCTTCTGGGAATACGTCAGCGTATTCCCGAAGTACCTCATAAAATGGGGAGTTCGCTTTAAGCGACTCCCAGCTCTGCGCTTCAAAGCGCTGAACTTTGGTTTGATCATTGGGAACCTCTTTCCCAATGTTTTCCACTTTTAATGTGGATATTCGTTCACGAATATCCACTACATCATCTGTTGCTACGATAATACAGATCTGTTCAATCTGATAATCGTGCAAGTTTCTCATAAACTTCTTCCAGCTTAGCGCCGGAAGAGCCATCACCTCCGAAGCTTCTTTCGGAGGTTGTTCCATCAACAGAGACTGGGTAGCTAATCCGGTCTCCGTTTGCGTCAAGACGTTGATCTTCTCGACGGAACTGTCCATGCAATCAGACGCACTCGTCTGATTGACTGCTACACGGTGATTACGATTCACCGTGTGCGAATACTCATCATCATGGTGGCCACCGCCTACCATGGAATTTTCTTGGCGATCAGATGTGCTCGTCTGATCGGCCGCCTGTTCTGCGACACGGTGGTCTTTATCACCCGTGCGCATGGATAACGCAACGTGGTGGGCACTGGCCACCACGGAGTTGTGCTCACGATTGCACTTGATCGTGAGTTCACTCTCATCAACACGGAATTCTTTCATCGTGTTGGAACCTTCGGTCGCACAGTGGGTGTTTCCCACTGTGGATACTATTTCATTCTCACGGTGGGTGTTTCCCACCGTGGATATCACTTCATTCTCACGGTGGTCTTTATCACCCGTGGGATGTTTCTCTCCAACACACGACGACTCTTCTGTTGCGTGTGGTAGTCCCTCTGGACTCTCACCAGCGGAGGTACCTTCCGCTGATCGTGTCAGAACAGACCTGGTGGTGCCATCGCTATCCACCAGACTGTCTGACGCTGCGGTTGTATTGTCTGATACAGCCGGATTACACACAGGGTGATCAGATCCTGTGCATCCGCCGCAGTCGATCGATAGGTTAACCCAGTCCATCGAAGGTTAACCCGTCGATCGAAGGTTTAAACTTGGACATCCCTGGGATTCCAAGTATCACATCGAACTTGTCATCTAAATCGAGGACGATGAATTCATCCTCGAATGACAGTTCATTCAACTCGAAGCGTGTTTTAATCACACTCTTTGGAATAGTCACGGTTGCACCTGTTGCTAACCGGACTGACAACATACTTCGTGGGGTTTCTACCTCCACGAAGCTAAACAGCGTTAGACTCTAAGTTCTAACGAAATTGTTTGACGCTCCTGTGTCAAACAAAGCTCGCATGAGGACATCGCTCCCGTGCGGCTTAACCTCCAGGGTGATAAGAGGCTTACCATTACCCTGCACTTTTTTACAGCACATAGTCCCGTCTGGGGCTATTACCCTCACATGCCCTATGTCGGCATGTGGGATAACATTCCCAGTAGGGCGCCCCGCCCCTACTGGTGTTCTACGTTTTTTTTCTCCAGCAGGGTGATGTCCCGGTTGATGTCGCCGTGCAGCGGACGGTTCCGTCCGCTGACTGCGTGGCACCGTACGCGGTGCCATACACTCATGGGCAAAAAGCCCCATTTTTGCGCATCTATTGCAGCGAATATTCTTCTTAAATTTCGGTTGCTTCGTGTTCGAAGCAACCGCAACCGATAGGTCCATCGGCTCTGGACATCCACCGCCCATGCTCTGGCGCGGCTGGCTGTTGCTTCGGACGAAGTGTGAGCTTCGTCTGCCTGACTGCTGATTGTTGACATGCCGTTGCGGCATGTCAAAAGCGAAGGGCTGTTGAGCCCTTCGGCTGTACCCAGCATGCGATGACGCTGATCGCATGCTGAACTCCTCACGGATGCTCATATCAATGGCATCCCTTAGAATCTTTGGCGGGTGCCGGTAGAGACTCTGTTTGACGGGACCATCATTGAGTCCCTTCATTAAGCCAGTGACCTGCATAGCAGGGGGCACCGGCTCATACACAATATTGTGGTGGAGTCAAGTTCAAAATCGAACACAGTTGTGTCGAGAACCTGACCACCATCGTGCCCAGCCTTCCAACTTACCGGGGGGGGGTACCCCGCGGACCTTCGCTTGCGATCCGATCTGATCGTCCGCTGCTAGCAGACGACCGATCATCAACAGAAGACGCCTGGTCCGATTGATCTTGCGTTTCCATCTCACCTTGTGTACCCGATGGAATGGGCTAGTTCAACATTCGGTGGATCGTGTCGCTGGTTGACTTGGGTCTGATAGTATGCAGACCGTACTGGGGGGGTGTATCCTGGGCGGAAGTCTTCACCCTGGGTACTTGTAGACCGGTTACACTTGAAATATGTATAGTCCAATGGATCGACCGTCCAATCGATCTAGACCCAACCAATACGAGATAATAGAGGGTAGACCACTCAACTGGTCTAGCCCCTGACCAATATGAGAGGAGACCAAAGCCGGTCTAAACTCCAACCAATGTTATAGTAAACCAATATGTCCACGTAAAGATCCAATATGCTCGTTAATTCCACAAACGATATCTCCACGTAAAGACCAATCCACTTGTTAGTACGTTCCAAACGTACGTGACTTAAACTTGTGAGAAGTCATCCAATGGATACTCCTGTCGAAGGACTTCCGGCGGGCCAAATGCGTCTGCGACGCGCCCCGGCCGGGTATAATGGGCAGGAGGGGATTACTCGACCCTCTGCCCCCAAACACTCCGCGACGTGCGAAGGCGACTTAGAAAACCAAACGTTTAGAGAGTCTCTTGGGACCTCTTAGCCACTTTTCCAATCCAAGACCAATTTACTTCTTTTCCACTAACCTTACGGTCCCAATATGTACCAAACACTAAAATATGTAAAATACACGCAATGCCATGTGACTTACCAAAATCCGTGTGCTTGACATTCCTTGCACATGATAGGCTTGAAATCCCCCCTTGTTCCCACCAATCCGATCGCTGACCAGCTGATCGGCACGCCGTTGACAGAAGGTGACCAAAATTTTGCCTTCGCTTCGCCACA
>CM047583.1:25772774-25799603 GCA_026184515.1 Peronosclerospora sorghi | reverse complement strand
GGTCGTGCGTGTAGTGAGTGCCGTAGCGTAAGGGGAGCCCTCCCCTTAGCTACACCCTTAGTAAGGGAGCCTTGCCGTTAAGGCAGTAGCGAAAGCTACTAGTAAACCAAACCGGGAATCTTGGCCCCGAGTAGGTGAGCTCTCTCCTATATAAGGGCGTATCGGCTAAGTAGCGGTAGATACCGCTTTAAGGAAGAGTCTTCCTCTGTGCGCTAGCCGCACCGTGCGTATACGCACCGGCTACATCTGGTAGCACTTGTAGTCAATCCAACACCTGTGTTGGTAGACTAAGACATCCTCTGCAAGGGATAAATCAGGACGATTGGGATAGGTTGACCCTCGTCCAGCAGGAAGCCTTTAACAGGCTGTTGTCCGTACTGGGTGACGAGGGTATGCAGCTCCTAGTGGAGCAGGGCCTGAGGCCTTTGTGGTGAAGTGGAATCTGTATTTACAACATATAGAATATGATCTGTGGTAGTTATCAATTCACGGTATAATTTTTACTATGCCAAAATTCTACATGCTAGCACAATGTTGTCTTGACTTGATGTGGTGTCTGCAAACATTGAACATCAACAACAAAGATTATGTTTTACCTTCATCTTATGAACAATGCGAACGATGCGTCCGTCTCTAAGTAGTGTGTCTTGCATCCACACGGTGTCTCATTACAGTCGTGTTGGTTTTAGCATCACAGCAGTGAAGGCTAGCGCGCTAGGGCGCATGGAGTAAAAAGTTCACCAGACTATGCAGACAAACCATTAGTATCATCAAAGAAGGTCAAGACATTGGCGCAACTTACAAGCATAACAACATGTTCCTTTATGGTGGCAAAGCCAACGAAAAGTCATGCGTCCTCAGCTATATTTAATACTCCGTGGATAGGGACGCTAGGGCACATGGGATAACAGGTGAACAAGATCACGAAAACAAACTGTCAGCACCACTACAGAAAGCCAAGACACAGACGCATCTTACATGCCCGACGGCAGGTATGATCCTAGCAGTAAATCCACAAGAAGTCACGTGCCCTCAGCTTCGCAGACTGTCCTGTAGCTGTGGGCGCTAGGGCGAGGGCTGTAGCAGACAAACCAAGGCACGAAAACAAACTGTCAGCACTACTACAGAAAGCCAAGACACAGTGTAGCCGGTGCGTATACGCACGGTGCGGCTAGCGCACAGAGGAAGACTCTTCCTTAAAGCGGTATCTACCGCTACTTAGCCGATACGCCCTTATAAGGGCTTAGTAGGAGAGCTCTCCTACTCGGGGCCAATATTACCGGGTTGGTTTACTACTTAGCCTTAACGGCTGCGTACCCTTTACGGGGTGTAAGTAAAGGGATGGCTCCCTCTTACCTACGACACTCACTGCACGCGCGACCGGTCGAGGTCGCGCGTCTGCACTTTAGAGTGAAATGTAAACTGATTATATTTAATATACAATTAGCCTAAATTAATTTAAACTAATGTAAACTATATGTAATACTAAGTAGAATATACCCAATTCGTCCCTAGCCAAAATGTTATGTACACACCTATGTACCGACACGTGGATGGCCGACACACCACCACCCAAGGGCTCATGCCCTCATTGGTTAAAAAACCAATGGTTGGAAACCTTTCAAACCGGTCAATACTGACCTCAACCGTAGTATACTCATGTACACCAACACTAAATGTAACTCAAATGTAACCCTGTTACATCCTCCCCCGAGTTCATGATCCCCATCCAGTACAAATCACAAACGAATTTGCGTGACAGTTTCGTCCAAGTGGCGCCGACAGTGGGGTCAGAACAGAAGCCCGGTTTGCCAAGTGACGCCACATCAGTGTCGGAACCATTGAAGCCAGCGCCTTTGGTTCTCCCCGGGAAATCCAAGCTTCACATGTACGCTCTACCGAAGAATATGGCAGTTGACACCAGCTCCCTTCCGCCACGGACGTTTGAAATCACCTTGCCGTGGTCGTCGGGTTAAATCGGCTGTTTGCGCCGGTCTACCCTGACCAAGCAGCTTCTGGCCCGGTCTTTCTCTCGCCCGGACTCCTGACTTTTTCCACCGTCCAAGAAAACCCCTGCCGCGTCTGCATGGAGGGAGGACTTGATTACGTCGGCGCAGATCTCCCGCCTATACGGCGATGAACCATGGAAAATTTTCGAACACCCCAAGATAGGACTTGTGTTCCACTTGACTCCGTGGATCGGCACTTTGCTAGGCCGGGTGAAGAATTCAACAAGATCCCCGGCCAAGCAATTTGGGAATCGTCCCACTACTTGGTACTTCCCCCCGACCGGGTGCGACAAGATCCGGGCCTGGCGACGTTCCAGAGCAAGCGCAAGCGACGTCGAATTTGGGAGGGCGAGGCTTGGTAATTCCTGTGCCAGTACATTTTGTACGGGATGCGAGCCCGCGAGTGTGACGTCGAAGTGTTCTCGTACCCGGTTTTCCTCCACATTCCGAGGCGTCGCGTTGAGAAGACCAGACTGCTGGCCGATGACGGCATATGGTACCCCGGTCTTGATTGCACTGATCCTGTCGCGGACCTCAAGGATGCTTTCGTCCAGCTTGACCGGAAGGACCCCTGGCATAACCAGTTTCAGGATCAAGTGCAAAATCATCCGTCGATGGTCATCGGCCGTCTTTGGGGCGATAGAAAGTGAAGTCGCAGGTAGTCGACCAGATAACTCGCAATACATGTCATCATTTCTTTTTCATATGTCCAATCGTCAAATCATTTGAGCTAATTTTACCACTCTCTCCATAGTTGCACCGAACACGTTATCGTAAACAGTTCCACCTCCATCACGAAAAATAGTCATCACATTCGTCATTCCGCTACTCCAATTCGTCACAGTTCATCACAATTTCACATCAACTCCGGACCTTCCACATCTTCACTCCGGTCTAGACCGACCGATGCTACTGCGTGTCTTGGTCTTGGTCTTCATGAGTCTGTATCACTGCGAAGCGATTACGACTGACTCGTTCTCGTTTGAACTCTCGTAGAAGATCCCCACAATTCAAGTCGAGCTCGTCGACCCAAGTTGATTCATCATGGTCTTTCCATCGGACCAGGTACTCTCGGTGAGTCCGACCGAACCTGGTCTTCTTGGTCTACCGAACATCTAAGACCTTCTCCACTTCAAACTCGTCTTCCTCTAATGGTCGTTCCCAACTGTCCTCCGGCAGTAACGATTCATCAAAATCAAATCTCTTTTCTTCGTCTACCAGACAGGGAGTTTTGGGTCGATCAGGAAATTCTCGGACCAGCTTCAACTTGGACACATGCACGATCGGGAAGACATTGTAGTCTGTACCAGTTGTTACTAGACGGGCAGCGTGCTCACCGATCAGCTCGGCAACACGGAAAGGGCCGTGCCACATGTGATCCAGCTTCTTCGCATAGCCATCTTTCACTCGTCTAGGTATAGCCATACCCTCGCCCCTGGTTCTATACCGTGGGGTCGGACCTGGTCATTTGTCCGGTCTGCCCGGTTTTGTGTCGCCTGACGCAGCTTTTCGTTGACGACTTCTTTTGCATGCTGGTAGTGTTTCTGGACCTGCATGCGCCAGCGTCGAGCATCGCGGTCGCGGGTCCGGGTGCACCCGACAGGTATCGCAGCTTCCAGTGTCGACCGAGGGTCCCATCCATATGCCAGATAAAAAGGCGTTTCTCCTCGGACCCGATCGGTCGACGAGTTGAGTGCAAACACCAGCCTTTCTGCATACTTGTCCCATTCTCGCTGGTCTGGGTCAGCAACGTACATCTTGATCGACCTCGTTATGGTCTGCACCATGCGTTTCGCCGATCCATTTGCTTGCGGACGATATGCCATCGTCGCACTCTGTTTCTGGACCAGCATGTTATTGAACGACCGGAACACCTCGGACATAAAACCGGGTTCCCGATCGTGCCTGATGACCTCGCTGGCGCCGAATCTTCGGAACACACATTCTTCGTAGCTCTGGGCGATCTGCTCCGCAGACTGAGATGCACTTGCCTTCGCGATAACTAGACCAGTGAACAGGTCTACCCAGATCAGCAGCTCAGTGTTGCCGCGCGTCGATCTAGGCAGTGACGGTATGTGGTCCATCGCTATGACCTGGAAAGGGTAGGTAGCTTCGATATTTTTGGGCGATCGCCCCTTGATTACCGGTCTACCCTTTCCGGTCTCGCAATCCGTGCAACAGCCCACATATTTCTGCACACTGTGGAAAAGACAGTGGAAGTGGGACCTGATCTTGTGATAGGTCCTGCCTATGCCCTGATGTCCCCCTTCTAGACTCACGTGATAGTGATGACGGACATCCGGCTGCAGCAACTCGGGGATCACTAATTTCGCCAGTCGGTCCCGGTCTGCACTGTCTTGGTCGGCATCGCGGCAGTAATACAATAATCCATTATCATCCACTTCGTAGCTATCCGCGATCTTGATGCACTCTTTTGCTTGATCGTTCGTCAACTTGGACAGTTCACCACGCAGGTAGGTCTTCAGGTTTATAATCCATTCTTCTTCGTCCTGCGCCTTGAGGATCCGTTCCATCCTTAACTGTTGCACTGCATATTCGTTCAAACTTTCCTTCGGGAACGTTCGGCGGGACTTCTGAGCTTTCGATCTAGTCGCGACCATCACATGCACCTGGACTGGGGCGTTCTTGGGTACGATCACCTCTGGGAGCCTGTTTATATTCACCAATTAATCCAGAACGGCCTTCTCGGTGATAGTCGCCCCGGTCTGGTCTTGCATGGCCTTGGTCGCGAGGTAGTCGGCGCTTCTGTTCCAGTCCCGTTTCACGTGCAACAGCTCGTGGTTGTGGTGGTCCTTCAATGCCTTCATTACCCGATCATTTAACGACCTCAGCCGTGGAGCCTTGCAGTCGATCTCTCCGGTGATCTGCCTGATCACTAGGTTGGAGTCACCACATATGATGACTCGCCCCTTCTCTTGCGACGACAGCAGGTCCAGACATAGAAGTAGACCTCGGTACTCCGCCTCGTTAACAGTATTATCTGGTGTGAAATCGGCAGCGGCTGCAACTATAGACCATTGTGGCAACTTCCACAATATGGCACTATAGGCGCCGACCTTCTTCTTCACGCTTGCTGATCCGTCAAAACTTAAGACCAAGAGCTCTTCATCATGGTCGACGGTCGGTGGCGGTCTCGAAACTGACTGCCGAGGTTGCTTCCTCGGGGCAATCGCTATCAATGCCTCGTCCACTTCAGACCGAGGGGTGATACTGGCAGCTAATGTGCCCAATATCTCTTCCTCGCCCCCGGTGCACTTAACGACCTCGAGGGTCCACTGCGACAAGACCGCCGTCCATCTTCCTAGACGTCCGTCCATCCCATTGGATGATAATAGCCAGGAAAAAGTAGACCGTCTTGACAGGACCTTTATAGGTCGGCCGACCAGCAGGTTGTAACACACATCCAGAATTCGTAGCAACGCCAGCACTTCTTTCTCGACAATTCCATAGTTCACTTCATTTGGCTTCAGCGTTCTGCTCGTGAACGTGACCGGATGGTACACACCATCATGATCTTGTACTAGAGTGGCCGAAATGGCCCACAGCATATACAATAATGGTCGGGACCTTTTCGGGATCGAAATGCTTCAAAATATGTGACGTCACCATCTTAGCCTTCAACATACCAAAAGAAAACTTTGCACGCTTCATATGGTCTTCGGCCTCCACTTGCGCACAATCTGCAGCAATACCAGAGTCGGCGCCCTCCTGTAAAGTTTCCCGGTCATCTTCGCGCAACATATGATAGTCAACTTCCCGGAGCTCGTACAGCACAGCCGCGTAGATAGCAAAGTCTTCAATGAATCGGCTATAATAATTCAAGCTTCCCAGGAAGGACTGCATTGCCTTCAGCGATCTGGGGAACGGGGGGTTACTCAGCGAATCCAGGTCCTTGGGATTAGCCTCTAGACCATTGTTCGTGACCATATGGCCTAAATAGGCGACCTTGGACATACCCCAAAAACTTTTCACGGCACTGATAGACAGGTTCCAGCGGTCGCATGTTTCCAACAATCGTTCAACCTTCTCGCACAGATCGTTCCATGACGAGGCAGGTATCAGAATGTCGTCGATGTACGACCGCCTCCCTAGAACGGACGGTCCTCTTTCCCGATCGGGTTCACCCTTTCTAAACACATCATAATTTTCAACAGGGTCACGATCGGTCTTGATCTTGAAGTGTCCGTACAATGCGTTGTCTATCAGCCTTCTATAGATCTGAGGCGCGTTCTTCAGACCGAACGGCATACGGTTCCACTCGAACAGACCAAACGGTGTCACAAATGCGGAAATCTCACGGGCTCGATCGGTCATAGAAACCACCCAAAATCCACTTGCCATGTCTAGTGAGCAATACCACAGGGTCTTGCCAAGGTCTTCTAGTAGATCGCTGATCAGCGGCATCGGGAACACCATAAGCTTGGTCAACCGATTTACCAACCGATAGTCGATACACAACCTGATGTCGACACCGTTCTTCTTGATCACGAACACGATCGTCGAGGCCCATGGCGAGGTCGACGTTCTAATAATCTTGGTAGCCAACAGTCCTTTGATAAGATCAGAAAGCTTTTCCCGGTACTGTGGCGCCACGCGTCGACATCGCAGAGCAATCGGCTTGGCATCTCCAACGTCAATATCGAAAATCGCACCACGGGCTGCAGGTGGTAAGGCATTGTCCTTTCCGATCAGCAGATGTCTTTTCTTCCATATGATATTCTTCAACTGCTCGATCTGGTCTGGACTGATAAGGTCTTGATCACCCACTTGTAAATCATCCATTGTAACTTCGGGAGAGTCGGCAGACACTTCAGGGAAAACTGCCATTTGGCTTTCCAGCTCCTGAATATACTGTTCCCCGCCTTCATGTATACAGACTTGGTTCATCTTCTGTGGAGATATCACCTAGACCATCTGGACCGGCTGAACGCTCCTGGTCTTGATCGACGGGCTGCATTTCACTGATATCGGTCTGATTAGGAATACCGTCATGGTCCGACCTAGCAACTTCATGTTCCCCTTCTTCCGTTTCTTGCTCCGCTGTCGCCTGGTCTTGCGCTGACACCACGTTGACTAGCCTCAGCTCGTCTACTTGATGGTCCACCGTTCCTGGTGACTGCGGCGCCTTTCTTCGGACCAACATCTTTTTTGGGGTGACATAACTTGGTCTTTCCACTAAAGGTGAGGTATCCTCTTCCACCGACCCATCATCGCTGATAAGATCGGTGGTCGATTGGTACGCCAGGTTTTGCCACTCGACATACCGCCTCGATCCAATCGAGACGAACCCCATCTTCCTTGGTACCTTCCCTTCTGCTAACCACATACCGACAATAGTGTTATTGTCCAGTGTCAGCGGCTTGTCACCGATATTGGTAACACGGACAAAATCACGTCGACCAGCACTCTTTACGAAGGTCGAGACCCACCGATCACCCCTGGTCAACCATAGCTTCCTCGAACGAAAACCTTTCTCAACAGGGGTATCGGCAGACCGACCATCTGGGATAGTGAGGTCTTGGTCCCACCGGACCAGATCGGTATACGAACCATACAGAGGTCTTCGACCAGCCAACTGGACCTGGACCTCATCCGGGAGTGTAAGCACTCCATGTGACAGGTCTAGGCGAATACCAGCTGGGACCATGAAATCCATACCTAGTAAAGCGTCCTGACCAGCCAACTTGCCAACCCAAGCGCTAAAAAAGTAAACCAGCGATCCCGTCAAAAAAAAATTTTCACACGCGTTCTTCTTTCGGTCATATAAGAGTTTTCACCGATCCCGACGCATTCTTGTCTCTGGGTATCGTCTATACGACATCCGACCTTACGAGCAAAGGCGGAGTCGATTATCGAGACTTCAGCTCCAGAGTCGAACAACATCGTCGCTTTCTGTTTATTAATCTTGCCACAGGATTTCGCCTGCTTGAACCATTTATCAGGCGCGTGATACTTCCAATATCCGCGGGATTCTCCAGACAGCAAGTCCAACTGCATAACCACCTTGGTTCGGGAGTACTCATTGGTCTTCAGACTGTAGACCGGATGGTCTGGGTCGACGCAATTGGGAATAGAACGTGTATTGTCGGTCTTATCCTCCTTGCCGACATATGCATAGATGTGAACCGGCGAACGCTTCGCTCGATCCAGATTACAACCTGGCGAGCGTTCTAGTTTAACATCTTTTCTGCGTCCGGCGGCAGCATCCCCGCGTGCTTTTCCGGCACGTACCACTTGCGCATCATGTTAAGAAATTCTTCAATCTTGCAGTGGCCGGCCTCGTGGATCTCTCCACATGACTTGCATACGAAGAGGCAGTGGTCCGTCGGGTGGCCGCTTCTCTCGCACTTCTTGCACACCATCTTCTTCCAGCAGTTTGGACCATCATGTTTGCTCGACCCACAGTGGGAGCATTTCTGACGAGGTCGGTCCGGATCGGACTTGCTTCCGTTCCTTCCCTTCCGGTCTATCTGTTCGGGCTTCGACCTGGTCTTCGGGGCAGGTCCCGCAACATAGACGTAACGATACTGGTCTTCATCCGATGACTCCTGGCTGGATTGACTTCCACTTTCCCCTTCCGATCCCGTGCTGTCTTCGGATACGATCGCCTTGACCACTCGGGTCGGTCTGGTCCAGGGTCTCTTGACCGGATCGGTCTGGGTATGGGTCTTGGATCGGTAGCGACCTGATCCACCAGCACTCTTCGCCCTCATGCTACGCGACTGCTGTAGCGTCGGTAGAGTCTGTTCAACTTCACTCGCGTCCCTAAGACGCAGCAGAGTAAGCTGGTCCGCCAGTTCTTGATCGTCCAGGTTACTAATGTAGTGACCCACATGTTCCAGAGCAGCACCGTTCGGCGGGTTATTCTCTTTAATTGTTATGCCGACACGAAGTGTAGCCACGTTCAACCGATGCAATACTCGATCGGTGTCTCGTTGCTCCGCTTCTGCATATGGTGATACTTGCGGGCACTCAAAAATCCGGAGTTACAATATTGCCCTTCAAACTCTGCACATAGCTGGCCCCAGTCAGACCGGACATCCTGACCTAACTGTTGGATCCAGTTGGAAGCCGGTCCTTTCAACAAATCCCGGAAGATCAGACACTTTTCACTTTTCGGGGTCTGGTCTCGCAGGAACGCAGACTTGACCCGACCGAACCAAGACCGGGCCTGGTCTTCATCAGCATCCTTGCCAGTGAAGTCCTTGAGGTCGGTCGTCGCGGCCATATGGATGCGCGGAATCACAGCAGATCCAAAGTAGTAAGCAATATTGGAGGCTAGGTTAGCCTTGCGTGGCTTGCCAGCGCCCGTACCGTCCGACCCACAGTGGTCGTCAAGACCGCCGACCGACTACATGTCACAGTCACTTGTCTTGCTTGGTCTACGCGGTCTGACCGGTTGCGGCTTGCGCTTCCCTTTGCCGACTTGCTTATCACTTCGAGTGGGCTTGTCCACAGATGTTACCGATTCCATATCCACATCTCGGCAAACATTGGCACTTTGCTGGGTAGACCGGTCTTGGACATGTAGGCGCAGATGTGGTCTAACCCGGTCTTCCATGAAACGCTCCATCATCGTCTCAAACATGGCTTGGACGTTAGTGGAGTCATGGGCAACGTGTTGATACCCTCCTTTTGCGGAACTGAGGCCTGTGGGGGCTGCTGGAGCCCCGACTGGCAAGCAGCCCTTTGCTGCCGCATGTCCTTTATTTGTTCGGGCTGGACATGGTCCACCCCCATGGTCATCCGCTCGACACCGGTCTCCAAATCTGATGAGCTGTTCGAGGCCGGTGGAGACTGATAAACCGATTCGTCATCAGAACCAATGTCGGCAAGCGCTGTGGAGGCTTCAGCGACCTTCACTGCTGCGGTGGGAGTTGGGCGGCAAACCGCCCCCACCAGTGGGACCAAATGGTCGTGGAAGGTCGAAATCGACGATTTCAGCCTCCAAGTCTCAAATTCAAATAGTTTTTGGACATCGGCGGGGTTCTGCATTTTAATGCCAGCCTCCACCGACATCGCCACCAAGTTCTTCACCAACAGTAATGGGCGATCACTCTGGATCGGCTCGGTAGTGGGACCGAGAAGACGGTCGGGGATCTGGAGGTTCAACACCCGAAAGAACACGTCATAGCGAACGAACTTGTTCATCTCAAAAACATAATACATCTTGTTCAGGTATTCTTCGCTGATGCCTCCATCTCTGACCTGCGACTTTTCTTCGAGGTCGTCTTCGTCTGCCGGCATTCCCAACCCTTTCGTAGGAATCTTGGGGACCTTGGGGACCTTGGGGAGGTTGGTCTGATCGTTCTGATCAGCCTCCAGGTATTTTTCGTCTTTTAATTTTCCATCAACTTTTTTATGCACAAACATAGGATCAGGACCAAGGTCCTGATCCTTTCCGGGTCTATAGCAAGTCTTGCTATAGTCCCGATCGGCTCCGGTGGGAGCCTTTTGGGGAGGAAAAATTATTAATCCCGATCTGGTCCTCCACCAGGCCAGACCGGACATCGCCATCTTTATCGAGAACGAAGACGTAAGGTGATAGCCTTTCCTTACGCCCTCTCCAGAACGATTCCAAATTCAAATATTCAAATTCAATCTTTGATGACACCTCGCGGTGATATCCACGATCACCAAGTGATCCGGGAACGCGCACCATTGTGGTGGAGTCAAGTTCGAAATCGAATACATTTTTATCGACAACCTGACCACCACCATCGTGCCCAGCCTTCCAACTTACGGGGGGGGGTACCCCGCGGACCTCCATTCGAAATCTGGTCCGATCGTCCGCTGCTGGCAGACGACCGGTCATCATCCATAGACACTTGGTCCGATTCACTTAAGTTCATCTCACCTTGTGTACCCGATGGAATGGGCTAGTTACACACTCGGTGGATCGGGATCGCAGATCGATCTGATTATGTCTTGAATATCGGAGACCGTGCTGGCTAGGTGTACCTAGGGCGGAACTCTTCACCCCAGGTACGTACAGACCAGAAACACTTCCAAAAGACAAACAAGGCGCGATCTACATGACAAAGAATCCCGTGAACGAAACATAACGACACGAAGTACCACTCTCTCGTGAATAGGTCGACGCGAACGAGCTACGCGTAGAGTACATGCCCCCTGCGGACATGGTTGCGGACGCCCTCACGAAAGTGTGGCTCGTCCCAAGCTCGAGCGATTCCAGTTCGCGGTTGGTCTTTAGAAAACAAGGGAGAGTAGTAGATGTGTGAAAGCGTGTCTTAAAAATTGGCACCAATTGGGCCATTATTAGGGGGCGCTATATTGGGCCATTATTAGGGGCGTTAGTACGGGTACTATAGGGTGTATGATTGCGTGTACTGTAGTGTGTACTACTGTGTACCACTGTGTACAGTGGTATGTACAACAGTGGTGTACATGGACAGGACATAGACAGGACATCGGGAGATGGGACTGTTACGCAACGAACAGCGGCGAGCGACGGACTAATCAGCTCGACTGGTCGACGGACGACGTGGGAACGGGAGTGTTTGATTAGTGCATATATAGGTAATTGGTAGTTCTTAGGATATAAGGGATTTAGAATAATAAAAGTTCTTCCTTTTGCGTACGACTGCGTAGGTCGTTTATAGGGTGGGAAACTAGGCCCCCTCCCTCTTCGCAATTACCTCTACGTCCCGGGAGGGAGCACGAAGTGAATTTTTTGGCCTACCGGAGGCGTAGAGTGTTAGAACTCGCCGTTCAACTCCGCCCGCTGTGTCAGCGGTTATCTTCTAAAGGTTTTTGGGTCTTGGGAACGTGATTGGGCGGCGCTCTCACCTCTTCCCCATTTGGTTCACGTTTGGCCCCTAGAGTTCGGCTGCTATAAGCGCCCTACGGGAACTCTAGGCGGACTTATTGAAGTAACCCTCGTAAGTCTAGGCGTAAGAATACATTTGATTTGGGTATTCTTTCAGCCTTAAGGACTAGAGGCTACGTAATCAGGCAGTGAAGACTTCCGCTGCCTGATCGAGTACCCTTCCCCCTAATCTTCACCGGAATCAACGATCAGCAACTGCGCCTTGCGATAAGCAGCCCGCAGATCGCGTCAGCGAGTAGATCGACTACGTTTTAGTGCCTGATCGCACTTGATCAAGCCTGATCGACATCGTTTTAGTGCCTGATCGCACCTGATCAAGACTGATCGACACCGTTTTAGTACCTGATCAAGCCTGATCAACGACTTCTAGTGCCTGATCAAGCCCGATCAAGCCTGATCACTGCTGATCGCACCTGATCACACCAGATTCAAGCTTGATTGTGCCTGATCACGCCTGATCAGCACTCGGAACACTGAGTTACAAGCTATTCCCATCTTGCAGCAAGGAATTGCCGTGATTGCATCCCCGCCACCTGAAGAGCGACCCACGCCTAAGCCGTCGGGTACACAAGGTGAGCAGAAACACAGGCATTCAAGGACAATCGGAGGACCCCCTTCGTCAGTCGGCAGTCCGGGCGCCGAGGTACCGTGATCAAGGCTCAAAAACTTTGATCAGCCGCTCCACCACAATGGTGCGCGTGCCCGGATCTTTGGGCGACGCGGGATATCACCGCGATTCTACGCCAGATGACGCTGATACGGATGTGAAAGCAGAAGCAGAAGTTGAATTGAAGATAAAAGTGGAAATGGAGGAGGTGGTTGTGACGACGGAGGGCAATTCGCCGTCGTCATGTATGAAGAAGAAAGGAAGTGCTGATCATCAGGGCCTGGGGAGGTACCTGATGAAATAAAGGAGGAGAAGCCTCAACCACCTCCCAAGGCTCTTTCGGGAGCCCCTGCGGATCATAATGCAAGTTATGATCCGCCAAGTATATGTGTGTATGAAGATCCGGATTGGGACCCGATGGTATAGTACTACAAGACCGACCAACCGAAGATGTTGTTAAAGGCTCCTGGGTCGGAGAGTGACGAAAGTAAATCAAGTACGCCGCCAACGGAACTCGATCTGGTGAAGATGTATTACCGAAGATGGAAGACGATCAAGCATACCAAGGTCCGCAGTTGCATACATTTTTCAATAAGGATATGGAGAAGTTTCTGGATGAAGAAAGAAGCAAGCTGGCACATGGAGTCACTGGGCTGAAGAGCCATCAACCAAATCCAGGAAGAGCTGCGTCGATCAAGGATGTTGATATGGAATCCGTGCACTCGCTTCGCGATTAGCAGTCAAAACCAAAAGGATCGGCGACGATCAGGTATGTTGACATGGAATCGGTATATTCGCTCCATGATCAACGATCCCACGGTGATTACATTGACCCAGACGAGCCGATCACACTGCCGCGACGAGCCACAGTTGCGTCCGCGTATACTGGGATGCCTGATCAACAGCCAATTCCCAGGATCCGGATGTCCGCGATCAACGATCTGAAGGAATTTTCGGGTAAAGAAGGAGATGAAGATCAAGCGCGTAACTGGATATGCCGTCTCAAGTCAGCATTTGTGCGCTATCAGAATCTTGATCACGAAAAGTGTTTAATCCTGGGCGATTTATTGAAGGGACCAGCACGTAATTGGCATCGCCAGCTGAGCAGATCTGCCCGATTAAGTTGGAAGACTCTCGAGGATGAATTCGAAACCCAATATTGTGGAAGTGGACAATCAGCATCCCGCCAGTACTACTACACCAAGCAGCGATCGGATGAAACTCCGATTGAATATCTGCATCGGCTGAATGTGGCGGGATTGCGAGCTAGGTTGCCGATCATGGATGGATCATCTACGATTTTACGCGAACACGTGCAACACTATTTGGATACGCTGACTAATCGTAAGCTCGCTGATCAACTGGCACTTCTGCCTTTGGATAACGCTATGTAGTTGGAAGAAACGCTGCGTGCTTATGCACGCAACAAGTCATGTCAACCAGCGGCAGCAGTGGGTGCAAGTCGATTCCGACCGCGATTTGATGATGATCGACCACCTGCCTCGGCACGTAAACCCAAAGCTGTACATGCGATCAAGGTGACATCAGAAAGTGAAGAGTCAAGTGCTGAAGATAGTGGAAGCGATGGTGATCAGCGTCGGTACATGTTCGCAGCTATGCGCGATCAACCGGCGACGCCTGATAAGCCTAAAGAGCCTCGATCAGGCAGACGGAATGACGTGACTGCAGTTGATCAAGGAGCAATGAAGAAATGCAGTCACTGTGGATCAACCAAACATGACAATTTACGTTGTTGGAAACGTTTGACCTGTCTGAAGTGCGGCAGAAAGGGCCATACAACGGATCAATGTTTTTACGTCTGCCGAGCATGCGGTGAAGTTCACGATGCGGGCGAGTGCCCTATGGAGGAATTCTATAGTCGCATCCGCCAATGGTATAATCCCACCAAGCATGCTGGACTGTTACCCAAGGAATCTGAAGATTTGTTAAACTAAGACGCTCGCCAGGTTGGAATCTGGTACGAGACGAGCGTTCTTGTTTGTGTATTTTTGCATATGTGGATAAGAAGAAGGCTGATCGAGCAGTAAACAGTGATAACGGAAAATGTGATCAGCCTGATTTACCACGTGTGGACAATTTACCTATTGATGAGTTTTCCCGATCCCCGGTGATCATGGAAGTTAATTTACTTCCCGGTGAGTCACGTGGATATTGGAAGTACCACTCACCGCAAAAATGGTTCAAACAGGCCAAGGCGAGTGGTAAAATTAATAACGAAAGAGCCACGTTGCTATTTGATTCTGGTGCTGGAGTGTCGATCATTGACTCAACCTTTGCTCGTAAGGTGGGTTGTCAGATCGACACGAGTCAGACGCAAGAATGTGTCGGCATTGGAGAAAGTGCGTACCTCACTGAGGGGCGCACTAGAATCAAGATTACGTTAGCAGGCTCGTTGGTTTACTATTTCCATGTGTGGGTGGGTAAACTTGTCGGTCAAGAGGCTATATTGGGGATGGACTTTATGATACCAGCTGGTGTTCGATTAGACGTCGCACATGGTGCATTGAGTCTGCCGGATGAGGTGATCATCCCATTAGAAGGACGTCGACAGTTGTATGGGCCGAGCGGAAATTATATGAAGCTTGATCGATACGAACAGATCCCAGTGGGTCGATTTTCTGAGGTTCGAATTAGCCATCTCAAAAGTTATGGATTACTCGTGCAAAAGATTGGGTCCCCACTATCACTAGGGGCGTGGGTAGCTTACGCTATCTGCGTATTACGAATGTCGCTGATCATCCGATCATCGTACAAGATGATACAATTATAGGTATCTGGATGAACAAAGACGATGTACCCCGACGCCCTGGATTTATTTCGGTGGGATCCAATCGCTATAAGGAGTGGAAAAATCTCGCGTATCAAGCTTCTACAGATTCAATACATGACGATCAAGAGAGTTTTGATCAAGGTCCACTAGTCGAGAAGAAAGAGTATCCTACTCCGCGAAGCATTTTGGTACGAACTACGGACCCGATCGCAGCATCGGTAGCATTAGTAACCGGCCGATCACAGAAGGCACAAGAAGTACAAGAGACTTGCGATCAGGAGCCGAATGTGAAAGGTCCGACCCTCGGTCACGAAGTTGGACGACCTGTTGAAGGAGATGAGCATAAGCAAGATACATGCGATCACCCCGTCTCAGCCGATCATGGCGATCTGGGTGTGATTCCGATCGACGATCAGGTTTTCTATCAAGAAGGTGGAGATCTGTACGTGGAAGAATTGGAGAAGCAGCTTGCTACGTTGCCGGAAATGTCCTCAAGCACCGATGAAGTGACCAAGGATGATTTACAAGTGGGTGATCCCCTGATCAACACGGCGGAAGAAATCGACCAGCTTCGTGACATAATTTGGGCGGAGAAGCATCGGTTGATCGGGAAGGGGAACGCGCTACCGCCAGCTGCACGTGGAGTTGTGTGCGATATTGATGTAGGCAATGCGCGCCCGATCGCCCAAAAGTGCCGAAGGTGGCGCCTCAATTTCGTGAAAGGTTATCGGCCTTGATCAAGGGGCTGTTGGCCACCAAGATCATCCAGCCATCCACGTCGCCATGGGAATCACCTATAGTGATCATTGTGAAGAAGAATGGAGTCGAAATACGTCTATGCATCGACTGTCGCGCGGTGAATCAACTCACGCGCTTGATGGTATACCCGATGCCCCTGATCTCCGATCTACTCGAGGATTTGGACAAGGCGTTGTGGTTTTGCTCTTTGGATATGGCGAGTGGTTTTTGGGTCGTGTCTATGACCGACAGAGCACGTCAGATTTCGGCGTTTGTTACTCCGTTTGGATTGTTTGAGTGGAATCGGATGCCCTTTGGATTGAAGAATGCTCCGCAAATTTATCAGCGGTTGATCGACAATGCATTGTAAGGGTATCTCAAGGTTAAAGACAGTGTCGATGAATCGGCTGATGTGTTCACTATGGGAGAGCCTGATCAGGCGCCGGGCCCGTCTGTGCTGCAGCGACGGTCATATATCGATGATATTTTGATCCCTGCGCCTACGTGGACCGCTCTGTGCGATAAGGTGCGGAATTTGCTGGAGAATTGGATCAGTGGAATTTGTCGATCAGCGTGGCCAAATCATACTGGGGGCGAAGTGAAATCCCTTACTTAGGGCATCACGTCTCTAGCCGCAGTTGGAAACAAATCCCAAGAATTTGGACGATTTGATCGATTTGCCTTTTCCTGGCACCTTACGTGCTATGCAATCGTTTTTGGGAAGCCTGAATTATTATCGTCGGTTTATCGAAGACTTTGCGGTCTACGCTGCTGTGCTCTACTAATTAAGAGAGACTGATTATCAAGAGCTGAAGAGCAGATCACTGATAGGAGAAAATTCGGATGATCAAGACGATCAGCTGATCAGGGCAAAAGTGGCATTCAGCATGCTGAAGGCGAAGATCTCGTCAGCTCCAACGCTACGTCATTTCGATCAAGACAAAACGCCAATGATCGTTGTTTACGCCAGCAAGTGTGCGGTATCAGCAGCGTTGGTACAAGAACACGATCAAGTGTATTGTCCCGTCGCATTCGCTAGTCGAACGTTGAAGAGCAGCGAGCTGAATTACAGCCCTGTTGAAAAAGAGGTGCTGGCCCTTCTGCGGATAATGGATGTTTACTTTACGATGTTAGTCGGAAGGAATATCACTGTTTTGTCTCGTCGATCCACGTTGAAGCGGTTGCTAACAGCCAACGAGCTGGATGGACGATTGGGCAGATGGGCTGCGATCCTGTCACAGTAGGATCTCTAGATCAAGAAATGTGTTCACGGCGAAGAAGAGGTGCTAGGGGCGTTAGCTGCAAGCATCACCCCTCGCACCGAGGTTGACGAAGCCTTGATCGCTATTGCACCGAGAAAGGAGCCACGACAAACGATCGAAGTACCACCTCCCACCGTGGCGAAAGACGAGGAGCTTTACGTGATCAGCTTTGATGGATCGGCAAGTGTCAAGCGACGTGTGGGTGCATTTGGCGCTATCATATGGAAGTTACCGGATGTAAAGTTGTGATCGCGATTGCTGACCATGCACCCGACATCACAGCGAACGAAGCCGAATACCATGGATTGCTATTAAGTCTGGACCTACTGTCACGATACCCTAAAGGAAGGGTGATCGTGTGTGGAGATTCAAATTTAGTGATCAGGCAAATGCGCGGCGAGATAGAGTGCAAGGATCCGCGATTGCAAGTGTTGCAGCAGCGTGCGCTTAAACTTCTTCGTGAATGGACCGATCACGATCTGCTACATGTCAAGAGAGAATGGAACAAGAGCGCAGATCGTATCACCACTATGGCCATGCAGGGTGGAACAAGATGCGAGATCGATGGCGAAGAACAGTTGGCAGAATTGCCGATCTCAACAGATTGCCAGAAGTGATCACGTGGAATGAAGATCCCACGGTCCCACAAGTGCAGATAACTACACGATCACGCAACCACCAGGCAACCGCGACCGTCAACGTGGCCCGATATATCCATAGAAGGGATGAGGGCTGAACGTGTGAAAAAGGCGCAAGACGAGGAGAAGTGTATCCATGATCTGCGAAGTTATTTGCATGGAGACGTTTCGCAATTGAGCGCTGACGAGGTTAAAGATTGCGCAAAGATTGGCGACAACTACGATGTAGATGATCAAGGATTGTTGATTTATTGTGGGAATACGGCCAAGGGAAAAGTCAGCGACGATCAAGATGATCAAGACGATCGACTTTCTTCGATCAAGCTGGTTTTACCTGAGACATTACACGCGGATGTCCTCCACCACTATCATGTGAGTTTGGAAGGAGGACACCAGGGTATAGGCCGCAGCTATCAACGGATCAGACGGTACTTCCATTGGCGGGGTCTATTCCGCAGCGTGCAAAGATTTGTTGGACAATGTGTGGATTGCGAAACGGGGAAGGGCCAGCCTACTATCAAGGGCATGTCGCCGGGGAATATCGAGGCCACGTACCCGTTCCAAGTGATTGCCATGGATCACATACCGTCACTGCCTCGATCAACTGATGGGCATACGGAACTGCTGATTTGGTTTGATCTGTTCACGGGTATGGTGATCGCGAAATCTGGATCATCTCGCACAGCGCAGAAAGTCGCGGAAAATTACGAAGAGTGCGTGTTCCGACGATTTGGTGCAAGTGAGGTGATCAGGCACGACCGAGAGCCTGGCTTTAGGTCGGAAGTATTTCGTGCGTTTAACAAGATCGTGGGACAACGGCAGAGTGCCACTATGGCGTATCATCCGCAGGCAAATGGCAAGGCAGAAAGAACGGTGCAGACGATTACGAGGGCCATCAAGATGTATGTGTCAGATGTCGGCCAGAAGGATTGGAGTGCATACGAAGAGCGTCTGGTATTCGCGTTGAATTCAACCCCTGATCGCATTCGTGGAGAAACGCCCTTTTACTTGGCGTATGGGTGGGATACACGATCATCGCTGGAATCGACATTGCAATTAGGTGGAATTCAACGCAAGGACCGTGATGCTCGCCGATGGAGGTACAAGTTGCAGAAATATTATCGCCTCGCTCGTGATCAGGTGAACGTTCGATTACACCAAGCGATGGCTGATCGATCTGAAAAGCACAACGATCAGGTGACGCCACACAAGATCGAGGCTGTATCAAGGGTCTGGATATACCTTGATCGCGTTAAAGAAGGGTATGCAAAGAAACTGGCGCACATGTGGCATGGACCCTTCAGGGTCGATGAGGTTATCAGTGATCATGCAGCAAGATTGGTTACAGCTGGCACGGACTATCGCATGTTCCCCGTGGTGCACCTATCCAAGTTAAAATTGGTTAAGGAGTTTCCACATCGCCCTACCGCAGTGTTAACAGCTGGGATTGAAGAGCGGTTCGACTTTGACGAAGCTTTGCTACCCGAGGACAGCTGGGAAAGGACGCTAGATCCAGACGAATTTGAAGTTGATCGCGTCACTGATGTTCGATCTGGTCGAAAGACTAGAATGGAAGGACGTTGCGTGAGTATCAAGTCTACTGGAAGGGTCATACCGAGCCGTCATGGGTAGACGAGGCGGACTTGAACTGTGATGCCCTGATCAAGGACTTTGAGATAAGGTTGATCAACCGACATTGGTTTGATGTAATGCAAGTGGATGAAGAGTCCCACTAATGTTTGATCAGCTGATTGATCAGGGAAATCGTGATCGACGAAGCTCCCAATGGATGACAAAGTGATGATTTACTGGAAATGGTATTATAGTGATGGATATTGTGAATTAAGGTGATGGAGTAACAGCAGATGAACCGACAGAAGACCGATTTATATGCAGCATGAAAAAGTGACGAGGCAACAGCTGGAAGTGGTATGATCAAGAGTTTTTATTGATTGAAGAGAAATGATCAGCCGACTACGTGGACGCTTGGGTGGAGATGAAGATCTTGAATGTTGCTGCGGCGTTTAGGCGAAGAAGCCACGCGGCTGATCGTGCCGTCTGGAGAATCATCTTGGCCGGCAGACGATGTAGCCTTATCGGCACTTGTAAACGCAATGTCGGCAGCTGGGACGCTCTGCATCTGGAGCGACAGGCCCGCCAAATGAGTTTGAAGGCCAGAGTGGTATTTTCGCAATCGCTCGATCTCAACTTGTGCCTTCTGCAGCTGATCACGTAATGTATCGCGATCAGCGGAGACTTAATCGAGTTGACACTGAGTGACGGCAATTTCACCGCCCAGATTGGCATTGAGCTGCGATACCCCCTCGACACGATCAGCTATCTCTTGTTCCTGGGCCGCAACGGCAGCAAGGTTGTCCAACTGCAATCGGTACGACTTGTTCTCCTTCCGGAGGCGATCACGTTTTTCTTGGTATCTCTCGGCTTTCGCGTTAAGTTTCAACGCTTTCGTGACCAAGTGGCTGTTCCTGGAGACGGTCTGATCATGCTCGGCTTGAAGCTCGTCCAAGCGCTTTCGAAGATGGGACAGTTTAGCTGCTTGATCAGCGACTGTATATTCCAATACTGCTCGCGAGTAGCGCTCCTTGTCAAGGCTGTTCTCCAGATCACGGATCTTGATGCGCTGGTTCTCCAAGGAGTTTTCTTGACCAGCGATGGTAGCTTGGGCAGCAGTTAATCGGGACTTGGAATCATTTAGCGCGGAGTTGACGACGTCACGTAGTGGCCCAAGTTGGCGAAGGGCGACCTTCTCCATCTCGACATTATAGTCCGTGTGGATACGGCTGGCGCTGGAGAGCTGCTGTCAAAGCATCGCGACGGTGTCTTCACTCATAGCGAGCGAGTTGGATAGCGTGGCGACTTCATCATCACGTGCACGAAGTTCCTCCCGTAGGATATGTGATTGGTCGATCGCGGCGATCACCTGATCAGCCGCAGCACGATCAGGGGCAGAAGTGTCAGCAGCATTTGCTGGGGCACCGTCCGTTGTCGCTCGCATGAAGGAAATGTGGAGATGCTTGATCAAGGAGGCCTGATCGCCGATGTCACGGTTGGAGGAGAATAGCACCCGATCGCGGTGTGTAACACCCAACGGTAACGACCTGATCGATTGTGACCAAGCGATGGGAGAAAGGGCAAGGTGATGGGTGTTGATCGCCTGATCAAGGATGCCATCACTTAATGGTTGAAGGTAATACGGCTAACGGTGGCATGATCGAACCTCGTCCCAACCGCTGTACGACTGGGACGAGGCTCAGGGGCGGCTGTGGGAAAGCGTGTTTAAAAAATTGGCACCAATTGGGCCATTATTAGGGGACGCTATATTGGCCATTATTAGGGGCGTTAGTACGGGTACTATAGGGTGTATGATTGCGTGTACTGTAGTGTGTACTACTGTGTACCACTGTGTACAGTGGTATGTACAACAGTGGTGTACATGGACAGGACATAGACAGGACATCGGGAGATGGGACTGTTACGCAACGAACAGCGGCGAGCGACGGACTAATCAGCTCGACTGGTCGACGGACGACGTGGGAACGGGAGTGTTTGATTAGTGCATATATAGATAATTGGTAGTTCTTAGGATATAAGGGATTTAGAATAATAAAAGTTCTTCCTTTTGCGTACGACTGCGTAGGTCGTTTATAGGGTGGGAAACTAGGCCCCCCCCCTCTTCGCAATTACCTCTACGTCCCGGGAGGGAGCACGAAGTGAATTTTTTGGCCCACCGGAGGCGTAGAGTGTTAGAGCTCGCCGTTCAACTCCGCCCGCTGTGTAGGCGGTTATCTTCTAAAGGTTTTTGGGTCTTGGGAACGTGATTGGGCGGCGCTCTCACCTCTTCCCCATTTGGTTCACGTTTGGCCCCTAGAGTTCGGCTGCTATAAGCGCCCTACGGGAACTCTAGGCGGATTTATTGAAGTAACCCTCGTAAGTCTAGGCGTAAGAATACATTTGATTTGGGTATTCTTTCAGCCTTAAGGACTAGAGGCTACGTAATCAGGCAGTGAAGACTTCCGCTGCCTGATCGAGTACCCTTCCCCCTAATCTTCACCGGAATCAACGATCAGCAACTGCGCCTTGCGATAAGCAGCCCGCAGATCGCGTCAGCGAGTAGATCGACTACGTTTTAGTGCCTGATCGCACTTGATCAAGCCTGATCGACACCGTTTTAGTGCCTGATCGCACCTGATCAAGCCTGATCGACACCGTTTTAGTACCTGATCGCACCTGATCAAGCCTGATCAACGACTTCTAGTACCTGATCAAGCCCGATCAAGCCTGATCACTGCTGATCGCACCTGATCACACCAGATTCAAGCTTGATTGTGCCTGATCACGCCTGATCAGCACTCGGAACACTGAGTTACAAGCTATTCCCATCTTGCAGCAAGGAATTGCCGTGATTGCATCCCCGCCACCTGAAGAGCGACCCACGCCTAAGCCGTCGGGTACACAAGGTGAGCAGAAACACAGGCAGTCAAGGACAATCGGAGGACCCCCTTCGTCAGTCGGCAGTCCGGGCGCCGAGGTACCGTGATCAAGGCTCAAAAACTTTGATCAGCCGCTCCACCACATAGAGGCTATCAAGTAAGCTATCGACCTCAAGCACTGCGATCGCGTATCGATCAAGGGAAAGTGTTAGAAGTGATAAAGTAAGCAACCATTTGTATAGGTTGCATGTTGCGTGTCGCATTTATAAGTAGGAAAGTGAAAGCTGAGCCATAATGTCAGATTGGCTCAGTCGTTTAATGAGGCTGGAACCTACAGATAGTGCGGGTTCGATCCCTGCCATGGTAAAGTTAATAATGGCTATTACCATGACCTGGTGTTTGGGGTTCACTCGAGATTCACCCTCCCAAACTACGTCCCCCATTACGCAATCGCCTTTCATTTCGCATATGACACAAAGATTTTACCTAAGTGTACTTCCAGTATGTGATTACTCAAAGGTAGGGTTATCCGCATCGAGAAACATAAGTAGGTGGAGTGGGACAGAAGAAATCTGACTGCCAAGCCACGAATTTAGCCTAGCCAATCAAATCTCACTTTCGCTTTGAATACTTCCTCAACCGTGCGTTCATGTCAGCAGCTCAATAGCTCGCTTCGTTTAGGCATCCGACGCCATCCCTATCTGTGACTTCAATCATCCTTACGACAATATGCGCCCATGTGCGGCACTAGATGAGAAGTCTGTATTTCGCGTAGAAGAGTGCTGTAATTCTTGACGCGCTTGAAACGATGAAAGAGATCCCGTACTATGGGGATTCCTGGAGTTAAGACCATGCCTACCGTGAAGGAAAATGTAAAAATGCCGCAGCAAGAAGAATGGGCCCCACGTAGAAGAGAATAATCCCACATTAGTCAGCGTCCACAATGAAGAAGAGGAAATAGGTCAGACAGCAAATTTCATATCAGCAGAGCACGTTAATATTATCAACATACATAGACCGGGTAAGGCTACCCATCTCTTTTGCCCAGAAAACCTCCAAAACTGAGTTCGGATATGATGGCTCCTTCATCCCTTTGCTTAAGAAGTTTACGAAGAACTAGCGCTACGATTAGATCAGCAGATCTGTTATCATCGTTGAACCATGAGATCGTGGATAAACATGAATAAAATATCCATGATGCAGGCACATGACATTAAAACGAGTGTATTTCCAATGATCAACCAACGTTCAGCACTGTGAAGCGCAAAGATGAGAGTCGCTTATGTGATATCTCCTTATTTTTTTCAATGTGCTTCATTAATAGTGACGTATTCGCAGAAGGATCTCCCAAAGCCAAAGAAACTCGAGATTGACTTCGTGCACGGTACAAAGTATTGAGTTACACGGCAATGGCCGTTGGCTCCTATTCAAGTGAACTAATCGGCGAGTTCTTTGAAATCCTTCGTTAAGCTGTACAAGTGTGAGGTTTCTGTCTACCTCGCCTCATTCAATCCACACCTCTTCGTACACAAATCCAAAGGGTTGACGTGTCATTCACACTTTAACGTTTACGCCACGCTTAATGCCAATCCTTACCCGTGCTATGTAATCATCCGACCGGGATCGGGCGAGTAGGCGGGCAGTTATCGGTCCCGGGAAGGTTGGCGGGCAGCTTGTCTGTCCTGGTCAACCTTTATCTGTCTTAACGACTACGTCAGCCATCCTACCAATAACTATTCCCGCCAATCTTGCTCTCTCAGTTTGTGGTAACCCACTTCCCGCAACTCGTGCAGTAGACGACAAAGTCCTCTTTGAACTTGATATAGTACTTCTTGTTTCCCCAAAACGACTGCATGAACATCAAGGAGGGAAGGAAAGGCATGTTGCGCTTTAGGACTGGAATGAAGACCGTCCATTGACACCTTGTTGTTCAGAAAAGTTCTTCGGATTTTCCACCGAATCTCTTCGCCTCGCGGATAGAGACATTCCATCGTTCGCGAGTGGTCAGGAGCTACTCAACCTTGCTGCATAGTGTATCGCTATGGATATATCGCCAGGATGTCGCGATGTATGAACTAAACCCCAGATTAGACGGCTTTCGCTTTTGATCAGATCGATCAGTTGTAATTACATTATGCACTTGTGGAGAAGCGCATAGAAGATTTTGGGGCCAACTGTTGTGAACATGGACGGGCCATCAGTATCGGAAGCGACGCCAGGTACAAGTAAACTATGGCAAGCAACAGACGGATGATATATCAGGTTGATTGGTCGATGGAGCATATCAGGATGGGTAGAGTTGATTGGTTGATATTAGGTAATTGGTTGATTTTAGGATATAAGCAATAATAAAGTTTCCCTTTTGCGTCCGATCAGCAAGATCACCGATTGGGATGGCGTGATCCCCTCGCGCCTCTCTTTCACTACAAACGCACCTCTACACGTCCCGGGCGGGAGCACGTAGTGCACTTATTGGCCCACCGGAAGACGTAGAGTTTCGAAGAACTCGCCTTCAACTCCGTCCGCTGCGTCAGCGGCCCCTCTGTGAAAAGGCTACTGGGGGCGTGATCGATCCCAGTGTTCTCACCTCTTCCCCCATTGGTTTGCATATATCCTCTAGAAGTTCGGCTTCTCTAAGCGCCCATTGTGAACTCTAGGTGGTTTTTTGTGAAATCCGTCGATCTGCATATAGAAAGCGCAGATCGACCCCCTTCCGCTTAAGTTTAAACTAGGAATACAAAATATATTGGGTATTTCCTTAGCGATCTAGGCTTAAGAGGCTCGACGATCAAGTGGTGAAGACTTCCGCCACGTGATCAAGTACCCCTTCGCTGATTTCTAATAGATCGACAGCGTCGATCTGCGATCTGTGATCTAAGACCCGCAATCTCGCCAATTTGTACAAGATCAACGAGATCGATCTGCATTCTGCGATCTCGATATGCGATCTTCGACCCCCAGTTTTTCCCCTGGATATCGAATCTACGATTTTGCACCTGATCGACACCCGTCGATCTGCTACTAATTCGCTCTATATGCATCGGAATTGCATTGATCTGTGTCCAAGTCACCTGGAAAGCGACCCACGCCCAAACCGTCGGGTACACAAGGTAAGCAAGACATAGGCCTGTCACAGGACAACCGGAGGACCGCCTTCGTTAGTCTGTAATCCGGGTATTGTGGGAACGACTGTCCAAGCCTCAAAATTTGGCCAGACGCTCCACCGCACACTTGGGTAAATCCTGATTAGCTTAATCCTGAAGTAACCATACAAGGCGTTGTCTATCAACCTTTGGTCAATTTAAGGGGAAGACCGAACGGCATCCTGTTTTACTCAAATAAAGCGAACGGGGAGACGGATGCAGCGCCGGGTAAGACAGAGAACATTCAAAAACGATCTCCCAAGTATAACAAGCAGAATCGCAACAACTTTTCCGAGTCATCCAATGATGCGCGGCAAAGGGTAGACCATCAGCAGTTCTCCAGCCTGTAGTCAATGTACAATCAAATAGCCACACTATTCTTTTTTGATCAAAATAAGTATTGTCGATACCCAACGTGAGGTAGAGGAATATATAATCTTGGTGGCGAGCAGCCCTTAAATCAATTCGGATAGTTTTTCACGGAACTGCGACGACACCGTTGAGCGACTGGATTGGAATAACCGCATTCTTTATGAGAATGATAACACAATGGACAAGACAAAATACCCAAAACGCCGTCAATCTCGATCATGGATAAGCCAAAATACCCAAAACGCCTTCAAATCCGATCATGAAGCCCTTGGACGCCCCTTGTGGTCATTTACGAACGTCTAGCTCTTGCAAAAAAGAGCTCAAGTTGTTGTTAACTGCAAGCACGGCTGCATCCGGTGGCAATAGCTTTTTTATTATTCGCTTCTTTGGTCCATCCAGCAACTTTCTCGGTAGATTTGAGGGCAAAGAAGTCCTTGAATTTGTTGTCAATATGTCCAGCTCGATTTTTTCAGATGATCATACTGCAGTTAGCGACTGGCTTGGCGTCTCCCGCGTCGATATCATACACAGTCACATGGGCAGCAGCGGGAACGCATTCCTATCCAGATCAGCAAATGTAGCCTCTTCCATATGATCTGTTTCAATCTCCTCGATAAAAAGTTAACCTTTTCCTTTCAACTTTTTAATCGTTCATTGGGACTTCAGATGGTACCGTCGACACCTCATACAGCACCCCTATCTGTTTATCAATGTCGTGAATGAACTGGTCAGGATACATACCTGTCCGACTTCGGACTCCGCATCTGCAGAGCTGCTCCGGCCATCTTTTAGAGTGAAGTAGGTGACTATATAACCTGCTCAATATGGGCAACTGTGGTGGAGCGGCTCATCGAAGTTTTTGAGACTTGATCAGGCTGTACCACGGCGCCCAGACTGTGACTAACGAAGGGGGTCCTCCGGATGTCTTCGACTGCTTGTGTTCTTGC
>CM047583.1:25699323-25756567 GCA_026184515.1 Peronosclerospora sorghi | reverse complement strand
AGAAGTGACGTGAGTTGCGAGCTAACGAATGAGATCGATAAAAAAAAACCGCGGAGCGAATAACACATATTCACATCTGTAGAGACATCTTTGAACGCGAGCTTTAAATTCGAATGTAGTATCAGGGTAGTTATTTACGCAGCGATCGGCACAACCAAGCGCGTACCAGCATCATCCTCCAGGTTTCCTTCCCCATCGCTTCGGTATCAACAACAGTAGGAATGTCGACCACCATATCATCCATATCTTTCTCTTGACCAGAAAGTGGCTGAGCTCAAACATCGTAATCATTTTAGGTATGGTGCGTAATCATAATCATCTTCAGCGCTATATCACGTTGAGAGTGAGGTGTACTCTGATCCGCTGGACCGTCTGAGTCGTCACGGTTCGCTGTCTTCGACACCCTAGGCGCAAAAACCATATTCCGTGTCAGAGTAGCCGAGAAGATGCATCAATGTAGCTTTGAATGCTATTTCAACCTGCCGGATAACGAGCATAATTAATCGTAGCCAAGTCGTATAGACATGATTACAATTTAAAATGACAAGAAAGCAACAAAGTCTGAAAGGACCGACAGTTGTGAGATTTGAGCTCACGAGGGTCACCCATATATATTTCTTTCGCCTTAACCGCTCGGCTAAGCTGTCACGGTTGCGTCAATTGTGCCGTTGTGAATACAGGGTATCAAAACACATTAAGATGCTCCATGGAGGGTATTTTTACCGGTCAATACTGCATATCAAGTTGAGCTGGGCTCGTATACGATAGGATGTAGGTACTACCCTCTCTCAACGATTGCCGTTCGACATTCATTTCCATTAAAGCGATGGTCGGATTCATGTGTTCAATAAAAAAAAGCCATCTTGTTGAAGTGAAGATTACACACTAGCTTAAAGACCGATGCCATTCGATGCACGGAAACTGTTCAACTTCGCACTTGTGTCCTTTGGTGGATCGGCTGATCAAAGTTGTTGAAGCTTTATCAGGCGTTACCACGGCGCCCGGACTGCCGAATAACGAAGGGGTTCTCCGGTTGTCCTTGACTGCTTGTGTTTCTGCTCACCTTGTGTACCCGACGGCTTGGGCGTAGGTCGCTCTCCAGGTGGCGGGGATATGAACACGGCAATTACTTGATGCAAGATTGGGGAAACTTGTAACGAAACGTCCTATGTGCTGATCAGGCGTGATCAGGTACAGTCAAGCTTGAATCAGGTGTGATAGGGCTTGATCAGGCTTGATCAGGCGCTAAAAGTTGTTGATCAGCAGTGATCAGGCTTGATCAGGCTTGATCAAGCGCTAAAAGTCGTTGATCAGCTGTGATCAGAGTTGATCAGGCTATAAAAGTCGATGATCGGGACCGCCGGCCTTTGATCAGGTGATGATCAGGGTCGGTGATACGCTTAGTTGAATTCGTATAAGTTGGCGCGATCTGCGAGTTGTTGATCACAGGGCGCAGTTGCAGATCGATGATCTTGTGGTGATCACTGAAGGGGTACTTGATCAGGCAGCGGAAATCTTCACCACCCGATCACGGAGCCTCTGGAGTCTTAATCATCTAACAGAATACCCTATCGTAATGTATTCTTAGCCTAGACCTACGAGGGGGGGGGGGCGATCAGCCCGTAGCTGATCGACAGTTTCCACTCAAAATCCGCCTAGAGCTCCCATGGGGCGCTTATAGCAGCCGAACAACTTCTAAGGGCCAAAAGTGGACCAATGGGGGAAGAGGTGAGAATACCTTTCCCAAAAAAAACCGTTACAAAATAACCGCTGACACAGCGGGTGGAGTTGAGGGTGAGTTCCCCAGACCTTTACGTCTGCCGGTGGGCCAAAAAGTGCACTACGTGCTCCTGACCGGGACGTAAAGGGTGCGTATGCAAAAGAGATGGAGGCGCAAACGCCTCCCCCTCGGTGATCTTATCGATCGGACGCAAAAGGAGAACTTTATTAGCACTTATATCCCTAGATCTACCATTTCCCTAATTTCAGCCAAGCAGAACCGTCCATTCCAGCGTCCTCCATCGACCCAGTCGACCTGATTTATCCGTTGTTCGTCGGTGTTTGTCAATGTTAGCTAGGTACCTGTACATAACCGTCCCTTCTCACGACGCCCCGTCTATGTCCCGTCCATGTATGCCGACAGTTGTGCCGACTGTTGTACTGACTGTTGTGGCAACAGTCGTACCGTCTATTGTACCAACTATGGTACCAACTATCGTACCGACTAATATATCGCCTATTGTACCAACTATGATACTGACTACTGTACCAACTATGGTACCGCAAAAATTTATAATATGCTTCGCCACAGCCGCCCCTGAGCCGCGTCCCAGACGTACAGCGGTTGGGGCGGGGGTCGATCATGCCGTTGTCTGCCCTCGATCATCTCTTCTTTTCATTGGGTTACGATCGGACACTGTTGGCACCCATTGATCGCCCCTTCCTTCCACCAGGTCATAATCGATAATGTTGTTGGAACCGTTGACACCCATCGATCACGTCATCATCGGTTGCGCAGCCGGCATCCATCCATAATCCCTTTCTTCCATCTGTCGATCAGGTTCGACCAGGCCGTTAGCCATCCATCGATCGCCCTTTCTTTTCATGTTGGCACCCATTGATCATGACGCCGTCGATCATGTAGTCACTACTCGTCAATCATGACGCCATCGACCATGCCATTGATCAGGTCCTCATCGATCTGGTTCTCTCCACATTTTCCTCATCAAGTCGATCATGCAGACGATGGATAGTTTCATCACTTGATCAGTCTATTGCAGACGCCATAACCTCGGTGATTTCTCAAGCATTCGTACAGCAAGGAAAGCTCCGCACGCGAGAGGAGGAGGTCGTCGTGATGATTGACTCGCTCTCGGTGCTCGAGTACTCCGTCACGATGCTTCAGAAGCAACACGCGCGCACTGTCCGTAACTTGATGATCGCGAGGAGAGGATACAGCGGTTCCATCAGAAGATTGCGCCCCTGCGCGATCATGTCCGTGCAAAGGTCAACGATCTCCGAGACAGACTAAAGAATGCCGAGGAAACTGTTTCAGAACAACGCTGTAACAGGGTTACATTCGAGTCACATTTAGTAGGTGGTGTACGTGAGTACACTACGGTTGGGGTCAGTATTGACCGGTTCGAAAGGTTTTGAACCATTGGTTATTTTAACCAATCAGGGAAGGAGCCCTTGGGGGTTGGCGTGGCAGCCATCCACGTGTTGGTACACAGGTGGTGTACAGTACATTTTAGCTAGGTATGAATTTGGTAAGTTCTACTTAGTATTACATATAGTTTACATTAGTTTAAATTAATTTAGGCTAATTATATATTAAATATACATTCAGTTTACATTTTCACTCAACAACTGCAGACGCGCGACCTCGACCGGTCGCGCGTGTAGTGAGTGCAGTAGCGTAAAGGGAGCCCTCCCTTTAGATACACCCTTACTAAGGGAGCCTTGCCGTTAAGGCACTAGTACAGGCTAGAGTAAACTAACCCGGGAATCTTGGCCCCGAGTAGGAGAGCTCTCTCCTACTAAGCCCTTTTATAAGGGCGTATCGGCTAAGTAGCGGCGAACGCCGCTTAAAGGAAAGTTTTCCTGTGTGCGCTAGCCGCACCGTGCCTATACGAACAGGCTACAAACGCGCCCAGATCCGCGATCTGGAGGGTGTGGTGAAGTGGATTCAAGAATTTTAGTCACTTTGTGTCAGCGGCAAGCCGATCAGCTTATCAGCTATCGGATAAGTGGAAAACAAGGAGGCTTTTAAGACTATCGTGTGCAAGAAGTGTCAAAGAACGCAGTTTTTGGTAAGTCACACGATATTGCGTGTATTCTGCATATTTCATGTTTGTACATATTGGGGACCGTAGGGAGAGTTTGGATTTTTGGTTGTTTAACTCACAACAAGGAAGTCGTTCGCATCTTTGCTAAGTACGTTGGTCGCCTCTGCACGCCGCAGAGTTTTTGGGAGCAGAGGGTTTAGTAATCCCCTCTAGCTCATTATACCCGGCCGGGACGCGTTACAAACGCACTTGGCCCGCCGGAAGTCCCTCTACGGGAGTACACATTGGTCGTCTTTGCAAGCCCAAGTTACACACGTTTGGAACGCGTAACCAAGTTTTTTTGATTATTACGTGGAGATATCGTTCGTGGCGTTTGTCACGTTCTCGTTGGATCTCCACATTGGAATATTGGTCTTTTCTTCTCACATTGGTTGGGCTCTACGATCGATTAAGCGATCTGCCCTTTGGAGTATACTTACTTTAAGTATAAACGGTTTGCCCGTACCCAGGTTGAAGAGTTCCGCACAGGGTACACCACCCACGGTCTCGCATTTAAGACCCGAATCGATTTACAGCGACGATCCACCAAGTGTGTAACCAGCCCATTCCATCGGGTACACAATGTGAGATGGAGACGCGAAAATCGGACCAGGCGTCCTATGCTAATGATCGGTCGTCTTCTAGCAGCGGACGATCAGATCAGATCATAGCCGAAGGTTCGCGGGGTACCCCCCCGTCAGTTGGAAGGCTGGACACGATGGTGGTCAGGTTCTCGACGCTTCGGGGTTCGATTTTGAACTTGACTCCACCACAATGGTGCGCGTGCCCGGATCACTTGGTGATCGCGGATATCACCGAGATGATATCTCGTCAAAAATTGATTTGCAATGAATTAAATGTGGAATCGTTCTGGAGAGGACATAAGGAACGGCTATCGCCTTATATTATCGTTGTCGATAAGAATGGCAATGTCCGACCTGGCCGGGTGGAGGACGAGATCGGGATTAATAAGTTTTTTCCTCCCCATAAGGCTCCCACCGGAGCCGATCGGGGCTATAGAAAGTCTTGCTATAGTTCCGGAAAGGATCACGACTTTTGTCCTGATCTTATGCATTTGAATGAACGATTTGATGAAAAAATAAAGGATGAAAGCGACCTAGAGGCTGATCGGAACGATCAGATCCACTTTCCCAAGGTTCCCAAGCAGAGGCTCGAAATGCCACCCGATGAAGACAACTTGGAAGAAAAGTCGCAGGTCGGGGATGGGGTTATCAAGGAAGAATACCTTGATAACCCCATCCCCGACCAGGATGTATTACATCCACGAGTTAAAGCGATTTATTCGTAAAGACCAGGTCATGCAGATCTTAAACCCCCAGATCTCCGATCTCCTTCTCGGACCCACCACCGAGCCGATCCAAAGCGATCGGCCGTTGCTATTGGTGAAGAAACTGCCGGCGATGTTGGCTGTGTTCGGCATAAAAGTGCAAAACCCCGCCAACGTACATATACTGTTTAGTCTGGACACTTGGAAGCTGGAGATGTCGATGTAGACCCTCCATGATCATTTGGTGCCGTTTGTGGGGGCGTTACGCCGCCCAACTCTGTAGCCGGTGCGTATACACACGGTGCGGCTAGCGCACAGAGGAAGGCTTTCCTTAAAGCGGCGTTCGCCGCTACTTAGCCGATACGCCCTAATTAAGGGCTTAGTAGGAGAGAGCTCTCCTACTCGGGGCCAAGATTACCGGGTTAGTTTACTCTAGCCTGTACTAGTGCCTTAACGGCAAGGCTCCCTTACAAAGGGTGTAGCTAAGGGGAGGGCTCCCCTTACGCTACGGCACTCACTACACGCACGACCGGTCGAGGTCGTGCGTCTGTACTAAGGAGTGAAAGTAAAACTGAATATATTTAATATGTAATTATTTAAACTAATATAAACTATATGTAACACTAAGTAGAATATTACTAATTCGTACCTAGCTAAAATGTAGTGTACACACCTGTGTACCGACACGTGGATGGCTGACACACCACCACACCAAGGGCCCATGCCCTGATTGGTTAAAATAACCAAAGGTTCGAAACCTTTCAACCCGGCCAATACTGGCCTCAACCTTGGTGTACTCATGTACACCAACACTCAGTGTTACCCGAATGTAACCCCGTTACATCCTCCCCCATCAAGACTGTTGCTTACGCAAAAAACAAAATTTTGTTGGAGAACTCCAACGCCAGTACCTCTGGATGTCCATTGTACACCCTCAGCGGTGCTATGGACGCAAACTATTCCGACGGATCGGAAGTGGACGCCCTTGGGGAGCTCTCCCCAACGGCTGGCCATGTTGATAGCGCCGAACGGCGCTATCAGTCATCGAACCCATTCCCCACATGTGGGGAAAACGCACTAACTCGTGCGCCACCGTTACCCGCTAGGGGTGATACCTCCAGGTTGCCACAGGCAACCACCACCAATGACCCGTCCTTCGTTCAAGAGGCCCGACGTGCCGGACGGGCACGTAAGGGACCTCGCGACCCTCAAAAGAGGGCTAAGAACGCGGTCAAGAGGGGTTTAGCCTCTTATACCCCTGGTCCAGCGGCTATACTCTCGCGTGAAATTGCGCATCGTAACCAACTCCGGACCCGACTACCAACGCCCAAACATTATTCCGTTAAGGCGTACCGGACGCGCCTCGGGAAACAGGCGCGCGGTGCCCTCGTGGATGTTATCCGCGAGATTCCCCTTGTTCTCCTGAGGGAAGAAAGCGTCGAAGACGCAGAACAGGCGTTCCGCGCCTGGGCGGAAAGGGAGAAACACCTCCCCAGTTTCGATGCGCTGTACAACAGCTTTTCCGAACACGACGTTCGGGTAGAGAGAGCGCTACGCTTGGCCTATGCTCAGGCCAAAGCGCAAGGGCAATTGCCTGCCTCCTATTATACTCGCTCTGCTCTCGATGTAGTGCCGGAGAGCAATGCAAGCGCAGCATCTTCCTCCGGCGAACTCCCAGCAATTGGGAGTGAAGGGGCTTCTTCAGCCCATTTGGTCGTTGACTCTCAGTGGGATTCTCCCGCTCGAAAGCGTCAACGACGTCACGGCAATCCTGCCGCAGGGGAGTCTCGTACTCCCACGATTTCTGGGAATGTGGATACCCTTTCCACTTCACCAGGTACTGGGTCTTACCCTGGTGATGGCGTCGTGCCATCGGGCGTTCCACATGATAATGTGGCGTACCCTCCGTATCGAGCACTGGAGGAGGGGGTCGCGCTCTTGCGGAGTGACTTCCACGAGTGCTGTGATCGGCACAGCCTTCGCATCCAAGATGCTCAGGAGGACTCCGCAACGAGGGGAGTGCGAATGAACGCATCGAGGAGCGGCTTGCTTATCTCGAAACTCTCGTTTCGGAGCTTCAGGGTCGTATATCAACCCTGTCGGAGATGTTCCGACCTGTTGCGCCTTTCGGCTATCCGGTTTCTCACCCTCTTCCGCGAGGGGACCCGCCTCAGGGTTCTGGTATGGCTTAAGAATACCCACATAAAAGGTTGGATGCGTACGCATCGCCTTCGGGATGTCTAAGGTGTACGACAAGCCCTTTCGGGCTAACACCTTAAAGGGCCCCACAAACCTGGGGCGCATTTTATTGCGCAACACATTTGAAACTGCATGTGTAGGAAGTTTTTTAGCGTTTAATAAAACACTTTCTCCTACTCTGTATACCTTTTTATTACGCCGTCCCTTTCGGTCGGCTTGCTCCTTCTGCTTGTCTTGGCTTTCCGCCATGTCATCCCAGACGTTTCGTAAGACACTAAGGCGCGTCGATAAGAACTTATCGATGTTCTTTCGCACCGATACAGGGCTGACAGCGGGGAATCCTCCCCCCTCAAGCCCTGGGCCACACACATGTGGCGTTAATGGAACCCTCGGATTCACCAATCCGTTCACGTAAAACGGGGTAAACCCCGTAGATGCATGTACCGAATTGTTGATAGCAAATTCAACCATCGGAAGCATCTCACTCCAACTCTTTGGAGAATCCGGACATAAACTCCGGAGAATATCCTCCACAACGCGATTAACGCGTTACGTCTGACCGTCCGTCTGCGGATGATCCGTAGTGGACATGAGGAGCTTGGTGCCTAGCACCTTAAAAAACAACGCTCCCCAGAACTGTCCCGTAAAACGGGGATCCCGATCCGACACCACGGAATCGGGTACACCATGTTGTCGAAAGACACGGTCTAGGAACACTTTTTCTGTTCCTTGTCCATCTATGGAATCTGGAACCGCCGCCAGGTGAGCCATCTTGCTCAAACGGTCTACAAAGACCAATATGCCGGTGTTCCCCGCCTTATCCTTCGGAAAACCGAATATAAAATCCATACTAATGGATTTCCAACACTCCGTTGGAACCGATAAGCTCGCCAAAGGCGCAGCTGAACTTGCAGAGGGTTTAACCCTCTGACACGTCTCACAGATGCGTATATACGCATCGACCCACTTATACATATTGTGCCACCAATACAAAGCGATTAAAGCGCTGTAGGTCTTATCCCGACCTAAATGACCCCCGATAGGGGAGTCATGTGCCTCAAAGAGGAATATATACTTCAGTTCCTCATCATGAGGAACAACCACCCGCGGAGTGTCCTCCGCGCTTGTGCTATAATATAGCAAACCGTCACAGTACCTGTAACGGTGTAAACGAGCTCTAGCTCGACTTGACAGGGTTGGCTCAGACGATCCAAGACCCTTTTCACCTAACGCGCGGATAAGCGCCGTACACTGTGGGTCTTTCTCATACGCCTGGCGTATGAGATCTACCACAGACGTGGTGACGAATGTCGCGTGAGCGAGCTCGTAATCGGGACGACGCGATAACGCGTCCGCAAGCACGTTTTGCTTGCCAGCTTTATACTTAACATCAAAGTTGTACTCCGCAAAGAAGGAGAGCCAACGGGCCATCCGATGCGAGAGATGAGGCGACTTTGTCGCTGTCCTTAAGGTCGCGTGGTCAGTATAAACCACGAAGGGCTTAGAGACGAGTAGGTGAAGCCTAAATTTGAAAAGAGCATACTTCATTGCAAGTAGCTCCTTGTCATGAACGGGATAATTCCGTTCCGCAGCTTTATGCTTCCTCGACTCAAATGCAATCACGCGTTCCCTTCCTGCATCGTCTGCTTGTAACAAAGCACATCCGATTGCGAAACCGGAGGCGTCGCAGACGACACTAAATGGTTTTCCAGGATCTGGGAGAGCAAGAACGGGAGATTTCAACAAGCTCCCCTTTACCGCTTCAAAAGCGTTTTGGTGTTCGGTTTTCCAACACCAATCAACATCCTTCTTAAGAAGGTCCGTCAATGGCTTCGCCATTTCAGCGTAGTTCTCGCTGTATTTGTGGAGATAATTGGCTAATCCTAGCCACTTCCGTAAATCTCTAAGATTTACAGGCGAAGGCCACTCCACAATGGCTTTCACCGTCGCGGGATCCGCCCGCACTCCATCCTTACCGATGAAGCATCCGAGGAAAAGAATTTCCTCAGCACCAAAGATACACTTAGATGCGTTTGCATATAACTTATGCTCTCGCATACATTCGAGCACAGCTCGAAGGTGTATTAGGTGCGTCTGAACATCAGACAAGTCGCCTTCCGCGCGACTATGAACGAATCTATCGTCGAAGTACGTCTGAGCGTACTTTCTATGAGGGCGGAAGAGTTGAGTCACCAAGCGTTTAAAAGTCGCTGGCGCATTCGAAAGCCCCTGTGGCATAACTAGCCACTCCCACAGCATGCCACTAGGCGTTCTGACCGCTGTAAGCGGAATATCGGATGCTCGCATGAGCACCTGATAATACCCGTCCACCAGATCTAAGGCACTGTACACCGTACAGCCTGACATATTGTTCTGGAGGACATCCTTCCGGGGAATCGGAGTCTGCATGGGTACAGTAGCTTCATTCAGCTTATTGTACGCATGCACAATGCGCAACTTTCCGTTCGGTTTACGAACACAAAAAGTGGGAGATGAATGGGGAGACTTGCTCTCCCGTACCATCCCTTCCTCTTCCTTCCCCTTGAAGAATGCGTCGATGACGTCGCATTGCTCCTTGGGGAGAGGCCACCGCCTAGTGACGCAGCATTTGGTTCCAGGAACCAAATTAATTTCATGTCGGACTCCCCGTTTCGGTGGTAGCCTCATCGGCAGGTTGTCACTGATGACATCTCCAAATTCTTTTAAGAAGTAATGGTAAGGGTCCTCAGGATCCGCGAGGATCTTGAGACCACTTCGGCTATTTAAGGCCTGTTTGGTTTTCACCAAAACTGACTCGTCCATCGTGGATGAGGAGTTCAACTCCTCTTCCGGACGCAACACGACGACCTCATCGATTTCATCTGCTTTCAAAGCAGTCTCAAACTCGTTGAAGGACATCTCCTCCCACGACAACAGTTCGCCTACCCCAGGCAACTGTTCCAGGCTTACGCCTTCTGTGACAACACCTGTCACACTATTCATCATCCTGTAGGGCTGCTGACTACTGGCATCGGGACTCATCCCGAGACCCAGATGGGGGGAGTCAATTGCCCCATCTACTGGAAGCGCCACGCGCCTATCCACATAGGTATCTACCTCTACCACCGGTGACTAGCCGGTCTCACCTATAACGGCGTAATCGGAATCATTTCCGACGTGCGAAAGAGACGAACTCCTGTTCTCTTCGCTTGGAAGCGACTCGCGCTTAACCACAGGGGTCTCTACCCCTACCACTGGAGTTACCACAGGTAACTCACCAGTATCGCCTATAACGGCGTGGTCGGAATCATTTCCGACGTGCAAAAGAGACGAACTACGGGTCTCTTCGCGTGGAAGCGCCTCGCGCTTAACCACAGGGGTATGTACCCCTACCACTGGAGTTACCACAGGTAACTCACCAGTCTCGCCGTTCACGGCGTGGGGATTAACCGCTGAATCCCCCTTGTTAAGAAACTCTTCCTTAACGCCATTGGGAATGATCATTTCAGACATCCCAATCTCTGGAATCTCACGCCAGAATCGCTTTTGCGATCGAGCAAAGGTGGGTTCATGACTCGCCAATGCTTCACCCAATCGCGGGTGCGATGAGACAATGAACTTAGAGTTTCAGTCTATCCATGGGTCGTGGCGTTCCAGCCACTTCATGCCCAGAATGAGGTCATACCTCGAGTCCAAATCGAGGACTAGGCAACGTTCTAAGCTGTAGAAGTCTGCAAACTTCAGCTTAAGGTCAATCGAGACCTTGGGTACAGAAACCTGTACGCCCGTCGCAAGACGGACCGTGACAACGTCACGAGAACGTGCCTCTAGGGCCTCGGATACAGCCGAATCTTCTCCACAGAAGCCCGTCTGACATAATTGTCAGACGCTCCAGAGTCTATCAAGACTCTCCAAGGCTTATCAAAGCCTTTCACGTCCGCAAGTACTACCAGCAAACCTGGCTGGTACACCAACTCGGTGCTAGAACGCACCGCTTCCCTCGGGGCTTTGTGCTGTCGTCCCCTACCCTGGGGATTAACAGCACTGAGGGGTTCCCCAGTAGGGCGCCCCACACCTACTGGGAGCCGTCGTTTCCCGACGGCTTGGACAAGGGCTTTTTCCCCACCCTTAGTCCCTTGTAGAGAGTGTCTTGCTGGGGATTTTTCGGACATCTGTTCCGCAGATGATCCATGCTACCACACAGGAAGCATCTCAGCGTCCCACGCCGCTGCAGCATAGCCAAGAGCTCTGTCTCGAAGCTCTGTGAAAAAGAGTCCGAATGATTCTTAGCGGGAGGTTTCTCCTCCGCTTCGACCTGACTCAGGTCCATGGGTTCGGGACCCACCTTAGAGGAATGAAAGTTCCTCTCGGCGTTAAACGCCATCTTAAACGACTCCCCCATGGATTGGGGTCGGCATCGGAATAGTTCCGAAAGTGCTGGCCCTTCTTTCAGGCCTCCCATGAAGACGGGGATGGACACATCGTCCGAATACGCTTTCGCGTACATCCCTGCCAACAGGGTCTTCAGTACTTGGGCATATGTCTCCAAGTCCCTAGTGCCATGACGGCACCTCAAAAACGCCAGCTGATTCTGGAGAACCAGATAAGGCGTTGCATACCTGTCCATAAGCTTTGGCTTAAGGACTCCCCAGTTCGGGAACACGGTCGTGACCGAATCCTGACACGTAAACGACCATGTACGGGCTTTGCCCGTAATATGGGTCAATGCAAGTCCCACTTGCAAGTGATCAGCGGTCATGTTCGCTGTGGCGAAGGCCGTTTCGACCTCTCGCAACCAAACATAAAGGTTGTCACCCTTCTCTCCGGTGAACGCCTTTATCTTAAACTATAATGGAGGGCGCACCCCCGTGGAAAGACCTCCACCGCAACTCGCCTCATGAGCGATGAGGGCATTCACCCTTGCCTTTACGGCATCAAGGCCCTTCTCCACTAGGAGCTTCATACTTTCTTCCCCCGTTAAGGGTAACAGCCTTATAAAGGCTTCCTGTTGGACGAGGGTCAAACTATCCCAATCGTCCTGATTCATCCTTTGCAGAGGATGTCTAGTCTACCAACACAGGTGTTGGATTGACTACTAGTGCTACCAGATGTAGTCGGTGCGTATACGCACGGTGCGGCTAGCGCACAGAGGAAGACTCTTCCTTAAAGCGGCGTTCGCCGATACTAAGCCGATACGCCCTTATTAAGGGCTTAGTAGAAGAGAGCTCTCCTACTTGGGGCCAAGATTCCCAGGTTAGCCGGGTTAGTTTACTCTAGCCTGTACTAGTGCCTGAACGGCAAGGCTCCCTTACAAAGGGTGTAGCTAAGGGGAGGCCTCCCCTTACGCTACGGCACTCACTACGCGCACGGCCGGTCGAGGTCGTGCGTCTGTACTAAGGAGTGAAAGTATAACTGAATATATTTAATATGTAAATATTTAAACTAATATAATATATATGTAACACTAAGTAGAATATTACTAATTCGTACCTAGCTAAAATGTAGTGTACACACCTGTGTACTGACACGTGGATGGCTGACACACCACCACACCAAGGGCCCATTCCCTGATTGGTTGAAATAACCAAAGGTTCGAAACCTTTCAACCCGGCAAATACTGGCCTCAACCGTGGTGTACTCATGTACACCAACATTCAGTGTTACCCGAATGTAACCCCGTTACAAACTCCCACCGTGGCATTGAAGGTCGCTGAGGCCACGGCAGCATACGATGATGTGTGTTACGATGATAAATCGCTGTATCAGTCTCCACCTTCCTCTAATTGCTCATCGGAGTTGGAGGTCGGTGTTGAGTGGATGACCATGGGGGTGGATCATACCCCCATGGGAGCATAAAAAAGACGTGTGACAGCATGGGGCTGCATGCCGGTCGGGGCCCCAGGAGCCCACACCGGCTTCAGTACCTCCAAAGGAGGATGCCAACACGTTGCCCATGACCCAAGCTAACGTCCAAGCCATGTTTGAGGCAATGATGGAGCGTTTCATGGGAGACCAATGCCGATCGCCTCCGCGCCCGCATGCCCAGGACCGATCTGCCCGGCAAAATGTCAATACTTGCCGGGATGTTGATATGGAGTCAGTGGCATCAACGGATAAGGCTACCTGAGGTGGCATACCAGTTGGCAGAGGAAGACGCAAGCCTCAGCCAGCCCGACCGCGCCGATCAAGCAAAAACAGCGATTTCGACATGGAGTCGATCGTCAATCCAGATGACCACTATGGATCAGACGGTGCAGGTGTGGGCAGAACGCGCAGGGCCAAACTAGCCTCTACGACCGCCTTTGATTTTGGATCTACTGCGATCCCACGCATTCGCATAGCTGCGACCACGGATCTCAAGGATTTCACTGGCAAGGACGACGACGAGGAGCAAGCCAGATCGTGGTTTGGTCGGGTCAAGTCTGCTTTCTTGCGGGATCAGACACCAAAAAAGAAACGGTGTTTGATCTTCAGAGATCTGCTGAAAGGACCGGCTGCGAACTGGATCCAACAGTTGAGTCGGGATGTCCAATCTGAATGGGATCTGCTATGTTCAGAATTTGAAGGGAAGTACTGCAACTCCGGATTATCTAGCGCCAGCAAATACCATCATATGCAGAAGAGAGGCGACGAGACGACGAGTACTTGCACCGTTTGAACGTGGCTGCAACTCGCGCCGGAATAGTAATCAAGGAAGGCAACCCGACGACCGGTGCCGCTATGGAGCACGTGGGTCACTATATCAGTACCCTTCATGACCAAGATCTGGAAGATCAGCTCACTCTGCTGCGCCTCAAAGATGTGGGGGAAGTGGATCAGACGTTGCGGACGTTGCAACACTCACGCAGCATGAGGGCAAAGGTCGCCGTTGGATCGGGTCGTTACATATCTAAGACCCAGACCGATCCGGTGAAGAGACCCTTGACCAGATCGGCTCGTGCTGTTAAGGCGATCGCGACTGAAGACAGCACTGGATCGGAAGAAGAAAGTAGCGGCCAGTCCAGTCGGGAGTCGGACGAGGACCAGTATCGCCACATCTTCGTCATGGAACCTGCCCCAAGAAACAGATCGACGCCTAATCAGACATATCGGAAGGGCAGGAGTGGGAACAAGTCCGATCCGGACCGACCTCGCAAGAAGTGTTCTCACTGCGGGTCAAGCAAGCACGATGGTGGGGACTGCTGTAGGAAGCTGATATGCAAGAAGTGCGAAAGACGCAGCCACCCCACCGATCACTGCCTCTTCGTGTGCAAGTCATGTGGAGAGATCCACAAGGCCGGCCAGTGCAAGATCGAAGAGTTCCTCAATCTGATGCGCAAGTGGTATGTGCCGGGTAAACACGCGGGGATGCTTCCACCTGACGTCTAGAAGATGTTAAACTAGAACTCTCGCCAGGTTGGAATCTGGACCGAGCCGAGCGATCTACGTTTCGCATCTATGCATAAGTCGGCACGGAGAATAAAACCGACAATACATGTTCTATTCTCAATTGCGTCGATCGGAATCATCCTGTCTACAATCGCACGACCGATGAATATTCCCGATCGAAAGTGGTCATGCAGCTGGATCTGCTGCCTGGGGAGTCTCGCGGATACTGGAAGTATCATGCGCCCGACAAAGGGTTCAAGCAGGCGAAAGCCTGTGGTAAGATAAACAACCAGAAGGCAACGATGTTGTTCTACTGTGGGGCTGAAGTCTCGATAATCGACTCCTCCTTTGCTCGTAAGGTCGGATGTCGTATAGACGACCCCCAGAGACAAGAATGCGTCGGAATCGGTAAAAACTCTTACGTGACCGAAGGAAGGACGCGCGTGAAGATCACCCTATCGGGTTCGTTGGTCTACTTCTTCAGCGCTTGGGTTGGCAAGCTGGCCGGTCAGGATGACCGGTTAGGCATGGATTTTATGCTGCCGGTGGGTATTCGCCTTGATCTGTCTCATGGAGTGCTTACACTCCCGGATGAGGTCCAGATCCAGTTAGATGGTCGGCGGCCCCTATACGGATCGCTCACAGATCTGGTCAGGTGGGACCAAGATGTCACCATTCCAGTCGGCCAATCCGCTGATACCACGTTCAACAAAGGTTCGATCAAGGAAGTTATGGGTGACCACGGGCGATCGGTGGGTGTCTATCTTTGTGAAGAGCGCCGGCCGATATGATTTTGTTCGAGTCACTAATATCGGTGACAAGCCGCTTACACTCGACAACAATACTATTGTTGGCATGTGGCTGGCGGAAGGAAAGTGCCAAGAAAGATGGGGTTCGTCTCGATCGGATCAAGACGGTATGTTGAGTGGCAGAACTTGGCATACCAAGCGACCACCGATCTGATCAGCGATGATGGATCGGTGGAAGAAGATACCTCACCTATGGTGGAACGTCCCAGCTATGTAACCCCAGAGAAGATGTTAGTTCTAAGAAAGGCACCGCAGTCGACGGATACGGTGGACCATCAATGAGCCAAGGTTCTTCAACGTGGAAGCGACACAAGAACAGGCGACAGCGGAGCCGGGAATAGAAAAGGGGAAACATGGCATTGCTGGGTCGGACCACGATGGCGCGCCTAAGCAGATCAATGTCGTTGAAAGGCAGCCCGCCGATGCGGAACAGCAGTGTTCAACCGATCAGGACGGTTTGGTCAATATATTCAGGAGCTGGAGAGCCAGATGGCAGTCCTCCCTGAAGTGTCTGCTGATCCGCCCGAGGTCATCTTGGACGATCTGCAAGTGGGTGATCGGGATGTCAACAGTACCGATCAGATCGATCAGCTAAAGAAGATCATATGGGAAAAGAAACATCTTCTGATCGGTAAAGGCAACGCCTTACCCCCTTCTGCTCGCGGAGCGATCTGTGACATCGATGTTGATGATGCCAAGCCGATCGCTCAGAGATGCCGACGTGTGGCGCCACAGTACCGTGAGAAATTGTCTGATCTGATTAAAGGACTGTTGGCTACCAATATTATCCAACCGTCGACCTCGCCTTGGGCCTCGCCGATTGTGATTGTGATCAAGAAGAACGGCGTCGACATCAGGCTGTACATAGACTATCGGTTGGTAAACCGGTTGGCCAAGCTTATGGTGTAGCCGATGCCGTTGATCAGCGATCTGCTGGAAGATCTCGACAAGACCCTATGGTATTGCTCGCTAGATATGGCAAGTGGATTTTGGGTGGTTTCGATGACCGATCGGACTCGCGACATTTCCGCATTTGTTACGCCGTTCGGTCTGTACGAGTGGAACCGTATGCCGTCCGGTTTGAAGAACGCGCCCCAAATCTACCAGAGGCTGATCGACTACGCACTGTAGGGACACTTCAAGATCAATACCGATCGAGACCCCACCGAAAACCATGATGTATTTACAGAGGGTGAACACGATCGGGAAAGGAGACTGTCCGTTCTGGGGAGGCGATCGTATATCGACGACATACTGATCCCTGCCTCGTCATGGAGCGATCTGTGCGAGAAGGTCGAACAGTTGTTGGAGACATTCGATCGCTGGAACCTGTCCATCAGTGCTGTGAAGAGTTCTTGGGGCATGTCCAAGGTCGCCTATTTGGGTCATATGGTGTCGATCAGTTGGCTGAAGGCCAATCCCAAGGTTCTGGAGTCACCGAGCAACCTACCGTTTCCCAGATCACTGAAGGCATTGCAGTCCTTCTTAGGGAGCTTAAATTACTACAGCCGCTTCATTGAAGACTTCACGATTTACGCGGACGTGCGGTACGATCTCCGGGAAGTCGACTACCATATGTTGCGCGAAGGGTATCGGGAAACTTTTAAAAAAAGGCTGCGACTCTGATCTGCCCACAGATTTTCCGAAGGTGGAGACAGATGACCATATGAAGCGTGCACAGGTTATTTTCGGTATGCTGAAGACCAAGATGGCGACGGCACCGATTCTCAGACACATCGATCCGGGAAAAAATGCTGATCGTCATTGTGTACGCTAGTAAGTGGGCCATTTCTGCCACTATAGTGCAAGAACATGATGGTGTGTACCATCCGGTCACTTTTACGAGCCGGACATTGAAGCCGAACGAAGTCAACTATGGGATCGTCGAAAAGGAAGTTTTGGCTTTACTGCGGATTTTGGATGTGTGCTACAAACTACTGGTCGGCCGATCTGTAAAGGTTCCTTCGAGAAAATCGACATTGGCCTGGCTGTTATCAGCCAATAGGATGGACGTTCGGCTCGGCAGATGGTCAGCGATCCTATCACAGTGGTCCCTCGAGATCAGGTGCACCAAGGGATAGGAAGAGATATTGGGCACGTTGGCTGCCAGTATCACCCCTCGGTCTGAAGTGGAAGAGGCTCTGATGGCGATTGCGCCAAGGAAACAACCTCGACAGTCAATCTCGGTGCCGCCACCGATCGTCGATCGGGATGAGGAACTCCTGGTCTTGAGTTTCGACGGATCGCTAGCGTGAAGAAGAAGGTCGGTGCCTATAGTGCCATACTGTGGAAGTTACCACAATTGTCTATAGTAGCAGCCGCCGCCGATTTCACGCCTGACATAACGGTCAACGAGGCGGAATATCGGGGACTCCTTCTATGTCTTGATCTGCTGTCATCACAAAAGAAAGGGCGGATCATCATATGTGGTGACTCCAACCTAGTGATAAGGCAGATCACCGGGGAGATCGACTGTAAGGCGCCACGGCTGAAGTTGTTAAACGATCGGGGGATGAAGGCACTGAAAGACTATACCAACCACGAGCTATTGCACGTGAAACGGGATTGGAACAGAAGCGCCGATCACCTCGCGACCCAAGCTACGCGGGACCAGATCGGGGCGACGATCACCGAGGAGGCCGTTCTACATGAACTTATGAACATAAACAGGCTCCCGGAGTTGATCAAGCCCAAGGACAGCCCTGATCAGGTACATGTGATGGCGACGACTAGATCGCGAACTCGGAAGTCTCGCCGATCGTTCCCAAAGGAAAGGCTGAGTGAGTACGTTGTATAGCAGCAAATGGCGTAACGGATCCTCAACGCGCAGGACGAAGAAGAGTGGATTGTCAACCTGAAAGCATATCTGCGCGGTGAACTTTCCAAGTTAAAGAATGATCAGGCTAAAGAGTGTACCAAGATCGTGGACAGTTACGATGTGGACAGCAACGGATTGCTGTATTACTGCCGTGACACTGATCAAGAGAGTGCTGATCGAGATCGACTAGCGAAACTGGTGATACCTGAGTTGCTAAATCCGGATGTCCTTCATCACTATCATGTGAGTCTAGAAGGGGGACATCAAGGCATACGCAGGACATACCAAAAGATCAGGGCTCACTTTCACTGGAGAGGACTTTTCGGACCGTGAAGAAATATGTGGGTTGTTGCACAGATTGCGAGACCGCAAAGGGCAGACCGATAATCAAGGGCCGATCGCCCGGAAATATCGAGGCTACTTACCCTTCCAGGCGATAGCAAAGGATCACATACCGTCGCTGCCCAGAAGACACGCGGCAACACTGAACTGCTGATCAGGATCGACCTGTTCACTGGTCTGGTGATCGCAAAGGGTAGTGCATCCCGATCTGCGGAGCAGATCGCCCAGAACGCAAGCATAGCGTAGTTGGCGAGTGAGGAAGGAGAATGCGTGTTCAGAAGATTCGGCGCCAGCGAAGTTATTAGACTCGATCGGGAAACCGGTTTTATGGCTGAGGTGTTCCGATCGCTCAATAACATCATAGACCAGAAGCAGAGCGCGACGATGGCATATCGTCCGCAAGCGAACGGATCGGCTGAACGCATGGTGCAGATAATAACAAGGGCGATTAAGATGTATATGGCCGATCCAGATAACGCGACTGGGATGAGTATGCAGAGAGACTGGTATTTGCATTCAACTCTTCAACCGATTGAGTCCGAGGAGAAAAGCCTTTCTATCTGGCGTATGGATGGGACCCTCGATCGACACTTGAAGCGGCGATACCGAGCGGCTGCACTCGGACCCGCGATTGTGATGCCCGTCGTTGGCGTATGCAGGTACAGAAGCATTATCAGCATGCGAAAGAATTCGTCAATGAAAAGTTGCGTCAGGCCACGCAAGATCGAGAAGATCGGAATAACGATCAGGTACGCCCTCATGGTATTGAACCAGGGGCGAGGGTATGGTTATACCTCGATCGGGTCATGGAAGGCTATGCAAAGAAGTTGGCTTATATGTGGCACGGTCCTTTCCGTGTAGCAGAGCTGATCGGTGAGCATGCTGCCCGTCTGATCACGATCGGTACGGATTATAAAGTTTTTCCGATCGTGCATGTGTACAAACTTAAGCTGGTCAGAGAGTTCCCCGATAGGCCTAAAATACCCTGTCTGGTGGACGAAGCGGAGAGATTCGATTTTGATGAAGCTCTGCTGCCGGAAGACAGTTGGGAAAAGCCATTGAAAGAGGACCAAAAGAGGTGGAAAAGGTGCTAGATTTCCGATCGGTCAAGAAGACGTGTTTCGGTCGCACCCACCGAGAATATCTGGTCCGCTGGAAGGATCATGACGAAACCACTTGGATCGACGAACTCGATCTAAATTGTGGAGCACTGCTACGAGAGTTCGAGCGAGAAAGAGTCAGTCGGAATCGCTTCGCAGTGATGCAGACTCATGCAGATGAAGATCAAGACACGCAGTAGCACCGATCAGTATATCGATCGGTGTGAATATGTGTAAGGTCTGAATTTTTTGCATTTATGATGAACTGTGATGAACTGGAGTAGTGGAATGACGACCGTGGTGATGATTTTCGCGATGTGGATGGAAACTGTATATGATAACGTGTTGGTTCAAGTTTGGAGAAAGAAATGAATTTGATTAAGGGATTGGATGATCAGGAATGTGAAAAGAATGATGGCATGCATTACGAATTATCTGGTCAGCTAACTGCTGCATCAAGAATCACTATCGCCCCATAGACGGCCGATAGTCAGCGCCGGATGGTCTTCGATCTGGTTCTGGTACTGATTGCGCCAGGGCTCCTTCCGATCGATCTTGTCCAAAGCGTCCTTGAGTTCTGTGACCGACTCGTCGCAATGAAGACCGGGATACCAGGCGCCTTCGTCAGCTAGCACCCCGGATTTCTCAACCCGACGCTTGGATATATGGAGAACCACAGGATATAAGAAGATGTCGAGGTCGCATTCGCGGGCCAGCATCCCTCCCAGAACAAACTGGCATAGGGTCTGCCAGGCCTCGCCTGCCCGACTCCGGAGCCTCTTTCGGTTTCTCTGGAAAAAGATCAGGCCTTGATCATGTTGCGCTCGACCAGGAAGCACTAGATAGTGCGTATACTCTGAGATCGCTTGGCTGTAAGTTTCGTAGAAGGGCTTCACTCGACCTAAGAACGAGCCTATCCACGCCCCGAGGAAGCAACCTCGGCAGTCAGTTTCGAGACCGCAACCGACCGTCGACCATGACGAAGAGCTCTTGGTCTTAAGTTTTGACGGATCAGCAAGCGTGAAGAAGAAGGTCGGCGCCTATAGTGCCATATTGTGGAAGTTTCCACAATGGTCTATAGTTGCAGCCGCTGCCGATTTCACGCCGGATATTTTTGTTAACAAGGCGGAGTACCGAGGTCTACTTCTATGTCTGGACCTGCTGTCGTTGCAAGAGAAGGGGCGAGTCATCATATGTGGTGACTCCAACCTAGTGATCAGGCAGATCACCGGAGAGATCGACTGCAAGGCTCCACGACTACGGACACTAAATGATCAGGTAATGAAGGCATTAAAAGACCATCTCAACCACGATCTATTGCACGTGAAACGGGACTGGAACAGAAGCGCCGACTACCTTTCGACCAAGGGCATGCAAGACCAGACCGGGTCTACGATCACCGAGAAGGCCGTTCTGGATGAATTGATGAATATAAACAGGCTCCCAGAAATGATCGGACCCAAGAACGCTCCGGACCAGGTGCATGTGATGGTCGCGACTAGACCGAAAGCTCGGAAGTCCCACCAACCGTTCCCAAAGTAACGGTTGAGTGAATCTGTTGTGCAAAGACTAAGGGCAGAACGGATCCCCAAGGCGCAGGACGAAGAAGAATTGATTGTGAATTTGAAGACCTACCTGCGCGGTGAATTGTCTAAGTTGACGAATGGTCAAGCGAAAGAATGTGCCAAGATCGCAGACAGTTACGAAGTGGATGAGGATGGTTTACTATATTACTGCCACGATGCCGACCAAGACAGTGCAGACCGGGACCGATTGGCGAAATTGGTGATACCTCATTTGCTGCAGCCGGATGTCCTCCATCACTACCATGTGAGTCTAGAAGGGGGACATCAGGGCATAGGCAGAACGTTTCACAAGATCAGGTCCCACTTTCACTGGAGAGGTCTTTTCCGAAGTGTACAGAAATATGTGGGTTATTGTACGGATTGCGAGACCGGAAATGGTAGACCGGTAATCAAGGGGCGATTGCCCGGAAATACCGGAGCTACCTACCCTTTCCAGGTCATAGCGATGGACCATATACCGTCGCTGCCTAAATCGACATATGGCAATACTGAGTTGTTGATCTGGGTAGACCTGTTCACCGGTCTAGTTATAGCGAAGGCAAGTGCGTCCCGGTCTGCCGAGCAGATCGCCAAAAGTTACGAAGAATGCGTGTTCCGAAGGTTCGGCGCCAGCGAGGTCATCAGACACGACCGAGAACCCGGTTTCATGGCCGAGGTGTTCCGGTCGTTTAACAAGATGCTGGGGCAGAAACAGAGCGCGGCGATGGCATATCGTCCGCAAGCGAATGGATCGGCAGAACGTATGGTAAGAACTATTACAAGAGCAATCAAGATGTACGTTGCCGATCCAGACCATCACGATTGGGACGAATACGCCGAAAGGCTGGTGTTTGCACTCAACTCGTCTACCGATCGGGTCCGAGGAGAAACGCCTTTTTATCTTGCGTATGGATGGGACACCCGGTCCACTATTGAATCCGCGATACCTATTGGCTGCACTCGGACCCGCGATCGTGATGCTCGACGTTGGCGCATGCAGGTCCAGAAACATTACCAGCATGCAAGAGAAATTTTCAACAAAAAGTTACGTCAATCTACACAAGACCGGGCAGACCGGAACAACGACCAGGTCCAACCCCACGGTATAGAACCAGGGGCGAGGGTATGGTTGTACCTAGACCGAGTGAAGGAGGGATATGCGAAGAAGCTGGCTCACATGTGGCAAGGTCCTTTTCGTGTTGCCAGCTGATTGGTGAACACGCTGCCCGTCTAGTAACAACCGGCACTGACTACAAGGTCTTCCCGATCGTACATGTGTCCAAGTTAAAACTGGTCCGAGAATTTCCTGATCGTCCTAAAATGCCCTGTCTAGTAGACGAGGCAGAACGGTTTGATTTCGATGAAGCATTACTGCCGGAGGACAGTTGGGAACGACCGCTGGAGAAGGACGAATTTGAAGTGGAAAAGGTCTTAGATGTCCGATCGGTCAAGAAGACCAGATTCGGCCGGACCCACCAAGAATATCTGGTCCGATGGAAGGACCATGATGAAACAACTTGGATCGATGAGTCCCACCTGAACTGTGGAGCACTACTACGAGAATTCGAACGGGACCGAGTCAGTCGGAACCGTTTCGCAGTGATGCAGACCCATGAAGACCAAGACCAAGACATCCAGTAGCATCGGTCTTCCCGACCGACGTCAAGAGGTGGAAGGTCTTGTGTCTTGTGTCTTGTGTATTGTGTATTGTGAATATGTGACGAATTGGAATAGTGGAGTGACGAACGTGGATTGTTTTTTCGCGATGTAAGTGGAACGGTTGGTGATAACGTGTCTAGTGCAACTCAGGAGAAAGTGGTGGAATTAGCTCAAGTGATTTGATGACCGAACATGTGAAAAAGAACGATGATATATATTAAGTGTTTTCTGGTCGACTACTTACGACCTCACTCGCCATCACCCCACAGACGGCCGACGGTCAACGACGGATGCTTTTCAACTTGGTCCTAGTACTGGTTACGTCAACGTTCTTGTTGGTCTAGTTGGACCAAAGCATCCTTGAGGTCCAAGACCGGTGTAGTGCACCCAAGACCGGGGTACCATGTGCCACCGTCAGCCAGCAGCCGGGTCCTCTCGACGCGACGCCGCGTCATATGAAGTACAACTGGATATAAGAACACATCGACGTCGTACTCGTGGGCCAGCATCCCGCCCCAAAACATATTGGCACAGGGACTGCCAGGCCTCACCCGCTCTGATCCGACGCCGCTTGCGCTTGTTACGGATGGTCTCCAAGCCAGGGTCTTGCCGAACTCGTTCCGGGGGAAGCACCAGATAGTGGGATGCCTCCCAGATGTCTTGAGCGTGAGTCTTGTTAAAATATTTCACCCGACTCATGAAAGCGTTGGCCCACGGAGTCGAGTGGAAGATGAACCCCAGGTTGGGATGCTCGAAAATCTTCCACGGCTCGTCAGCATACAAGAAGGAGATCTGTGCCGACGTGATCAAGTCCGGCCGCCATTCCGACGCGGCAGGAACTTTCTTCGCCGGCGGGAAAAGCCAATGGTCTGGACGAGAGAAAGACCGGGCCAGGAGCTGCTTGGTCAGGGTGGACCGGCGTAAGCAACCGATCTTCCCTGACCACGGCAAAGTATCCTCACGCGTTCGTGGCGGAAGGGAAGAACTGTCGATTGCCACGTTGTCCAACAAAGCATCTTTGTGGAGCTTGGACGTCCCAGGCAAGACCGTAGGTGTTGACTTTGTCGACGCATGAGGTGGTGGAACGCCACCATGCGGACCGGTCTTCTTGGTCTGCTCCGAAGTCGATGCAACTTGAACAAAACTTTCATGTGGACTTGTTCGCGACTTGGTTGGGATGGGGACAGCAAACTCCGAATCACCGGAGTCTTCGCCGGAGTCATCCCAGGACGAGACCTCTGAATACTTGGCACGGTCAGCACCGGCGGTCGAGGGCGCTTGATTTTTGGAGATGTTACTGTCGTCATCCTCGTCCAAGCTTGGGATCACGAGGGTCGCCTGTATCTTGGCTCGCTTACGAGGCACCACACGCTTCCCTTTGAGTTCAGGGTCGCGCGCTGTGCCCCGCGCCCTAGAGGGACGCGGCGCGTCCGCGCATTCTTAGACTCTTGACGATTTTTGGGCTGGGGAATTTCGGCCAATGAACGGCCTTGGTCTTGGCCCCGGTGTAGGTCCACCAAGGCGGCCGACGCAGACCGGTCTACGCTGGAGGCAGCAACCGGATCCCGACGAGGACGCAACAGTAAACCAAGCGCTGATGACATTCTTTTAATACCACCCGACGACCGTTCGCTGCCTGCGTCCAATCGTTCGACTTGCGTTCAAAGACCGGACCTCCTCGGTCTGGTCTTGAATCGAAATTCGGAGCTCAGTGAGACGCCTCTCGAGGTCGTCACTTTGAATTCTCAACGTGGTCTGGTCCAGCAGGCTTTCCGCTTGCTGCTGTTGGACCAGCACAAGCTGCTCCCGAAGATGAAGCTGATGAGCTTCCAAGCGGGTCAACCTATTGCGCGCGTTTATTATTCCGGTCAAAATCTGACGCAGCTGGAGGTCATGCGTGTTCGACTGACGATCGGCGGTAAGCAGGGCATTGATCGCCTTGCTGATTCCAGGAGGTATACGGGCTGGAGGTATACAGGCTGAAGACAAACGAAGGTTAGAACAGGTCCAATGTGAAGACCGGACATGCATGCTTACGTTGTGTCGCCTGTTGAGCAATCTGCTCCTGGAGACGTGCGATCTCTTCAAGTGCGTCTTGCAACTGCGCGTCGGTCCCGGTCTGATGCCCTGCCGATGTCTGAGGTGCAGTAGAACGATGGGAGCTGCCAGACCGGACCGACCGGACGGGCGAAGTGACATGCGATGACGTGGTATGCGAGGTGCCTACAAGAACGGTCGTTAAGGAAATACAAGAAGGTCAAGTCCAGCAGTGCAAGTACCTGGAACGGATGAAGAAAATGATTGCTCCATGTCGGAAAAGTCTGAATGACCAAGGTTCAACAGAATTTGATGGACAAGGTCAGACCGTTGTCGTTGTGCGACACAGTCTGACTCAGGGGCGGCTGTGGAGAAGCGTGCCCAAAATTTGGCACACTTCTGGTCAAGTTTTGTCACGGCATTTGGTCTAATCACGGATTGGTTTAAAGAAGGGGGACTTTTCAGCCTATCAGACTCAATAAGTGTCAAGAACGCAAGTTTTGGTGAGTCACCCGACTTTGGGTATTTTACATATTTTTGTGGGGGTACATTTAGGGATTATAGGGTAGTAGTAGTTTAGTTGTGGTTTTACCTTTTAGAACAGAGGTTATACCTTTAAGTAAGGAAAACTTTTAGCTTTCGGATAAGTGGCTGAAACCTCTTCTGGTCTTGGTTCACACCACAGCTAGGGGTCGCCGTTCTTCTCTTTTCGTACATTAGTCGCCTCCGCCCGCCGCGGAGTGTTTGGGGGCGGAGGGTCGAATTATCCCCTCTCGCCCATTATACCCGGTCTGGACGCGCCGCACGCGCACTTTGGCCCACCGGAAGTCCCTCGACGGGAGTACGATTTGGCGATCTCAACACCTCAACTCAAGTACGTTTGGAACGTGCTATTCACTGGATTGGTCTTGGCGTGGAGATATCGTTTGTGGAGTTTCACGAGCATATTGGGTCTTTACGCGGACATATTGGCTTGTTTAATATTGGTTGGGAACTAGACCGGTTTTGGTCTTATTTCGTATTGGTCAGGGGCTAGACCGGAACGGTCGGTCTACCCTCTATTATTTCGTATTGTTCAGGTTTTGATCGTTTGGACGATCGACCTATTGGAAGTTATCTCTTGGAAGTGTTTTTGGTCTGTTTGTGTCTGGGGTGAAGATTTCCGCCCCAGAGATACCTACCCAGATCGGTCTTCTAGACCGCTTCGATCCAATCTGCGATCCCGATCCGAGTGGTGGTCCGCGGAGTACCCCCTCCGAAAGTTGGAAGGCTGGGCGCGATGGTGGTAGTCAGGTTATCGATGCTAGTGTTTTCGATTTCAAACTTGACTCCACCACAAGGTCGCTCAATGTTACTCCGCGAGGAATGAGATCGGCGACAAGCGACTTGGATATGCACGTAGCCAACTCATCACGGCACCCGCAGACGATTCCCCAGTGTCGATTAGACTCTTGGGTCCAAATGCCGCGCTGATCTTGGGAGGCACTAATTGTGCCGGAAAGTCGTCGATCGTGAATTTGAGCTCAGCGATCTGACGATCCATCTCGAGTCGTTGGGATTATATGACCGACCGATCACCCTGAGACTCTGAGCATTGTCGAACGACCACTGCGTGCAGCTCCTGAAGACGCGATCGGTTGATCTCGAGACGACTCAAGTCGTGACGAGTGCCGATCAGCCCTTCCAACATCCTTTGGAGCAGATCGAAGTTACCGTACACCTGTCGAACGGTGTCGACAAGTGTCTACACAGTCGGGAAGACATCGATCACCAGTGGATCTACATACAGCAAGAAGTGAGTATCGATCTAACGTGGAGTCATCAGTGGAATGGCGTACCTGATCTGTTCTGTTGCAGGACCAAGGCCTTGAGACGCTTATTTTCGGTCATAAAGTCTAAACAAACCGTTTGTATAGCGTCAATCAGCTTGGAAAGTCGTTTGGAATCTCGGCACACCTTTTAACCGCGGCGTCGGTCACGATATGCTTTTTGCGCGTCACCTCCAACTAATTTCGGAGAGCATCAATGGTTTGTTGGGACCGATCGGCCTCAACTCGGGACTCATCTTGTTCTTCGACAATCTGAGTGTCACCCGAGCCATCCGAATGGTCCGATCGGTCAGGAGTTTGAAGATGCGCAGGGTAGGAGCTCCGATCACCTATGAAGATAAATGTTAGTGGAAAATGTGGCGATCGGAAGTCAAGTGGATTTACCTGGTACACTGGATTCGGAAGATTGCATGGAATTGAAGACTGTTTGTGCGATCGGACAGCTACCGTTGTGCGGCTGCGGCAAGACTCAGGGGGAGCTGTGGTGAAGTTAAAGTAAAAATATTTGACCAGTTTGTACCAGTGTACCTGTTTCAAGGCGGATCGATCTGGTTGGCTGAAAGGACGGAGTATTTTGGGCCAATAGTGTGCTTGGAGTGTTTTGTACGCGGATTTGAGGTAAGGCACACGGTTTACATATAGTTTACATATTGGATTTCTATTGGCTAAATAATATAGTGTTCGTATTACATTGGGTTGCGTAAGTCGCCAATGGCTCCGATCTGATTCATTGGGAGCGGGAGGCTGACAGAGTGCCCTCACGCTTATAAGCCCGGTCAGGACAGAGCTCCACCGGAAGCTCCACGACAGGGAGCACTCGTTACGTTCACTCACCACTCAAGTTCGGCCCCACTCAAGGGAGGCGGGTTATTTTTTGGCTGGGTTACTTATCGCGATCTGCTGCGATCAAGTCCCGGGAATGGCTGGATTACTCATCGCGATCTGCGGTCAAGTGCCAGAAACATTTATTGGCTGGATTACTCATTGCCCTGCAATCAAGTGGCAGGATTTACTATTGGCTGTATTACTCAATGCCTCGGGCGTTCAATTGCCAGATTTAATCACATTCGGAGTGAAGATTTCCGCTTCGTTTGCAGATCGGCTAGTTCGCATTATCTTTCGTTGGAATTTTGGATCAGTACCCCAGAAGTGGTACATCCATATAGATCTTCTCTAAAGTCTCCACCAAGCAGCGGTCCGCTAAGTGTGTAACCAGCCCATTCCATCTGGTACACAAGGTGAGATGGAGATGAAAAAATAGGACCAGGCGTCCCACGCTGATGATCGATCGTCTGCTAGCAGCGGACGATCAGATCGGAACGTAGGCGAAGGTTCGCGGGGTACCCCCCCCCCCGTCAGTTGGAAGGCTGGGCACGATGGTGGTCAGGTTCTCGACACTACAGTGTTCGATTTAGAACTTGAATCCACCACATTGTTGCAGGGCCGTACACGCAAGGTGCGGCTGGCGCACAGAGGAACACTTTCCTTAAGCGGCGATACGCCGCTACTTAGCCTATACGCCCTTATATAAGGGCTTAGAAAGAGATCGCTCTCTTACTCGGGGCCAAGATTCCCTTAGTTTACTGTTAGTAAACACTTACCCCTTGTTACAAGGCTTCCCTTAGAAGGGGGGGGGGTAGCTAAGGGAGGTACTCCCTTTGACTACAACACTCACTGCGCGCGCGACCGGTCTGGGTCGTGCGCCTAGCAGTATAAGAGTATTTTGTAAACTGATTTATATTTAATATGTAATTAGCCTAAATTAATTAAACTAATGTAAACTATATGTAATACTAAGTATAACTTACTCAATTCGTACCTAGCCGAAATGTAATGTACACCTCCTGTGTACCAACATGTGGCAGGCTGCCACGCCTTCACTAAGGGCTCTCGCCCTGATTGGTTAAAAAACAACCAATAGGTCCAAACCTTTCAGACCGGTCAATACTTGACCTCAACCGTTGTGTATTCACTTACACCAACGTAACTCAATGTAACACTGTTACACCTGTAATCGGGTCGATCTGCATGTGTAACACTGTAACAGGGTTACATTTGGTTACGTTGATGTACGTAAGTACACAACGGTTGAGGTCAAGTATTGACCGGTCCGAAAGGTTTGGACCTATTGGTTGTTTTTTAACCAATCAGGGCGAGAGCCCTTAGTGAAGGCGTGGCAGCCTTCCACGTGTTGGTACACAGGAGGTGTACATTACATTTCGGCTAGGTACGAATTGAGTAAGTTCTACTTAGCATTACATGTAGTTTACATTAGTTTAATTAATTTGGGCTAATTACATATTAAATATAAATCAGTTTACAAAATACTCTTATACTGCTAGGCGCACGACCCAGACCGGTCGCGTGCGCAGTGAGTGTTGTAGTCAAAGGGAGTACCTACCTTAGCTACCCCCCCCCCCTCTTCTAAGGGAAGCCTTGTAACAAGGCGTAAGTGTTTACTGACAGTAAACTAAGGGAATCTTGGCCCCGAGTAAGAGAGCGATCTCTTTCTAAGCCCTTATATAAGGGCGTATAGGCTAAGTAGCGGCGTATCGCCGCTTAAGGGAAGTCTTCCTCTGTGCGCTAGCCGCACCGGGCGTGTACGCACCTGCTACATCTGGCAGCACTTGTCGTCAATCCAACACCTGTGTTGGTAGACAACATCCTCTGCAAAGGATGAATCAGGACGATTGGGATAGGTTAACCCTCGTCCAGCAGGAAGCCTTTAACAGGCTGTTATCCATACTGGGTGACGAAGGCATGCATCTCCTAGTGGAGCAGGGACTTGATGCCGTAAAGGCGAGGGTGAACGCCCTCATCGCCCATGAGGCGAATTTTCGTGGAAGTCAGTCCACGTCAACGGGGGTGCGCCCTCCGTTGTCCTTTAAGATAAAGGAATTCACCGGTGAAAAGGGTGATAACCTTTATGTGTGGCTTCGAGAGGTCGAAACGGCCTTCGCCACAGCGAATGTGATCACAGACCACTTGCAAGTGGGACTTTCCTTGACCCCTCTTACGGGTAATGCCCGTTCATGGGCGTTTGCGCGTCCGGACTCAGTCACGAACGTGTTCCCAACCTGGAAGTCCTTTATCAAAAGCTTATGGACATGTATGCAACGCCTTATCGGGTTTTCCAGAATCTTCTGGCGTTTTTAAGGTGCCGTCAGGGCACTAAGAACTTGGAAACATATATCCAATAACTAAGGCCCTATTGGCAGGGATGTACGCGAAAGCGTACTCGGACGATGTGTCCATTACCGTGTTCATGTGAGGCCTGAGAGAAGGGCCAGCACGTTAGGAGCTCTTCCGAAGCCGACCCCAATCCCTGGGGGGGCATTTAAGATGACGTTTAACGCCGAAAGGAACTTTCGTTCCTCTAAGGTTGGTCCTGAATCCATGGACCTTAGTCAGGTCGAAGCGGAAGAGAAACCTTCCGCTAAGAGGTACTATGACTCCTTTCGCAAGGCTCCGATGCGGAGCTTCTTGCAATGTTGCAGCGGCGTGGGCCGCTAAGATGCTTCCTGTGTGGAAGCGCGGATCATCTGCGGAACAGATGTCCACAAAATCCCCAGCGAGACACTCGCTATAAGGGACCAAGGGTGGGGAAAAAGCCCTCGCCCAAGCCGTCGGGAAACGACGGATCCCAGTAGGTGCGGGGAGTCCTACTGAGGGATCCCTCAGTGCTGTTAAACACCAGGGTAGGGGCCGACAGCACAAATCCCCGAGGGAAACGGTGCTTTATAGCACCGAGTTGGTGTACCAGCCAGGGTTGCTGGTCGTCTTTGCGGACGTGAAAGGCTTTGATAAGCCTTGAAGAGTCTTGATAGACTCTGGCGCGTCTGACAATTATGTCAGACGAGCTTCTGTTGAGAAGAGTCGGCTGTATGACGAGGCCCTAGAGGGACGTTCTCGTGACGTTGTCACGGTCCGTCTAGCGACGGGCGTACAGGTTTTTGTACCCAAGGTCTCGATTGACCTTAAGCTGAAGTTTGCAGACTTTGACAGCTTAGAACGTTGCCTAGTCCTGGATTTGGACTCGATGTATGACCTCATTCTGGGCATGAAGTGGCTGGAACGCCACGAGCCATGGATAGACTGGAAGTCTAAGTCCATTGGCTCTACGCACCCGCGATCGGGTGAAGCATTGGCGAGTCATGAACCTACCTTTGCTCGATCGCAAAAGCGATTCTGGCGTGAGATGCCAGATATTGGGGTGTCTGAAATGATCATTCCCAATGGCGTTAAGGAAGAGTTCCTTAACGAGGGGTATTCGGCTGTTAATCCCCGCGCCGATATAGGTGAGAATGGTGAGTCGCCAGTGATAGAGGTGGATTTCTCTGAGGTTAAGCGCGAGGCGCTTCCTAGAGAAGCGACCCATAGTTTGTCTCTTCTGCAGGTCGGAGTTCCCGACCACGCCGTGTTCGGCGAACAAGTTGCGACTCCAGTGGTAGGGGTAGAGACCCCTGTGGTTAAGCGCGAGGCGCTTCAAGCGAAGAGACCCGTAGTTCGTCTCTTTCGCATGTCGGAACTGATTCCGACAACGCCGTATTAGGTGAGCCCGGCGAGTCGCCGGTGGTAGCGGAAGAGACCTATGTGGATAGGCGCGATGCGCTTCCAATAGATGGGGCAATTGACTCCCGCGATCTGGCTCCCGGGATGCGGCCCGAGGCCAGTAGTCAGCAGTCCTACAGGATTCTGAATAGTGTGACAGGTGTTGTCACGGAAGGCGTAAGCCTGGAAAGGTTGCCTAGGGTAGGCGAACTGTTGTCGTTGGAGTAGATGCCCTTCAACGAGTTTGAGAATGCTTTGAAAGCAGATGAAATCGACGAGGTCGTCGTGTTGCGTCCGGAAGAGGAGTTGGACTCCTCATCCACGATGGACGAGTCAGTTTTGGTGCAAACCAAACAGGCATTAAATGCCCGAAGCGGCCTCAAGATCCTCGCGGATCCTGAGGATCCTTACCATTCCTTACTAAAGGAATTGGGGGATGTCATTAGTGACAACCCACCGATGGGGTTACCACCGGATCGGGGATTCCGACATGAAATGGATTTGGTTTCTGGAACCAAATACTGCGTCACTAGGCAGTGGCCTCTTCCCAAGGAGCAATGCGACGTCATCGACGCATTCTTCAAGGGGAAAGAAGAGGCAGGGATGGTGCGGGAGAGCAAGTCTCCCCACTCATCTCCCAATTTTTGTGTTCGTAAACCGAACGGAAAGTGGCGCATTGTCCATGCGTACAACAAGCTGAATGCAGCTACTGTACCCATGCAGACTCCGATTCCTCGGAAGGACGTCCCCCAAACCATATGGCGGGCTGTACTGTATGCAGTGCCTTAGATTTGGTGGACGGGTATTATCAGGTGCTCATGCGAGCGTCCGATATTCCTCTTACAGCGGTCAGCACGCCTAGTGGCATGCTGTGGGAGTGGCTTGTTATGCAACAGGGGCTTTAGAATGCACCAGCGACTTTTAATCGCTTGGTGACTCAACTCTTCCGCCCTCATAGAAAGTACGCTCCGACGTACTTCGACGATGTACTCGTTCGTAGTCGCGCGTAAGGCGACTCGTCTGATGTTCAGACGCATCTGATACACTATGGTGGAGTCAAGTTCAAAATCAAACACGGTAGTGTCGAGAACCTGACCACCATCGTGCCCGGCCGTCCAACTTACGGGGGGGGGGGGGTACCCCGCGAACCTTCGCCCACGACCGATCCGATCGTCCGCTGCTGGCAGACGACCGGTCATCAACAGAGGACGCCTGGTCCGATTTGTTCTTCATCTCGCCTTGTGTACCCGATGGAATGGGCTGGTAACACACTCGGTGGATCGGTGCTGGGAATTGACTTGTGGTCTAAATGTGGGGGACCGTGCTGGGTGGTGTACCCTGGGCGGAACTCTTCACCCTGGGTACGGGTAGACCAGTTATACTTGAAGTGAGTATACTCCAAAGGGCAGATCGCTCAACCGATCGTAGAGATCAACCAATATGAGAATAAAACTCCAGTAATACAATAGGGAGATCCAAATGAGAACGTGATACACTCCACGAACGATATCTCCACGTAACAATCCAAAAGACTTAATAACACGTTCCAAACGTGCGTAACTTGAACTTGGGAAGCCGACCAAAATGTACTCCCGTCGAGGGACTTCCGGCGGGCCAAGTGCGTCTGTAACGCGTCCCGGCCGGGTATAATGAGCTGGAGGGGATTACTCGACCTCGACCCTCCGCTCCCAAACACTCTGCGGCGTGCAGAGGCGACTGATGTACAGGGCGAAACGACCTCCGGTTGAGTTAAGGCCCAACAATTGAGACGTAAAACCAAAAAACGCTCTTAGCAGGCGAAACCAAATACAACACCCAAAGGCCAAAATCAACACTAAACTCCCTACCCCCTATGGTCCCCAATATGTACAAACATGAAAATATGTAGGTACACGCAATCTCATGTGTTTTAGCAAAATCCGTGTTCTTGACACCTCTTGCACATGATAGGCTTAAAAGCCTCCTGTATTTCCACCAATCCGATCGCCGATAAGCCGATCGGTGTGCTGCTGACCGGAAACGACCAAAATTCTAGATCCGCTTCGCCACAGGCTCCCCTGAGTCGTGTCGCAGCCGCACAACGGTAGCGGCCCGATCTCATCATATCCAGATCTTCACAGAAGCGGACTTCACCAATGGACGGATCTCCGAATCCACCTTCGCCAGGTACTTACTTGCCTTGTACACCCGATCGTCTTGTGACCTCTCTTGACCTTCTTTGCTGCAGGTTCCCTGCGTTCCTCATCGCCCCATATCGGTTCGCCGACCAGATCGGCCCGAGCTGACAGCCCTATCAGCACTTCAGGGTCCGACGTACCGGACAGGCATCAGATCGAGGTCTATCAGCTCCAGAAAACAGTCAAGGAGCTCCAGTCCCAGTTAGCCATCAAGGATTCTTCACTCCTGCAACTGCGGAAGGAGATGGATGCGTTGATCCCCATATCCACGAAGTTGCAGGAAGTGAGCATTGAAAACGCACGTCTCCAGGCCCAGACCGTCCAACAAGCAACGCAAGGTAGGCCGATCGGTCTGTTTCCATCTTGAGTCTGGTATGACTCTCATTTGCATGTAGATAGGTTGCCCGCCGACATCACCAAAACGTTCGACGCCCTATTCACGGTTGATCGGCAGTCGCATGATCATTGCGATCAGCTCCGGCCGATCTTGGACGGGATGATCAGCGCACGGCACAATCTGTCTCGCTTGGAGACCTACCGATCGCACCTCCTGGAACAGCTCGCGGTGGTGAACCGGCGGAGGTTGGAGGACCAGTCCGATCGTACTTTACTCCGCACCCAACATGGTGACCTGGAGAGGCAGATCAGCGAGTTACAGGTCGTGGTCCGGGAACAGATCAGGAAGGTCGAGTCCTTCCAGACCCGATCGGACGCCTAGACACAGGAATCAGATTGTCGCTGGGCGGCCGTAAATCAGTGCTACCAGCAGTTGACTTACTTGTTGCACCGGCGTCCGGCTGCCTGCTCTATCTCTGGCCGGTCTTCATCGGCCGTTCTGGTCGATCTGCATCAAGATCGGACCCGACTCCACTCATTGGCCAAAAAGTGACCACCATGAAATTCCGAAAACTTCCAAGTCTAAAAAGCGTAAGGACGCGCCGAAGGGCTAAAGAGAGCGGGTCATAGCGCGCGACTCCGAACTCGAGGAGAAGCGAGCGGTGCCCCAGAAGAAATCCAAGACGCTGGCGCATCTCCCAATCCACAGATAGGATGCAGGTGACAAGTCCGTCATCCCCAAATCGCGTGCGCCCTCGCGCCCCCGCGCCGCTCACACGAAGCGTATAAAGGTCTCCTCCGGAGAGGAATGGGGGGGGGGGCGGATCGAGCGATTCCGAGTTCTTGATCACTGCGTTATCCAAGTCCCGATCCGACCAACGCCGAGGTTCCGTCCCTGCGAAGCCTGCATCGGGGGCTAATAAAGCGATCAGCTCCCAGGGTTATGGTGCTGCACCGACGCGCGAGTCGATCGGACCATTGCCTTCGTTCCAGCCCGGCACATCTGGGCTGCGCAATCACGCCCAATTGAAAGGGTTGTTGACCGGAGATCGGCCTATCCCATCGCTGACTTCGGATGCCACTTCGCCATCGTCGTCGTGGCAGATCGGAAGCTTATACCAATCAGCCTTGACCAAGCAGATATTAGACCGATCTCTATCGCGCCCGGACTCCTGGCTTTTTCCTCCAGCTCCAAAGGCTCCTGACACTTCTGCATTGCGGGCGGACCTGGTCACAGCACCACAAATCGCTTGTATGTATGCAGATGAGCCATGGAAAGTGTTCGTCATCCCCAAGATGGGGTCCATGTTTGCGTCGACTGCGTGGATCGACTCGTTCTTAGGTCGAGTGAAGGATTTCAATGAAAGCTAAAGCCAAGCGATCTGGGAGTCTATGCACTATCTAGTGCTCCCTCCTGGTCGAGAGCAACATGATCAAGGCCTGATCTCGTTCCAGAGAAATCGAAAGAGGCGCCGGAGTTGGGCGGGAGAGGCCTGGCAGACCCTATGCCAGTTTATTCTGGGAGGGATGCTGGCCCGCGAATGCGACATTGACATCTTCTTATATCCTGTGGTTTTCTATATGGCCAAGCGTCGGGTTTATAAAGCCGGTGTACTAGCTGACGACAGCGTCTGGTATCCCGGTCTTCATTGTGACGAGCCGGTCACAGACCTGAAGGACGCTTTGGCCCAGATCGATCGGAAGGAGCCCTGGCGCAATCAGCACCAGAACCAGATCGGAGACCATCCGGCGCTGACTATCGGCCGTCTGTGTGGTGATTGCGATTCTTGATGCAGCAGTTATCTAACCAGATAATCCATAATAAATGTCTTCATTTTCTTCAAATTCCTGATCATCTGATCCCTTAATCAAATCTCGTCACTTTCTCCAAACTTTCACCAACACGTTATCATACACAGTTTCCATCCACATTGCGCTACTCCAGTTTATCACAGTTTATCACGCTAATTCACAAAATTCCGACCTTAAACATATTCACACCGATCGATATACTGATCGGTGCTACTGCGTGTCTTGATCTTCATCTTCATGAGTCTGCATCACTGCGAAGCGATTCCGACTGACTATTTCTCGCACGAACTCTCGTAGCAGTTCTCCCCAATTTAGATCAAGTTCGTCTATCCAAGTTGCTTCGTCATGCTCCTTCCAGCGGACCGGATATGCTCGGTGGGTGCGGCCAAAACGTGTATTCTTGACCGATCGGACATCTAGAACATTTTACACCTCGAATTCTTCCTCTTCCAATGGTCTTTCCCAACTGTTTTCCGGCAGCAGAGCCTCATCAAAATCGAACCTCTCTGCTTCGTCCACCACACAGGGCATTTTAGGCCGATCGGGGAACTCTCTGACCAGCTTCAGCTTGGAAACGTGCACGACCAGAAAAACTTTGTAATCTGTGCCGATCGTGATCAGACGGGCAGCGTGCTACCTATCAGCTCTGCTACACGGAAAGGACCGTGCCACATATGAGCCAACTTCTTCGCATAGCCTTCCTTGGCCCGATCGAGGTATAACCATACCCTATCCCCTGGTTCAATACCATGAGGTCGGACCTGATCGTTATTCCGATCTTCTCGATCTTGCGTGGCCTGACGCAACTTTTCATTGACGACTTCTTTCGCATGCTGGTAATGCTTCTGGACCTGCATGCGCCAACGACGGGCATCACGATCGCGGGTCCGAGTGCAGCCGATCGGTATCGCTGCTTCAAGTGTCGATCGGGTGTCCCATCCATACGCCAGATAAAAAGGCATTTCTCCTAGGACCCGATCGGTTGAAGAGTTAAGTGCGAATACCAGTCTCTCTGCATACTCTCCATAGTCACGTTGGTCCGTATCAGCCACATACATCTTGATCCCCCTTGTGATTGTCTGCACCATGCGTTCAGCCGATCCGTTCGCTTGCGGACGATATGCCATCGTTGCGCTCTGCTTCTGGACTAGCATGTTATTGAACGATCGGAACACCTCAGCCATAAAACCGGGTTCCGGATCGTGTCTGATAACTTCGCTGGCGCCGAACCTTCTGAATACGCATTCGTCGTAACTCTGGGCGATCTGCTCCGCAGATCGGGATGCACTAGCCTTTGCGATCACCATACCAGTGAAAAGGTCGATCCCGATCAGCAGCTCAGTGTTGCTGCGCGTCGATCTGGGCAGAGACGGTATGTGATCCATTGCTATCACCTGGAAAGGGTAAGTAGCCTCGATATTTCCGGGCTATCGGCCCTTGAGTATCGTTCTGCCCTTTCCGGTCTCGCAATCTGTGCAACAGCCCACATATTTCTGCACGCTCCGAAAAAGTCCGCTCCAGTGAAAGTGGGCCCTGATCTTGTGGTATGTCCTTCCTATGCCCTGATTTCCCCCTTCTAGACTCCCTTGGTAGTGATGAAGGACATCCGGCTGTAGCAACTCATGGATCACCATTTTCGCTAGTCGATCTCGATCGGCACTGTCTTGGTCAACGTCACGGCAGTAATACTGCAATCCATTGTCGTCCACATCGTAACTGTACGCGATCTTGGTACACTGTTTCGCTTGATCGTTCGTTAACTTGGACAGTTCACCGCGCAGATAGGCTTTCAGGTTGACAATTCACTCTTCTTCGTCCTGCGCTTTGATGATCCGTTCCGCCCTTAGCTGTTGTACAACGTACTTGCTCAGCCTTTCCTTTGGGAACGATCGGCGAGACTTCCGAGTTCGCGATCTAGTCGTCGCCATCACATGTACCTGATCAGGGCTGTCCTTGGGCTTGATCAACTCCGGGAGCCTGTTTATGTTCATAAGTTCATGTAGAACGGCCTCCTCGGTGATCGTCGCCCCGATCTGGTCCCGCGTAGCTTGGGTCGCGAGGTGATCGGCGCTTATGTTCCAATCCCGTTTCACGTGCAATAGCTCGTGGTTGGTATAGTCTTTCAGTGCCTTCATCCCCCGATCGTTTAACAACTTCAGCCGTGGCGCCTTACAGTCGATCTCCCCGGTGATCTGCATTATCACTAGGTTGGAGTAACCACATATGATGATCCGCCCTTTCTTTTGTGATGACAGCAGATCAAGACATAGAAGGAGTCCCCGATATTCCGCCTCGTTGACCGTTATGTCAGGCGTGAAATCGGCGGCGGCTGCTACTATAGACAATTGTGGTAACTTCCACAGTATGGCACTATAGGCACCGACCTTCTTCTTCACGCTAGCGATCCGTCGAAACTCAAGACCAGGAGTTCCTCATCCCGATCGACGATCGGTGGCGGCACCGAGATTGACTGTCGAGGTTGTTTCCTTGGCGCAATCGCCATCAGAGCCTCTTCCACTTCAGACCGAGGGGTGATACTGGCAGCCAACGTGCCCAATATCTCTTCCTATCCCTTGGTGCACCTGATCTCGAGGGACCACTGTGATAGGATCGCTGACCATCTGCCGAGCCGAACGTCCATCCTATTGGCTGATAACAGCCAGGCCAATGTCGATTTTCTCGAAGGAACCTTTACAGATCGGCCGACCAGTAGTTTGTAGCACACATCCAAAATCCGCAGTAAAGCCAAAACTTCCTTTTCGACGATCCCATAGTTGACTTCGTTCGGCTTCAATGTCCGGCTCGTAAAAGTGACCGGATGGTACACACCATCATGTTCTTGCACTATAGTGGCAGAAATGGCCCACTTACTAGCGTACACAATGACGATCAGCATTTTTTCCCGGATCGATGTGTCTGAGAATCGGTGCCGTCGCCATCTTGGTCTTCAGCATACCGAAAATAACCTGTGCACGCTTCATATGGTCATCTGTCTCCACCTTCGGAAACTCTGCAGGCAGATCAGAGTCGCAGTTCTCGTAAAGTTGCCCGATCTCTTTCGCGCAACATATGGTAGTCGACTTCCCGGAGATCGTACCGCACGTCCGCGTAAATCGTGAAGTCTTCAATGAAGCGGCTGTAGTAATTTAGGCTACCTAGGAAGGACTGCATTTCCTTCAGTGATCTGGGAAACGGGAGGTTGCTCAGTGACTCCATATCCTTAGGATTAGCCTCCAGCCCACTGATTGACACCATATGACCCAAATAGGCGACCTTGGACATGCCCCAAAAACTCTTCACAGCACTGATGGACAGGTTCCAGCGATCGCATGTCTCCAACAACCGTTCGACCTTCTCGCACAGATCGCTCCATGACGAGGCAGGGATCAGAATGTCGTCGATATACGATCGCCTTCCCAGAACGGACGGTCTCCTTTCCCGGTCTGGTTCACCCTCTGTAAATACATCATAATTTTTGGTGAGGTCCTGATCGGTGCTGATCTTGAATTGTCCATACAGTGCGTTGTCGATCAGCCTCTGGTAGATCTGGGGCGCGTTCTTCAACCCGAACGGCATACGGTTCCACTCGAACAGACCGAACGGCGTAACAAATGCGGAGATCTCGCGAGCCCGATCGGTCATCGAAACCACCCAAAATCCACTTGCCATGTCTAGTGAGCAATACCACAGAGTCTTGTCGAAGTCTTCTAGTAGATCGCTGATCAGCGGCATCGGGTACACCATAAGCTTGGTCAACCGATTTTTCCAACCGATAGTCGATACACAACCTGATGTCGACACCGTTCTTCTTGATCACGATCACGATCGGTGAGGCCCATGGCGAGGTCGACGGTCTGATGATCTTGGTAGCCAACAGTCCTTTAATAAGGTCAGAAAATTTTTCGCGGTACTGTGGCGCCACACGTTGGCATCGCTGGGCGATCGGCTTGGCATCACCAACATCGATGCCACAGATTGCTCCGCGAGCAGCAGGGGGTAAGGCATTGCCTTTCCCGATCAGCAGATGTTTCTTCTTCCAGATGATCTTCTTAAGCTGATCGATCTGGTCGGGATTGTTGACATCCCGATCATCCACTTGTAGATCATCCAAGGTGACTTCGGGCGAATCGGCATACACTTCAGGGAGGACTTCCATCTGGCTCTCCAGCTCCTGAATGTACTGATCCCCGCCCTCATGTATACAGACTTGATCGTCTTCCGGGGTAATATCACCCAAACCGTTCTGATCGGTTGCACACTGCTGTTTCCAATCGTCGGGCTGATCTTCAACGACATCGATCTGCTTAGGCGCGCCATCGTGGTCCGCCCCAGCCATCCCATGTTACCCTTTTTCTATTTCCGGATCCGCTGTCGCCTGTTCTTGTGTCGCCACCATGTTGACGAACCTTGGCTCATCAGCTTGATGGTCCACCGTGTCCGGCGACTGCGGTGCCTTTCTTCGAATTGACATCTTCGTTGGGGTAACATAGCTGGGTGGTTCCGCCATAGGTGAGGTATCTTCTTCCACCGATCCTTCATCGCTGATCAGATCAGTGGTCGCCTTGTATGCCAAGTTCTGCCACTCAACATACCGTCTCGATCCGATCGAGACGAACCCCGCCTTTCTTGGCACCTTCCCTTCTGCCAGCGTCATGCCAACAATAGCATTGTTGTCGAGCGTAAGCGGCTTGTCACCGATATAATTGACTCGGACCAAATCAAATCGGCCGGCGCTCTTCACAAAGGTCGGCACCCACCGATCGCCCCTGGTCACCCGTAACTTCCTTGATCGAAAACCTTTGTCGACCGGTGTATCAGCGGATTGGCCGACTGGAATGGTGACATCTTGTTCCCACCTGACCAGATTGGTGTGCGATCCGTATAGGGGCCGCCGACCGGCCAACTGGATCTGGACCTCATCTTGGAGTGTAAGCACTCCATGAGACAGATCTAGGCGAATACCCGCCGGCACCATGAAATCCATGCCTAACAGGGCATCCTGACCGGCCAACTTGCCAACCCAAGCGCTGAAGAAGTAGACCAACGAACCCGATAGGGTGATATTCACGCGCGTCCTTCCTTCGGTCACGAAAGAGTTTTCACCAATTCCGACGCATTCTTGTCTCTGAGTGTCGTCTATACGACATCCGACCTTACGAGCAAAGGTGGAGTCGATAATCGATACTTCGGCCCCAGAGTCGAATGACATCGTTGCCTTCTGGTTATTAATCTTACCACAGGCTTTCGCCTGCTTAAACCATTTGTCGGGCGCATGATACTTCCAGTATCCGCGAGACTCCCCAGGCAGCAGATCCAACTGCATGACCACCTTCGATCGGGAATATTCATCGGTCGTGATACTGTAGACCGGATGATCCCGATCGACGCAATTGAGAACGGAACATGTATTGTCGGTTTTATTCTCCTTGCCGACATATGCATAGATGCCAAAAGTAGACCGCTCGGCTCGATCCAGATTCCAACCTGGAGAGCGTTCTAGTTTAACATCTTTACCACGTCCGGTGGGAGCATCCCCGCGTGCTTGCCCGGCACATACCACTTTCGCATCAGATTGAAAAACTCTTGGATCTTGCACTGGTCGGCCTCTTGGATCTCTCCACATGACTTGCACACGAAAAGGCAGTGATCGGTGGGGTGGCCGCGTCTTTCGCACTTCTTGCATAATAACTTTCCAGCAGTCCCCACCATCATGTTTGCTAGACCCGCAGTGAGAACACTTCTTGCGAGGTCGGTCCGGGTCGTACTTGTTCCCACTCCTTCTGCCCTTCCGATCTGCCTGGTTAGGCGTCGATCTGGTTATTGGGTCAGGTTCTGTGACGAAAACGTGGCGGTACTGGTCTTCGTCTGACTCCCGACTGTACAGGCCACTGCTTTCTTCTTCCGATCCAGTTCTGTCTTCAGTCACGATCGCCTTAACAGCACGGGACGATCTGCTTAGGGGCCTCTTCACAGGGTCGGTCTGGGTCTTCGATCTGTAGCGACCCGATCCAACGGCGACCTTCGCCCTCATGCTGCGTGAGTGTTGCAGCGTCCGCAACGTCTTTTCCACTTCCCCCACATCTTTGATACGCAGCATAGTGAGCTGGTCTGCCAGCTCTTGGTCGTCCAGGGTACTGATGTAGTGACCCACGTGCTCCATAGCGGCACCGGTCGGTGGGTTGCCTTCCTTGATCACTATCCCGGCGCGAAATGCAGCCACGTTCAGACGGTGTAAGTACTCGATCGGCGTCTCATCACCCCGCTTCTGCATATGGTGGTATTTGCGGGTGGTAGAGAATCCAGAGTTGCAGTACTGCCCCTCTAATTCTGCACATAGCAGATCCCAGTCAGATCGGACATCCCGACCCAACTGTTGGATACAGTGCGCAGCCGGTCCTTTCAGCATATCCCTGAAGATCAGAAACCGTTCATTTTTTTAATGTCTGATCCCGTAAGAAATCAGACTTGACCCGACCAAATCACGACCTGGCTTGCTCCTCGTCGGCGTCCTTGCCAGTAAGGTCCTTGAGATCCGTGGTCGCAGCCATGCGAATGCGTGGGATCGCAGTAGATCCGAGATCAAAGGCGGTAGTGGATGCTAGGTTATCCTTGCGCGTTCTGCCCGACCCTGCACCATCTGACCCATAGTGGTCATCCGGATTGCTGATCGACTCCATGTCGAAATCGCTATTCATGCTTGATCGGCGCGGTCGGGATGGCTGCGTCTTGCGTCTTCCTCTGCCAACTGGTTTACCACCTTGGATAGCCTTATCCGCTGATGCCACCGATTTCATATCCACATCCCGGCAAGTATTTACCTTTTGCCGGGCAGATCGGTCCTGGGCATGCGGGCGCGGAGGCGATCGTCATCGTTCTTCCATGAAACGCTCCATCATTGCTTCAAACATGGCTTGGACGTTAGCTTGGCTCATGGGCAACGTGTTGGTATCCTCCTTTGGAGGTACTGAAGCCTGTGGGGGCTCCTGGGGTCCCGATCGGCATACAGCCCCTTGCTGTCGCACGTCCTTTTTATGCTCCCATGGGGGTATGGTCCGCCCCCATGGTCATCCGCTCAACACTGACCTCCAACTCCGATGAGCTATTAGAGGCAGGTGGAGACTGATACAACGACTTATCGTCGGAGCACACATCCTCGTTATGCTGCCGTGACTTCGGCGGCCTTCAATGCCACGGTGGGAGTTGGGCGGAGAACCGCCCCAACCAACGGCACCAAATGGTCATGGAGGGTCGACATCGACATCTCCAACTTCCAAGTGTCCAGATCGAACAGTTTCTGTACGCTGGAGAGGTTTCGCACTTTCATGCCGACCTCAGCCAACATCGCTAGCAGGTTCTTCACCAATAGCAACGGCCGATCGCTTTGGATCGGCTCGGTGGTCCGAGAAGGCGACCGGGGATCTGGGGGTCTATAATTCGCATGACCTGGTCTTCACGAATAAATCGCTTCAGCTAGTGGATGTAATACATCCTGGTCAGGTCTTCTTCCTTGATAACCCCATCCACGACCTGTGACTTTTCTTCCAAATCGTCTTCCTCGGACGGCATTCTGAGCCGCTGCTTGGGGACCTTGGTAAAATGGATCGGATCGTTCCGATCCGCCTCCAAGTGGTTTTCGTCTTTAATTTTCTTTTCATCAAAACATCCATGTAAATGCATAGGATCAGGACAAAAGTCCTGATCCTTTCCGGAACTATAGCAAGACTTGCTATAGTCCCGATCGGCTCCGGAGGGAGCCTTATGGGGAGGAAAAAATTATTAATCCCGATCTGGTCCTCCACCCGTCCAGATCGGTCATCGCCATCTTTATCAACAACGAGAACATGAGGCGATAGCCGTTCCTTGCGTGATCTCCAGAGAGTATCCATATTAAAATTCGTAAAATCGACACTTTGCTGGATATCGCGGTGATATCCCTGGTTCGAATCCGGGCACGCGCATCATTGTGGTGGAGTCAAGTTCAAAATCGAACACCGTAGTGTCGAGAACCTGACCACCATCGTGCCCGGCCGTCCACCTTACGGGGGAGTACCCCGCGAACCTTCGCCCACGATCCGATCCGATCGTCCGCTGCTGGCAGACGACCGGTCATCAACAGAGGACGCCTGCTCCGATTTATTCTTCATCTCACCTTGTGTACCCGATGGAATGGGCTGGTAACACACTCGGTGGATCGGTGCTGGGAATTGACTTGTGGTCTAAATGTGGGGGACCGTGCTGGGTGGTGTACCCTGGGCGGAACTCTTCACCCTGGGTACGGGTAGACCAGTTATACTTGAAGTGAGTATACTCCAAAGGGCAGATCGCTCAACCGATCGTAGAGATCAACCAATATGAGAATAAAACTCCAGTAATACAATAGGGAGATCCAAATGAGAACGTGATACACTCCACGAACGATATCTCCACGTAACAATCCAAAAGACTTAATAACACGTTCCAAACGTGCGTAACTTGAACTTGGGAAGTCGACCAAAATGTACTCCCGTCGAGGGACTTCCGGCGGGCCAAGTGCGTCTGTAACGCGTCCCGGCCGGGTATAATGAGCTGGAGGGGATTACTCGACCTCGACCCTCCGCTCCCAAACACTCTGCGGCGTGCAGAGGCGACTGATGTACAGGGCGAAACGACCTCCGGTTGAGTTAAGGCCCAACTATAAGAGCTAAAGCCAAAATAAGTTGTTAGCAGGCGAAACCAAATACAACACCTAGGGCCAAAATCAACACTAAACTCCCTACCCCCTATGGTCCCCAATATGTACAAACATGAAAATATGTAGGTACACGCAATCTCATGTGACTTACCAATATCCGTATTCTTGACACCTCTTGCACATGATAGGCTTAAAAGCCTCCTGTATTTCCACCAATCCGATCGCCGATAAGCCGATCGGTGTGCTGCTGACCGGAAACGACCAAATTTCTTGGGTCGCGCTTCGCCACAACACCTTCGAGCGGTGCTCGAATGTATGCGAGAGCATAAACTATATGAAAACGCATCCAAATGTATATTTGGTGCTGAGGAAATTCCTTTCCTCGGATGCTTCATCGGTAAGGATGGAGTGCGGGCGAATCCCGCGAAGGTGAAAGCCATTGTGGAGTGGCCTTCGCCTGTAAATCTTTGCGATTTACGGAAGTGGCTTGGATTAGCCAATTATCTCCACAAGTACAGCAAGAACTACGCTGAAATGGCGAAGCCATTAACTGACCTTCTTAGGAAGGACGTGGATTGGTGTTGGGAAACCAAACACCAAAACGCTTTTGAAGCGGTTAAGGGGAGCTTGTTAAAAGCCCCCGTTCTTGCTCTCCCAGAATCTGGGAAACCATTTAGTGTCGTCTGCGACGCCTCCGATTTGATTTCGCAACTGGATGTGCTTTGTTACAAGCAGACGATGCAGGAAGGGAACGCGTAATTGCGTTTGAGTCGAGGCAGCTTAAAGCTGTAGAAGGGAACTATCCCGTTCATGACAAGGAGCTACTTGCAATGAAGTCTTCTCTTGTCAAATTTAGGGTTCAACTACTCGGCTCTAAGCCGTTCGTGGTTTATACTGACCACTCGTCCTTACGGACAGCGACAAAGTCGCCTCATCTCTCGCAATGGATGGCCTGTAGTCGATGCATGCGCGCTCCCGCACCTAAGCGAATAACTTTCTTCTTTGCGGAGTACAACTTTGAGGTTAAGTATAAACCTGGCAATCAGAACGTGCTTGCAGACGCGTTGTAGCGTCGTCCCGATTACGAGCTCGCTAACGCGACATTCGTCACCTCGTCTGTGGTGGATCTCATACGCCAGGCGTATGAGAAAGACCCACAGTGTACGGCGCTTATCAGCGCGTTGGGTGGAAAGTAACTTGACTCGTCTGAGCCAACCCTGTCAAGTCGAGCTAAAGCTCGTTTACACCGTTACAGGTACTGTGACGGTTTGCTATATTATAGCACGAGCGCGGAGGACACTCCGCGGATGGTTGTTCCTTATGATGAGGAACAGAAGTATATAGTCCTCTTTGAGGCACATGACGTCCTAACGGGGGTCATTTAGGTCGGGATAAGACCTACCGCGCTTTGAGCGCTTTGTATTGTTGGCCCAAAATGTACAAGTGGGTCGGTGCGTATATTCGCACTTGTGAGTCGTGTCAGAGGGTCAAACGCTCTGCAGATTCAGCTGCTATAGGAAACAGTTGTAAATTTCCAACTGTTCGTGTGTACCAAGTCAACCTATAGCATACAGTTGGAAATTGCCAATTGTTTGTGTGGACCAAGTCCTTCTATAAAAACGAAGGTGAGCCTTTGGCGAGCTTAGCCGTTCCAACGGAGTGTTGGAAATCCATTAGTATGGATTTTATCTTCGGTTTTCCGAAGGATAAGGCCGGGTACACCGGCATTTTGGTCTTTGTAGACCGTTTGAGCTGGATTTCTCACTGGCGGCGGTGCCAGAGTCCATTGATGGACAAGGATCAGCTAAAGTGTTCCTAGACCGTGTCCTTCGACAGTATGGGCTACCCGATTACGTTGTGTCGGATCGGGATCCCCGCTTTACGGGACAGGTTTGGGGGGAGCTGTTTAAGGTGCTGGACACCAAGCTCCTCATGTCCACTGTGTATCATCCGCATACGGACGGACAGACGGAACGCGTTAATCTCGTTGTAGAAGATATTATCCGGAGTTTATGTCCGGATTCTCCAAAGAGTTGGAGTGAGATGCTTCCTATGGCCGAATTTGCCATAAATAATTCGGTGCATGCATCTAGGGGGTTTACCCCGTTTTACGTGAACGGATTGGTGAATCCGAGGGTTACGTTAACGCCACGTGTGTGTGGCCCAGGGCTTGAGGGGGAGGATTCCCCGATGTCAGCCTTGTATCTGTGCGAAAGCACATCGATAAGTTTTTACCGATCCGGAGGGTACTCCACATTACCATGTGGAGCGTCTGATGGCGCGACGCCACCATTGGGGTAAAAAAAAACAATATCTGGTGAAGTGGAAGGTTTATCCACACTCACAAAATTCGTGGGAGTCCGAGCCTACCCTACATCAGGATTGCCGAGACGTCGTTGACGCTTTCGAGCGGGAGATTCCCGCTGCGTGTCGACGACCGTAGGGGCGAGAGAAGCCCCTGCACTCCCAGTAGTTGGGAGTTCGCCGGAGACAGATGCCGCGATCGCTCTGTCCTCTGGCACCATGGTGGGGGCAGGGGCGCTGGCATAGCGCGTGCGATAAGGGGCACGTTATAGTCCCATCGCCTTGGCTCTTGCAAACGCCAAGCGCAACGCCCTTTCCACCCGAACGTCACGGGAGGAAAGCTATTGTTTAGCTGAGTATAGCTACGGAGGAGTTTCTCTTCTTCCGCCCAAGCGCCGAATTTCTGTTCTGCCTCTTCGGCATTTTCTCCTGGAAAGAGAACAATAGGAACCTCGTGGTGGTTCTCAACAGGGGCACTCTGTGCCTGCCTGCTGAGGCGCTCTCGGTATGAGACGCCAGTTGACTACTCCTGCGTGAGCAGTTTTCCCCGGAGTTGTTTCCGGCATTCGTGTTGATTCGGCTGTTCAGCTGCAGGGACAGGGGTATAAAAGGATAACCCCTTCTTTACCTCATTTTTAGCCCAATTTTCAGGGTCAAGAGGACCGTGAAGGTGATAGGCCGCCCGTGGCGGGCGTTTAGAGGTGCGTAACGCTGCCTCTAGTGCCTATAAGGCAAGTTCAGCTTCTTGAGCTGCGTCCAGCTCATTTGTGATGATCGCCTTCAGCGATCCGGATGTATCATCCGCAGTTGATAGTAGTTGCGCTCGAAGTAGCGCATTTTCCCCACGAGTGGGGAAAGGATTTGGCTGCTGACATCGCCGTTCGGCGTTGTCGGAGCGGTCGTCTTTTGGGGAACTATACCCAAGGACCTCGTCCTCTGAGTCATCATCCCCCGAGTAGAGGCTTGCTCCTCTTCCCGGGGAGAATCACCAACACCACTGAAAGTGTTCATTGTAGGCCAGAAGTTCTGGCAGTTGGAGTTCTCCAACTAAAAATCGGTTATTGCGTGGCAATAGTCTTAATGGGGGAGGATGTAACCGGGTTACATGTGGTTACATTAGTGTACGTAAGTACACCACGGTTAAGGTCAGATATTGACCAGTCTGAAAGGGTTGGACTTATTGGTTGTTTTAACCAATCAGGGCAGGAGTCCTTTGTGAAGGCGTGGCAGCCAGCCAGCCACGTGTTAGTACGCAGGTGGTGTGCACTACATTTCAGCTAGGTACACTTTGAATAAGCTCTACTTAGTATTACATATAGTTTACATCAGTTTAATTAATTTAGGCTAATTAAATATATTAAATATAGGAAAAATCTAATGCGCCCCCCCCCATTTTGGCTAATGCGCCCCCGAAATGAGAATTTCGAATATTTTTTCACAAAAAATTATCCTTTTTTCGAGGAATGATAAATCCACTGGCAAATAATGATAAATCCACTGGCAAATAAGAGTAAATCCACTGACTGTGACTCATAAAAATAATGTGACCTAAAAAGGAAATATCAACTTAGAATAGTCTGTCCAGTCTTTGATTTTGACTTAGGGAATTGTTATTTCCACATCCCAAAATTGTTATTTCCACACACACCATACAATATAAAGTGGGTACAAAAAACAACTCAGATATTTCGCTTGTTAATTCGTCGCACGATGCCAACTCTCTACGTGGGAACCTACACGCGAAAAGAAGGCCATGTGGACGGCCATGCGAAAGGGATTTATGCCTACTCGTTCGACGACCGTACACGTGCTCTCGAGCTGCTTAAGGTGACGGAAGGAGCGGGTATTAATCCTTCGTACGTGGTGGGCACCGAGTCGATGCTGTATACTGTCAACGATTGCAATGAAGCCTCCTTGCTTCGTCCTGGCCACGAGACAGGTTTCGTCACGGCCTACAAGATGAAAAAACAGGGCGACTTGGTGCCGCTAAGCCGTCACGAGACGTGCGGCACGTACGCGTGCCACGTGGCGCTTAGTCCGCAACGCGACTTTGTCTCTGTGGCCTCTCTGTGGCCAACTACGGTGGCGGTCTGTCACTGTTTCCGGTGAAGACCGACGGCTCCTTGGCTCCTGCGTCCTACTATCATTGTTTTCCAGGGGCGAGTCTCGTTGTGCCATACTGTCAAGACGCGTCGCACATTTATAGTACAGCGTGGACGCCCAACGGTCTCGTAGCTGCGGATATAGGCACTGATCGAGTGGTGCAATACACGCTCGATGAGAAGAATCAAAAGTTAGTGGACGAAGAATTCATCGTTCGTCCGCCAGGCTCCGGTCCGCGCCATTTCGCGCTTTTGTCCACGCTTGGCGTGTCCTACACCATCGGCGAGCTCGACAATACCGTGGGGGTGCATTTACTGGATGTCAAGACTGGCAAAGTAGGTCACGAAGTGCTCCAAAACATTTCGACGTTGGCACCCAACTACGCTGGTCCTGCGCCATTGGCATCGGATATTCGCATTTCCACGAATCAAAGGTTCGTGTACGCAGCCACTCGCTTTAGCGACACGATCACGGTCTACAAGATCTTAGCTGAAACACGTCTGGAGCTTGTGGAGTATGTTTCCACCCGTGGAAAGACGCCGCGCGACATCCTCCTCTACAAGGACTTTTTGCTTGCGGTGAACCAAGATACGAGCAGCCTGGACGTCTACCACGCGGATCCGGAGACCGGGAAACTCACGTACACTGGACACTCAATCGCGTGTCCAACTCCGTCCTCAATGTTTTAGCCTAAAAAAAACAGCGATTATGGGTGTATGTGGAAATAACAATTCCCTAAGTCAAAATCAAAGACTGAACAGACTTATTCTATGTTAATATTTCCTTTTTAGGTCACATTATTTTTATGACTCAACAGTCAGTTGATTTACTCTTATTTGCCAGTGGATTTATCATTATTTGCCAGTGGATTTATCATTCCTCGAAAAAAGGATAAGTTTTTGTGAAAAAATATTCGAAATTCTCATTTCGGGGGCGCATTAGCCAAAATGGGGGGCGCATTAGATTTTTCCTAAATATAAATCAGTTTAAAAATACTTAACACTGCTAGGCGCGCGACCACGCCCGGTCGCGCGCGCAGTGAGTATTGTAACCTGAGGGAGTTCTCCCTTAAGCTACCTCCCTTTATAAGAGTAAGGGAAGCCTTGTTACAAGGCGTTAGCAAAAGCTAACTGTAAACCACCCCGGGAATCTTGGCCCCGAGCAAGAGAGTGATCTCTTGCTAAGCCCTTATACAAGGGCGTATCGGCTAAGTAGCGGCGAACGCCGCTTAAAGGAAAGTCTTCCTCTGTGCGCTAGCCGCACCGTGCGTTTACGCACCGGCTACAAGTACTACCAGATGTAGCCGGTGCGTACACGCACGGTGCGGCTAGCGCACAGATGAAGACTTTCTTAAAACGGCGATGTGCCGCTACTTAGCCGATATGCCCTTATAAAAAGGCTTAGTAAGAGAGTACTCTCTTACACGGGGCCAAGATTCCCTTTGGTTTACAAGTTAGCACAAGCTAACGCTTTGATACAAGGCTCCCTTAATAAGGAGGTAGCTAAGGGTAGGACTTCCCTTACGCTACAACACTCACTGTGCGCGCGACCGGTCGAGGTCGTGCGCCTAGCAGTCATTTGAGTGAAATGTAAACTGAATGTATATTTAATATGTAGTTAGCCTAGATTATTTAAACTAATGTAAACTATATGTGATACTAAGTGGAACTTACTAAATCCGTACCTAGCCAAAATGTAGTGTACACCACCTGTGTACTAACACGTGGCTGGCTGCCACGACTCCACCAAGTACTCCTGCCCTGATTGGTTAAAATAACCAATAGGTCCAAACCTTTCGGACAGGTCAATATTGACCCCAACCGTAGTGTATTTACGTACCAACATAACTAAATGTAACCATAATGTAACCCTGTTACAATAATAGAGTTCTCTGTTTTCGTCCAGTCAACTAGATCATCGATTGGGACGGCGTGATAACTTCGCGCCTCCCTTTCATTGCATACGCACATTTACACTTCCCGGGCGGGAGCACGTAGTGCGCTTTTTGGCCCACCGGAAGACGTAAAGTTCCGCAGAACTCATACTCAACTCCGCTCGATGTGTCAGCGGCCCCTTTTCGTAAAGTCTACTGGGAGGGTGATCGAGCCAAGTGTTCTCACCTCCTTCCCCATTTGTTTACACCTATCCTCTAGAAGTTCGGCTGCTTTAAGCGCTCCTTGGAGATCTAGGTGGATTTTCGTAAAATCCGTCGATATGCACATAGAAAGTGCAGAGCGACCCCATTCCTCTTAAGTTTAGGCTAGGAGTACACAATATATTGGGTATTTCCTTAGCGATCTAGGCTTAAGAGGCTCGACGATCAAGTGGTGAAGACTTCCGCCACGTGATCAAGTACCCCTCCGCCGATTTTCCACCAGATCGACACCTGTCAATCTGCTACTCCTTCGCTTGATCTGCATCGGAATTGCATTGATCTACGTCCCTTGTCACCTGGAGCGCGACCCACGCGCAAACCGTCGGGTACACAAGGTGAGAAATACATAGGCCTGTCACAGGACCGGAGGACCCCCTTCGTTAGTCGGTAGTCCGGGCGCTGTGGGAACGACTGTCCAAGCCTCAAAATTTGACCAGCCGCTCCACCACATCTGCCTCTATCGAGGACTACTATCGATAAGCAGCCGTCGATATCCCCGTGGTCTTTGCCTATAGTTTTCGCGATGAAATCGTTTTTGATACCCGGTTGTATTGATTATCGAATGGTTAAACGATTAACTCGGCTGGCACTTACCCGATGCCGCTGATCAGCGATTGTTGGAAGACAAGGACAACGTTATGATTTTGGTCGCTGGCCGGAAATCGCTGGTCGGTTTCGATGGTATCATCACAGAAAGGGCCTTGAAGAATTCAGCTCTTGTAAAACACCATTTGGTTCTGTTTTAATGGAACGGGATGCCTTCTGGGCTAAAATTGCGCCACAGATCTACCAGATATTGATCGGCAAAGCAGGGGAACCTGATCAGAGTCCTCCGGTTCTAGGAAGAAGTATATCGAGGACATCCTGATCACAGCATCGTGAGGCGATCTCTGTATAACGTATCATTGTGTATCACAATCGGGTATAAATCATGTGTGGCACCAAATCTGGGATCGGAACGATCCTGTAACGGGGTTACATTTGAGTTACATTTAGTGTTGGTGTACATGAGTACACTACGGTTGAGGTCAGTATTGACCGGTTTGAAAGGTTTCGAACCATTGATTATTTTAACCAATGAGGGCATGAGACCTTGGGTGGTGGTGTGTCAGCCATCCACGTGTCAGTACACAGGTGTGTACATTACATTTTAGCTAGGTACGAATTGGGTATATTCTACTTAGTATTACATATAGTTTATATTAGCTTAAATTAATTTAGGCTAATTACATATTAAATATATTCAGTTTACATTTCACTCTAAAGTGCAGACGCGCGACCTCGACCGGTCGCGCGTGCAGTGAGTGCCGTAGGTAAGAGGGAGCCCTCCCTTTACTTACACACCGTAAAGGGAACACAGCCGTTAAGGCTAATTAGTAAACCAACCCGGGAATCTTGGACCCGAGTAGGAGAGCTCTCCACTAAGCCCTTTATAAGGGCGTATCGGCTAAGTAGCGGTAGATACCGCTTTAAGGAAGAGTCTTCCTCTGTGCGCTAGCCGCACCGTGCGTATACGCACCGGCTACATCTGGTAGCACTTGTAGTCAATCCAACACCTGTGTTGGTAGACTAAGGCATCCTCTGCAAAGGATTAATCAGGACGATTGAGATAGTTTGACCCTCGTCCAGCAGGAAGCCTTTAAAAGGCTGTTACTCTAAATGGGTGACGAAGGCATGAAGCTCCTAGCGGAGCAGGGCCTTGAGGCCGTAAAGGCAAGGGTAAATGCCCACATCGCGCATGAGGCGAGTTGTAGTGTAGGTCGTTCCACGGGGGTGCGCCCTCCTTTATCATTCAAAATAAAGGAGTTCACCGGAGAGAAGGGTGACAACCTTTACGTGTGGTTACGAGAGGTCCAAACGGCCTTCTCCACAGCGAATGTGATCATTGATCACTTTCACGTGGGACTTGCGCTGACCCATCTTACGGGTAAAGCTCGTGCATGGGCGTTTACGTGTTCGTCTCGGTCACGAACGTGTTCCCTATGTGGTGAGTCAAGTTCGAAATCGAATACATTTGTATCGACAACCTGACCACCACCATCGTGCCCAGCCTTCCAACTTACGGGGGGGGGGGTACTTCGCGGACCTCCATTCGAAATCTGGTCCGATCGTCCGCTGCTGGCAGACGACCGGTCATCATCCAGAGACACTTGGTCCGATTCACTTAAGACCATCTCACCCTTTGTACCCATTGGAGTGGGCTAGTTACACACTCGGTGGATCGGGAGTGCAGATCGATTTGATCCGGTCTTGAATATGAGACCGTGCTGGCTAAGTGTACCTAGGGCGGAACTCTTCACCCCAGGTACGTACAGACCAGAAACACTTCCAAAAGATAGATTCCAATAGGTCGATCGTCCAAATGATATAGACCTGACCAATACGAAATAGTAGAGGGTAGACCAATCAACCGGTCTAGCCCCTGACCAATATGAGAGAAGACCAAAGCCAGTCTAAACTCCAACCAATGTTACAATAAGCCAATATGTCCACGTAAAGACCCAATATGCCCGTGAAACTCCACAAACGATATCTCCACGTAAAGACCAATCCAGTGAATAGCACGTTCCAAACGTACTTGACTTAAAGTGTCGAGATCGCCAAATCGCACTCCCTTCGAGGGACTTCCGGTGGCCAAAGTGCGGGTGCGGCGCGTCCAGACCGGGTATAATAGGCGAGAGGGTATAATTCGACCCTCTGCCCCCAAACACTCCACGGTGGGCGGAGGCGACTAATATACGTAAAAAGAAAACGGAGACCCCTTGATGTGGTATAGACCAAGACCAAAGGACTTCTACTTAGAAAAACACTGCAACCAAAAGACTTCTACTTTTTTAGGCAAATCCACAACCAAAAGCCCTCTATCCGGAAAATCCACAACCAAAAGACTCTTACTTGGAAAATTCGCAACTAACCAATAATACTACCTCCCTATGGTCCCTAATGTACCCACACAAAATTATGTAAAATACCCAAAGTCAGGTGAGTCACCCAAGACCAGCGTTCTTGAAACTCCTTGAATTTGATAGCCTAAAAATCCCCCCTTGTTTAGACCAATCCGAAATTCGGCCAACTGCCTTGACCAAAAGTGACCAAATTTGTGGTACACTTCACCACAGCCGCCCCTGAGTCCGACCGTGTCGCACAACGATAATGGTATGACCTCACCCATCACTTGACCAACTGGACCTTGGTCACTCACCCTTCTTCACCATGGACCAAACATCTTCGACACCCGCGTCAGGTACTGCCTTTACTGCACTTGGCCTTCTTATGCTTCCCTTTGACGCTTGTTCTTGTCGTTCTTGCAGAAACTCTATTAGCCGAGTCGCCCCACCTTGCTCGCCTGTCCGGTCGGCTCGGTCTGACAGCCCACGTAACTCTCATGCACTTCAAACATCGGAAGGGTGTCAGACCGAAGCCGACACGCGGATGCAGGATATGCTCGCAGAGAACACGCGTCTCAGGACACAGGTGGCCCACCAGGAAACACGAGGTGCGCATCTTTGGTCTTTATCTTGTACTCTTCTTGACCCTCGTTTGTCTTCAGCTCTCATCTCTCCCAGCGTAGTCCAGGCAATAGGTGCCTTAGTTGACGCCGATAGGCAGTCCAACGATCATGTTGGCCAGCTCCGACACATTTTGGAGGAGCTGATAAGCGCGTGCCATGAGCTGTCCCGTCTGGAGGCTCATGAGTCCCATCCTCGGGATCAACTTGCACTTGTTTGTCGGCAGCAGATGGACGGACATTTTGACGCGACTTCACTGTGCATGCAAGGCGACGACCTCGCGCGACGCATTGTCGAGTTGCAAATTGCGATTCAAGACCAGACCGGTAATGTCCGGTCCTGTCAAGACAGGTCCGACGCTTGGACGCAAGAGTCGGGTCGTCGTCAGGTGGCCCTAGACCAGTGCCGCCAGCGCTTGATGAACTTGCTACCTCCGTGCTCGACTGCTTCCTCCAGCGTAGATTGGTCCGCATCGGAAACCTTAGTCGCCTCGGGGCAAGACCAAGACCGCTTGAAGCAGGACCAAGACCGCTTGAATCAGGACCAAGACCGGCTTCGTTCATTGGCTGATATTCAGCAGTCTGAAATTACACCAAAGTCAAAGAAGCGCGCGGACGCGCCGAGTATCTCGAGGGCGCGGGGCACTGCGCGCTGACCCGGAATCGAGGGGAAGCGTGCAGTGTCCCATAAGCGATCCAAGACACAGGCACTTCTCATGGACTCGGACTCGGACATGGACGACATCTACAGCCCCTCGGAAAGTCGAGCGCCCTCTCACCGTACTTCAAGTCGCATCCAGCACACAGAGGCCTCTTCTGAGGAGGATTCCAGCGAAGGGTCCGGCGATTCCGAGTTCATGGTCCCCATCCAGTCCAAATAACAAACGAATTTGCGTGACAGTTTCGTCCAAGTGGCGTCGACAGTGGGGTCAGAGCAGAAGAACGGTATGCCAAGTGACGCTGCGCCATTATCAACATCCGCGACGCCGGCGCCTTCGGTTCTACCCGGGGCATCCGGACTTCACAAGTACGCCCTATTAAACAACCTGGCGGTTGACACCAGCTCCCTTACGCCGCGGACGTTTGAAGTCACTTGGCCGTGTTCGTCGGGGCGAATCGGCTGTTTACGCCTGTCTACCCTGACCAAGCAGCTTCTGGCCCGGTCTTTCTCTCGTCCGGACTCCTGGATTTTTCCACCGGCCAAGAAAACCCCTGCCGCGTCTGCATGGAGGGCGGACCTGATTACGTCGGCGCAGATCTCCCGCCTGTACGGCGATTAACCATGGAAAATCTTCGAACACTCCAAGATAGGAATTGTGTTCCACTTGACTCCATGGATCGGCACTTTGCTAGGCCGGGTGACGAATTTCAACAGGATCCACGGCCAAGCAATTTGGGAAGCGTCCCACTACTTGGTGCTTCCTCCCGACCTGGTGCGACAAGATCCGGGCCTGGCGACGTTCCAGAGCAAGCGCAAGCGACGTCGAATTCGAGCGGGCGAGGCTTTGCAATCCCTGTGCCAGTACATTTTGGACGGGATGCGAGCTCGCGAGTGTGACGTCGACGCGTTCTTGTACCCGGTGTTCCTCCACATGCCAAGGCGTCGCGTTGAGAAGACCAGACTCCTGGCCGACGACGGCATATGGTACCCCGGTCTTGATTGCGCTGAGCCGGTCGCGGACCTCAAGGATGTTTTGGTCCAGCTTGACCGGAAGGAACCCTGGCGTAACCTGTTTCAGGATCAAGTGGAACATCATCCGTCAATGGTCATAGTCTGTGGGTCGATAGCAAGTGAAGTCGTCGGTAGTCGACCAGATAACTCGAAATACATGTCAGCATTTCTTTTCATATGTCCAATCGTCAAATCACTTGAGCTAATTTTACCACTCTCTCCATAGTTGCACCGAACACGTTATCGTAAACAGTTCCACTACCAACACGAAAAATAGTCATCACATTCATCATTCCGCTATTCCAATCCGTCACAGTTCATCACAATTTCACATCAACTCCGGACCTTCCACATCTTCACACCGGTCTAAACCGACCGATGCTACTGCGTGTCTTGGTCTTGGTCTTCATGGGTCTGCATCACTGCGAAGTGATTACGACTGACTCGTTCTCGTTCTGACTCTCGTAGAAGAGCCCCACAATTCAAGTCGAGCTCGTCGACCCAAGTTGATTCATCATGGTCCTTCCATCGGACCAGGTACTCTCGGTGAGTCCGACCGAACCTGGTCTTCTTGGTCGACCGAACATCCAAGACCTTCTCCACTTCGAGCTCGTCTTCCTCTAATGGTCGTTCCCAACTGTCCTCCGGCAGTAACGCTTCATCGAAATCAAATCTTTTTTCTTCGTCTACCAGACAGGGAGTTTTGGGTCGATCAGGAAAGTCTCGGACCAGCTTCAACTTGTCCACATGCACAATCGGGAAGACCTTGTAATCTGTACCAAATGTTACTAGACGGGCAGCGTGATCACCAATCAGCTCGGCAACACGAAAAGGGCCGTGCCACATGTGAGCCAGCTTCTTCGCATAGCCCTCTTTCACTCGGTCTAGGGATAGCCATACCCTCGCCCCTGGTTCTATACCGTGGGGTTATGGTGGTGTCAAGTTCGAAATCGAAAACATTAGCATCGATAACCTGACTACCACCATCGCGCCCAGCCTTCCAACTTTCGAAGGGGGTACTCCGCGGACCACCACTCGAGATCTGTCCGATCGTCCGCTGCAAGCAGACGACCGGTCGTCATCAGAACCCACTTGGTCCGATTGTTTAGTGTCCATCTCACCTTGTGTACCCGAT